>VMDO01000120.1:95143-433041 GCA_007922755.1 Pedetes capensis
AAAAAAAAAAATCATTTGATAATCATTTGCGTTCATCCTGGTCAAAATGGTAGTGGGAAACCAGTAGACAGAGTTTCAAACTCTTCTTAAAGTCTTGATTAGATGGATGCTCAAAAGAGATTTTGTGAGTAAAATGTTCCTGTGCAAAAAGAGAATGAGGTCTTTTAGCATTTTCTAAGGGAGGTGCAAAAATCCAATTAACTGTTTTCATAGCACCAGCTGGTTTCTCGGAGCCAAAAGAAATAACATGTCCCAGGAGTGAGCACTGACTTCCTTTCTAGTTAGGAATATAGTCACCTGCTTCCCACAGAGATCAGGCTACCTGCTAAACAGGGTTGATGGTAATTAGGATGAAAAATAACAACAAAGAGCAAGGACATAAATTCTCACCCCTGTGGCTTTTTGCTAATCTGTATTTAATTTGTCTATGTGGTTTTGAGCCTACAGCTGTAGCACTGTGGCGTCCCATCCCATCAGATATCAGAAGCTAAGCAGGGTTGGGCCTGGTTAGGACTTGGATGGGAGACCTCCTAGGAACACCAGGTGCTGTAGGCTTGGGAGAAGGACCTGGCAACCCACTCCCAAAAATCAATCCACTATTGAAAACCCTATGAACAGCAGAGAAACATGACAATAGTGTTTCATCTATTGTACAAAGGGTTGCTATGAGTCAGATACTGACTCGAAGTCACCTAACAACAACAAATGTGGTTTTAGTACTAGTGACATTTTTAAATCTATTTCAAGTTCAGATTGTCTTTTGAGCATGTGGTCCTTCATGATAATTCCACGAAGCTAAAAATAATAATGATAGCTATTGTTTTATTTTGAGATTTTCCATTTTTGAATGCTTAGTTTACACCAAACACTATTATAATAATTTCATATGGTATTAAAGTATTTAGCGCCTGTAACTACTGGATGAAGTCATGCAGCGACCACCTTCATAGACATTATTTTAAATGGAGAATTCGTTGGTAACTTCTTTCCACAATACTGTACTCTCCCTCTTTCCCTCCTGTCCTTCCTTCCTTCCTCTCATTACTTCCTTCGTTCCTCATTTGGTAACTGCCCTGTCCACTGTCCCCGTTCATCTCATAATCTGGCCTCTGCTACCTAAATGGCTCTCACAGAGTCCACTAGTAAATAAAAATAAACTATCTCTGCACATGGGCCATTTCAAATACATCTTGGATTCGATCCTGGGTGCTCTTAAGACACGCAGGTAGGAGAGTGAGACAGGCAGGATTGGGAAAAGGGAGAAGCCGGCCCATGAGGCAGTCGCAAGTGAGGCTTCAGGTAACCTGTGACAACTCGGGAGCTAGGAAAGCTCTTTAGAGTTGTGTCAACATGGGACAAATAATGGGGCCTTTGTATGCCTGTATCACCTGCTCTACCACTGTGGCTTGCGATCCCATCAGACCTCAGAAGCTAAGCAGGGTCAGGCCTGGTTAGTCCTTGGATGGGAGACCGCCTGGGAACACCAGGTGTTGTAGGCTTGGGAACAGGACTCAGCAACTCACTCCCACAAAACAATCAGCCATTGAAAACCCTATGAACAGCGGAGAGGCACTGACAATAGGGTTTCGCCTGTTTTATGTAGGGCTGCTATGAGTCGGACATTGACTCTATGGCACCCAACAACTATAACAACACGCCTGTACCAACAAGTCACTGGCCGTGGACAAGGTACTGATACAAGATATATAACTTTGAGCAAGGCAAGTCCTTGAAGCTAAAGGCAATTCCCAATGGGGAACGCAGCTATGTCAGCAGCCAAGATTTCCTACAGCTTAACAATGGTGCGTTGACCCTACAGGACCTGGGCCCATCACCACACCTTTTGGGATAGCAGTGATTCTCAGATTTTGGAGTGCATCAGAATAGCCTGTGCTGCTTGTTCAAATACTGATTACAGGGCACTACTGCCAGAGCTTCTGATCACAGGTCTGTTATTGTTAGGTACCCTCGAGTCGCTGTCCAACTCATAGCGACCCTATGTACAATAGGTGAAACACTATTGTCAGTGCTTCTCTGCTGTCCATAGGGTTTTCAATGGCTGATTGATTTTTTGGGAATGGGTTGCCAGGTCCTTCTCCCAAGCCCATAGCACCTGGTGTTCTCAGGTGGTCTCCCATCCAAGTGCTAACCAGGCCCCACCCTACTTAGCTCCTGAGATCTGACAGGACTAGATGCCACAATGGTATGGCTGCAGGCGTCACTAGGTCTAGGATGATTATATATAGTCAAGTGACTATTTTCCGGTAATTAGATATAAGCCACTAATATGCAAATGTGGTGCTCATGAGATAGTTTCAACTGCATAGAGGGAATGTGATAGGTTACAGTAGCTCTAACTTCTGACCATCTGCATATGTGAGCCCTTTTAGAGTGGGACTTTTTTGCTGCTCTGATCAAAAAGTAGAATCTCTTTTTCCCCTGTCTTAACTTGCTTTGGTGGAAACAATGATTGAAAGTGACATTGGCAGGTCTGTGCTTAGGTCTCAAGGGGCCATGCAGTGCCCCTTCTCCTTTTTCTACCTCAGAACCCTGCAGCTGTTATGTGAAGACACTTGGACTACCCTCCTTCAGGATGAGAGAGATGTCCTGTGGACAGCCAGCAATTGAAAACTGTATGAGAGTCACTATGAGTCAGTCCTAAACAACACCTAACAATAACAACAGGTTTTGGAACAGCTTATTATGCAGCAATAACTAACTGATATAAGGGGCAATACTCTAAGAGGTGGGGTTAGGGTTTACCTCAGTTGGGAGACAGAAGCTCTATGCTCTCTGAGGACCTGGGTTCAATCCCTAGCACCCCAAAAAGGGGAGAAGGACATGGCAATACACTCTCAAAACAATCCTGAAGCAATCAGCCATCAAAAGCCCTATGAACAGCAGAGAAGCACTGACATAGTGCTGGGCATGGCACAGTGTTGGACAGTGTTTCATTTTGTTGTACATAGGGTCACTATCAGTCAGACCTGACTCCACAGCACCTAACAACAACAACAATTCTAAGAGGTGGAGGAACTACAGGATGGGAGGGGTATGAGTTCCCAGCTACCTCCTAGAGCAGGAAATCGGACTGTTGCTAGGCTTTTAAATAACAGAGACATCATAGTCCACTAAGTTTGAATCACACACCATTAATTCACTTCGCTTTCAGGCCATCTATGAAGGAAATAGGGTGGTATCTTTGTTTTATAAATAATGAAACCAAAGCTCCTAATGGTGTAACACAAAAGCACTCAGGAAGTGTGGGAGCATATTTGGCAGGGATCTATGGATCTGGATGACAGGGTGGTTTAGCACGATGTTTGAATTGCTTTCTCAATGCAGGAAAAAATAACTTAGTTTAAAAAACACTGTTTTGAGCACTTCACATTAATATGTTCATTCAACAAATATTTCTTAAGCTCCTGCTATGTGCTAGGGTTATATTAGTTAAAACCAGAAAATGATACCTGGGCTGTGGACCCTATATTTTAGAGAAGGGACATAGTATAGAAAATAATTAATTAACTGGTATCTTAGGAAATGGTTGCAGCTATGATGAAATGGATGAAGAACATGGATGGGAGGACACCAGTTTTACTTTGAATAGGGTGGTAAAGGTGTGTCTCACTGAGAACTCAAGAGTCCAGCTAAGACAAGAGGAGAATGGGGTATTATCCATTTGTGAGAAGACACTCAAGCTCCTGAAAAAAGAAGAGAAATTCCTCAGCCTGATAAAGATCATCTCCTAAAAACCAACAACTGAAATCATACCTAATAATGAAGGAATAAATGGTTTCTTCTAAAGATCAGTAATAAAGCAAGGATGTCTATCATCATTACATTTGCTCAAAATTGTGCTAAAGGGTCTAGTCAGGAAAATTAAGCAAGAAAAAGAAATGAAAGGCATTCATATTAGAAAGGAAGAAGAAAATATTATTTGCAGGTGGCATAATCTTGAATATAGACTATTCTAAGAAATCCATTAAAAAACTACTAGAACTACTGAGTTCAGCAAGGTTTCAGGATACAAGATCATTATACAAAAAAAAAATTGCATTTCTATATGTGAGTTACCCAGGCTTTTGTGTAACTGGATCAAATACCCAAGAAAAGCACCTTAAAGGAGGAAGGATTCATTTTGGCTCACAGTTTCAGAGGTGTTACTCCATCACAGTGGGGCAGCTTGATGGAGCAGAAGAGTTCCTATGCTGGCTGTCAGGAAACAGAGAAAAAGGATATAGGAAGAGGCCAGGGCAAGATATGGCCCCCCAGGACAAACCCGCAGTGACCTGCTTCCTCCAAGCAGGCGCCACCCCCCATCTTTCCCTACCTCTCAATAGTGCCACCACATGATGGTGCCATTGAGGATGAATCCATTCATTCAGTCAGAGCCCTCAGGATCTAATTCTCCTGGAACCACCTTCACAGACATACCCAGAGGTGTGCTTTACAAATCCCCTGGGTATCTCTCAATCCAGTCAAGATGACCATGAAGATCAACCACCACAGTATGCTACCAATTAACAGTCCAAAGATGAGATTAAGAAATCAGTTCCTGCTGGGGACCATGGCACATGCCTTTAACCCCAGTGACTCAGGAGGCTGAGGTAGGAGAATCACAAGTGCAAGGCCAGAGGCAGCGTGCACAATTTAGTGAGATTTTGTCTCGAGATTAAAAAATATAAAAGGGGCTGGGGGTGTGTCCCAGAGGTAGAGCACTTGCTTGACCTGTGCAAGACCCTAGGTTCAAACCCCTAGTACTACAAAAAAGAAAGGAAAC
The DNA here is from genome assembly GCA_007922755.1 of Pedetes capensis. Classification (NCBI taxonomy): domain Eukaryota; kingdom Metazoa; phylum Chordata; class Mammalia; order Rodentia; family Pedetidae; genus Pedetes; species Pedetes capensis. Next base: position 99,927 of record VMDO01000120.1, read on the forward strand.
AAAAAGAAATCAATTCTATTGATAATAGCATCAAAAATAATAAAATACTTACGAATAAATTTAACAGCAGAAACGCAAGATTTGAGTAATGAAAACTACAAAAATATTGTTGAAAGTATCTAAAGAAGGGTTGAATTAATGGGGAAACATTTCTGTGTTGATTTAGTTTGGATGTTGAAATGTCCCCCAAAGGCCCACGTGTTAAAGGCTTGGTCCCTGGGGTAGCAGTATTAGAAGCTGAAGGAACTTCTAAGAGGTGGGGCCTGGTGGAGGTCTCTAGGTCTCTGAGGTGAACCCTGAAAGAGTAACATGAGGCCCCAGTCTCTTCCTTATTCTCTCTTCTGCTTCCTGGCTAAGGCACGAGTAGTTTTGCTCCATCTCATGCTCCCGCCATGAAGCACTGCCTCAGCACAGACCCAAAGCAATAGGGTCAACTGACCAGCGACTGCAACCCCCAATACTGTGAGCCAAAAGAAAACTTTTCTCTTTGTAAGTTAATCATCTCAGATATTGTTACAGTAAATTGAAGCAGACCCACACACATGCCCATGGCTTGGAAAACTGAGTATTTTTAAGAAGGCTATACTTTTCAAGTTGATCTATAAATATAGATTTAGCACAACCCCTATCAAAATTGCCAATGGCTTTTTTCCTTGTTTGGAACTGATAAATTGGTGATTAAGTTTGTATGCCAATACAAAGGATTGAGAGTAACAAAACAAAACAAAAATCTAAAAAAGAGAGAGAGAGAGAGAAAAGAAAATAGAAAAAAGCAATCTCAAAGAAGGATGAAGTTGGAAAATTCAGTTACTATAAAGCTACATTAATCAAAACAGTGTGACATAAGGATGGATTTATAGCTCAGCAAACCAGAACTGAATTCAGAAATAAACTCTTACACTCATGGACAATTTTTGAGACACAACATCAAGATCACTAACAATAAGATAAAATGTTAGAATTGGACTTCATCAAATCTAAAAGTAGCCAGGGGGCAATGACAAACACCTGAAATCCCAGCCACTTGGGAGGCGGAGGCAGGAGGATCACAAGGTCGAGACCAGAGGCAGTCTGTGTAATTTAGCAAGACCCTGTCTCACCAAAAAAAAAAAAAAAAAAACCTAAAAATTTTTGTTCTTTAAAGGATACCATCAGTAAAGGGAAAAGATAATGCATAGAGTGGAGGAAAATACTTGCAAATCACATATCTTATTTTCACGTCCAATAAGAGACTTGTTTCCAGAATATTCAAAGAATTCTTACAACTCCATAACAAGAAGAAAACTTATAGAATTACAAATGCACAAAGGTTTTGAATAGATATTACTCCCAAAGAATACAATTGACTCAGAAATATGGAGAAGATGCTGAACACCATTCGTTGTCAGAGAGATGCAAACAGAAGCCACAGGAGAGCTGGGCGTGGGGGCACAGGCCTGTCATCTTCCACTCTTGGAGGCCCAGGCAGGAGGATTGAGAGTTGAGACCAGCCTGGGCTGCTTAGCATGACCCTGTCTTAAAAAAATATATCCTATGAAAGGCCTGCTGATGTAGCTCAGTTGTGGAAATGCTTGCCTCACATGTGCAAGGCGCCGGGATTGATCCTCAAACCCACATGAGACACCACTTCATACTCACTAGGATGGCCAGAAAAAGCAGATAATAAGTATTGCACAGGATGTGAAGAAATTGGAATCCTCATGTGCTCCCAGCAGGAATGTTAAACGGTAGGGCCGCTCTGGAAGACAATTTGGCCGTTCCTCAGGAGGTTAAACAGAATTACCCTATGACCCTGCAATTCCATTCGTAGGTTTATCTTCGAGATGACTGAAAACAGGTCCCCAACCAAGACCCACACATGGATGTTTATAGCATCATTACCCATTGTGGCCCCAAACTGGAAACTCTAGCATCCATCGGCTGGTGAGTGAATGAACTGTAACAGAGATCTATTCAATGGAATACCACTCACTTATAAAATGGAATGAAGTTTTGATACAGGCTGCAGCACAAACCAACACACTAAGTATTGGGAGGGATGGGGGACTCGAGAGTAATAGCTATACTGTGCCAGCGTCTCTTTTTGAGATGGTAAAAATGTTCTAAATTTAATTGTGCTAATTAATGGTCACACAGAGTCTGCAGCCATAGCCTCCTGGCTTCCAGTCCCGTCTGATTTTGGAAGCTAAGCAGAGCTGGGCCTGGTTAGTCCTTGGATGGGAGACCATCTGGGAACACCAGGTGCTGTAGGCTTGGGAGAAGGACCCGGCAACCCACTCCTGAAACAATTCACCACTGAAAACCCTGTATATAGCTGAGAAGCCCTGACATAGTGCAGAGCATGGCACTGTGTCGGGGAGTGTTTTGTTCTATTGTACAGAGGGTTGCTGTGAGTCAGACCCTACTTGATGGGCACCTAACAACAATAACAACAAAAACCTCAGGGGGGATGGGTGGGAAGACTGGGGGTGACCCCAGGCAGTCCGGGCCCAGAGTCTGCTCCTACCCCATTTCCTTGCTCTGCCCCTGACAGCTCAGTTCTCCTGAGAAGCCTCACCTGTGCAGCTTGGTTCCAAGGTGGGAACACGTGAGCACCTGCAGCCACTTGGGAGCCTCAGCTGCACGCTGGGCTTCTCTTCGCCAGAGCAGACTTTCTTCCTGGGGCTTGCGCGAACCACTTCCCATTCATATGGAAACAGTGTGTCTCCCGGAGAAACAAGCCAGCCTCAGCGCTAAGCTAGACAGAAAAAAACAGAGCCCAAAAAATGAGAGTGGGAGAAAAAAAACAAAAACAAAAACCACCCACCCAAGGCTGTGACATATCGCATGGCTCTAACAAGGAGCACGAAAATAAGTGTCATGAGAAGGGACCGTCTGACAAGTACAGCAGAGGGGAATTATCCTATGGATTGAAATTGTGTGCGGTAGAAATTTGGGGTTCTCCCAGCAGCCTATATAATGAGAGTGGAGTCCAGAACCCTTTCTGCTTGTTGAAGTGTTTGAAGGGAGCCAGCGTGCAGCCTTTCCTGGTGGCCCGAGGGCAGCTTTCACCGCAATCCTGTCCGCTCCCTGTGGTGCTGTGCCAGCCATAGCCAAGCTTTCTATGCTTCTGAATTTTTGAAGTGGACGGAAATGGCATGAGATTAGGTTCTCTTTTGCTTCCTTAGTATAACGGCTTCCATCAGGGCAGATCAGAGCATCTCCCCAGCAATTATCCACGGCTCCCCACTTCCCTCCTTCCTTCTTCTCATCTAGACCTCATCCATACTCCCTTTCTTTGCAAAATTTCCAATTCTGCTGCACTTCAGCTTCTCAAGATCCCTTCCCTTTCCCCCATCCTGGACCCCATGAGGACGTGAAGCTTGGAAGAGCAGCAGACCCCCTGCAGCTGAGCGGGGATGCCAAGAGAATGGCACAGCAGCAATGCAAGCCAAGATGCTGAACAAAATCTGGGGTCTCCTCGCTCTAGACATCTCATTCTGTAAGAGGGTTGAGTGATATCATTGCTTCCATTTGGCTTTCTGTTAGACCAGAAGCTATCCTAAGGGATGAAGGCACAGCTTCCGCCCGCCACAGCTTCTCCATGACTGGCTGGGGTGTGAGAGTGTAATAGGTGAAAAGGATCTTCTCTGCTCCCCTTCCTTCATCCTTCTTTCTCTCTCCGTCCCCACCCCCAGATCCCCATCTCCCTGGCCCTCAGCAGTCAAGTCCAATCCTGACTCCAGTGAGCTCAGAAAACAAAAGTCTTTCTAGGAATCTAGAACCACCTTCAAAACGGTGGCTTCATCTGCCCACTCTGGGTCTGTGTCATAAAGCAATGGCACAAGGTTTGCATAGCAGTGCCCAGTGACCAGTCTCCAAGGCGCCTCTTCAGTGGAATTCAATCAGGTTTCTGGCTTCATGAGCTATTGGGCATTATCTTGTCATTTATTACCTTGGTTTGATCTGCTTAAATATTTTCCCCAGCTCAAGAGCAATTCAAAAGCAATATGCTTTTCTAAATTGTGTGTATTTTTCTTTTAAGTTTGAGTGGCAAAAAACAAATAACTTGTTTTCTCTTATATGCACAATCGTGTTTGACAGACTTGAGCTGCAGGCACTATGGTGAGGTCTGCTTCTATAGTACCTTAATAAGTTCCATCTGGCTAACTTCCTTACTTTTCCCTATGCCCTTTCTTCACTGTGACATTATCCTGCTGTGATTGAAGGCAGTACTGTACAATATGCTCTTGTTGTTGTTGGGTACCATCCAGTTGGGTCTGACTCATAGCAACCTGATGTACCACGGAACAAAACACTCCCCTACACTGTGCCATGCCTAGCACTATTGTCAGCACTTCTCTGCTATTCATAGTTTTCGATGGCTGATTGTATGGCTTCTCATAAGCCAGCAGCACTGGTATTCCCAGGCAGTCTCCCATCCAAGGACTAACCAGGCCTGATCCAGCTTAGCTTCTGGATTGGATGCCAGGGTGCTATGGCTGCAGATGTACAATGTGCTAGCATATTAAAAAATATGTTTGGGCTGCCTAAGTTGCTTGTGGTAAGAAAACTTTAGTATAACTACTGAAGCAATCTTCATCCTCTATCAAGACCAGCTTGGGTAGCTATTGGCCTCTTGAGCTTTTTTTATGAGTTTGCATGAACTTAGAATCCATCTCTGACTCAGGAATAGAACACACTTTATGTTTCTGCCCAGTTGTTCTTCACCACCAGCTAATAAACAGTAGACAAAACTCTCTGTGGAGTCTGCTTTCCAAATCAGAGCTCCACTCCATCAGTATTTGGAAAATTAAAATAGAGAAGGGCCAAGAAATCAGGTGCATCTGTAGACATACGGCAAACTCTGTGATGAGGTTGTTTCGAGGGATCTGTAACGGGCTGTCCATCCAGAAACAAAAAGATGCTGCACCACTGTGACAGAAGTCTAACGCACTGGCAGCTTTCTCCATGGAGGCCACGGCTCTGCTCTAGCTCCAGCACATTCCACTGGGAAGGGAATTTAAATTCTGTCCTGACACGAATATTTCTGAACTGATTTCAATTGAAAAGCAGCATTAACTCTTCCTCTTTGGATATTCATTAGATCTTTGTCCACATGTATATAGAAGCTGTCCTCAGGAGAAATAGAATAGAGCCTCAGGTAACATAGTGCAGTAGCAAGCACATATATCTTTCCACATTTGATCCCAGGGCTCTGCGGGTTGTTTTGTCATCTTAAACCACCAAGAATCTCCCCATAAGACCGGATTCTGTGTAAATTACATTCTAATACCAGCAGGCCTGTTTTAAATCCTCTTCAAACAAGTTGGTATTGGAAAACTGAAAGGGCTTAATCATAAAGAACTGTGAGTGTGACCTTGAGGGCAGATGAATGGTGTTTCCCATCTATACAACTTGAGACTCACGCAATTGGACAATTCCATGTGACCACAGGGGCAGATGGGAAAAGGAAGGAAGCTAGAGCTGCAGGAAGGCAGAGCAGTACGGCTCTGACCCCAGACCTGCCACTGAGCAGCTACATTATCGCCATGGGCACATCGTAAGGTGAACTTCAACGAGTCACACTCTGGAAAAATTCCCTTCCTTTGAGAGCAAGCAAAATGTTTGACCTTCTTCTAATCAATGGAGTATGGCAAACCGTGTGGGAGATCACTACTTCAGTTATGTTGCATTATATGACAAAGGTGATATGACATCAGTCCAATGATGGTGTTATCAAGTGTGAGACTCCATGTTTGTTGTTATTGTTGATGTTAGGTGTCATCAAGTCAGGTATGACTCATAGCAACCCAATGTACAACAGAATAAAACACTCCCAGACATTGTGCCATGCACATGATCTTTTTATGTTTGAGTCCATTGTTGCAGTCACTACATTTCTTCCCATTTTGAGTCATTCAGCTGCAGCAAAAGGAGGTCCCAAGGGCTTTATTCCATTCCCATTATTAAGGTCAACTCTACTTTGAGGAGGCAACTCTTCCCCAGTTATTTCTTGAATGCCTTCCAGCCTGGGGAGGCTCATTTTCTGACACTGTATTTGAAAGTGCTTCTCGGCTATTCAGGGTTTTCAATGGCTAATTCTTTCAGTGGTGGGCTGCCAGGTCCTTCTCCCTAGTCTGTCTTAGTCTGGAAGCTCAGCTGAAACCTGTCCACCATGGGTGGTTCTGGTGGTATCTGAGATATCAGTGGCATAGCTTTCAGCATCACAGAGACACGCAAGCCCCTACAGCATGACAAGCTGACAGACACGTGGAGGTCCAGTCCACAGAGTGTAGTGAAGGATTTTCCTATTCTGGGAAAAAGCAGCAGCCATAGGAAGTGTCTGTGGAGAGAGCCATATGGCAGGGGTGGTGGACGGGCTGGGGACCTGTCCACCCTTTACCCATAATAGCCAGAAAGAAGCTGGGACCCTCTGCCACACTGCTGCAAAGAAATGGATTTTTCTAATAACCCAAGTGAGCCTGGAAGTGGGGTCCTCCCAGGGCAGTGTCCAGGAAGGATGCAACCTTCTGGGCCCGGGACAGCAGCTTTGGGGGATCCTGGCTGGGAGGCCGAGATGTGCTGTGCTCGCACTTCTCCCAGAGGAACTTTGAAGTGACGAGTGTGTTTTGTTTTGAGGGCCAAATGTGTGGGGATTTGCTACATAGCAATGCATAGTTAACACGGTGACTGGGAACTAGTTCCTTTGTTTTTTTCCAAGTCTCACTTCCTCACGTGTAAAATGAGGATAATAAAACCCACTCCCACAGTTTGGACCTGGAATGTCCCCCAAAGGCCCCGGCTTGTTGTTATTGGAAGGTGGCAGAAAACTTTAAGAGCTGGGCCTTCTAGGGGGTCTTAGGTCACTGGGGACATCCTTCCAAGGGGATTGTGGGATGCTGGTCCCTTTCCTTCCATCTCTCTCTCCTTCTGGCCGTGGAGGGAGTGGGTTTCTCCCACCACATGCATCTGTGACAGATGTTCCATTTCACCCCAAAGCAGCAGGTCCAACCGTGACCTGAAATTTCCACCCCAATGAGCCAAATCAACCTTTCTTATTTTAAGTTGATTATCTCATGTATTTGTTACAGTAACAGGAAGCTGACTAATGATCTTATTTACAGATAGGCTTAAGCATCAAATAAAATAATAGCTCTTGCTCTAAAGTAGTTGTTTTATTGTATTATTAATATTGTAGTGAGGTACGCTTGAAAAAACAGCAAATGTTTAAATTTCCAAAAAATGCTGCCGTAAAAGACACATAGCCATTAACTTGCCCTGAAATACTCTCCCTGGCTTTGAGCACACGTGGCTCAGCATTCTCACTGCCTCTGAAGCAGTGCTGGGCGTCCTCTTTCATGAGTGTCCTTAGTTGCGATGTTGTGGTTGCCTCCATGTCCTGAACGGACTCAAAATGTTTACCTCACATCGTCATTTTGACTCCTGGAAGAGCCAGAAGTTTCATGGCGCCTGATCTGTGAACAAGGTGGATGAGGATGCACCACAATCTTTTTATCTGACAGAAGGTTCCACACGAGAAGTGATGTGTGACATGGAACATCGTCAGGATGGAGGATGAAACTAAAGACACTCATGAAAGAGAATTCCAGAACTACTCCAGAAAGTGAACAGAAGGATGGGATAAGAGTGTTCAAAGCCAGTGATTTTTAAATTACACCTCATATTATTTAGGGGGTACAGAAGACCAAGGGCACCATGCTGGGTTTCAGGAGCTGAAGTCCAGTCGCGGACCTCATCCCGCAAGAAACCAGGGAACGCCACGTAAGAGTAAAGGGAAAACACGGAGAACGGAGAACTCTCCCGCTTCAGCGTCCCCTGAGGCCACACAGAGGTCTACTAGGTCTTTTTCTGCTCACCTATCCTGTGCCCAGGGAATCCACAAGACACAGATAGCACCAAGAGGAGGGGAAGGGTCTCCTGGCCCTTGAGGACATCCAGGCTCGTGAGCAGCTACGTCATCGCCGTGGGCACATCGTAAGGTGACCTTCAACGAGTCACACTCTGCAATAATTCCCTTTCAACTGGAGACTGTAAAGGCCACGCTGGAGCACTGTGCTCAGAACGGGGTTCCCACCTGTGGCCGTGCCCAGCGACACGCTCCACATAGTGAAGACGCAGCAGGGGCTCAGAGTCTGCCCCATCCTTGGCCCTCTAACCCCTGAGGGGAACAGTGTTGACTAATGGGCCATGAGTAGCATACTTTCAGGGAGTAGGTGAGACCTGGAGCCCTGGGAATGAGGGGGAGCCCAGCTCTGCGGTCACAAACAGGCCCCGAGTAGGTGACTTTCCAGCACAAGGCAGATCTGTTTCCAGGCTTCTCTGAGATGAATCACCACCCCTGCTTCTGCTGCCCTGGTGGGGGAAGCACAGATTGTGGAACCTTGGGGGGGGGTCATCCAAAATCCTCAGACGCTTCTGAGAGGCGCTTGCTGGTAGATGGGGATCTAGACATTCTGGCTTCCATTTCTTCTCTATTAAGTGTCAGGGCAGTGCTCCCTTGAGTGGTTTGCACGCGTTTCCTCAAGAAAACAGCAAGTGACACTGGGAATTACAAGGGGACCCTTGACGGTTTGGGAGGTAGAAGTGATCATCACTTTCCCACTCCAAGCCACCTGCCAGCCACTGTCTCATTAGCGCCCGTCTCTTCAAGGGGCCCTTGCTGCCTGCCTCCACAATGCCTCAGAAACCTAGTCTTTCCCCTGGTCTTTGTTCTTCATGACCAAAGGGAAGACAGCAGTGTGGAGGGTCACAGCCCAGGCTCTGAGGACAGACTGATGGGGGATATATCCAGCCTTGCCACTTACCAGCTCTTCGCTCTGGCACAATTTTACATAATCTCTCTGAACCAAAAATCAGGCTAGTAATAGTACATTAATGTTGTTGTTGCTGTTAGGTGCCGTGGAGTCGTGTCCAACTCATAGCAACCATCATAGGGTTTTCAATTGTTTTGGGGTTGCCTTGGGAGTGGATTGCCATGTCCTTCTCCCATTTTTGCGGTGCTGGGAATTGAACTCAGGACCTTAGAGCCTGCAGAGTGGTGCTCTACCAACTGAGCTAAATCCCAGCCCTAGTATATTAATAATAGTAGTATAATAGTAGTTAGTAATAATGTTAATAAAGCGTTCACCATGGAGCCCAAACACAGGGTTCCTCATTTGTGAGTGGTGTCATCATCAGTATTATGAATACTGCACCAGGGGTGCCCAAACTAGATACACATGTTAAGCGATGCTATCTGTGTATTACTTTTCAAAGTTGAATTGCATCATAGTAGCGATGTGTAGTATGACGTTCCCTCAAAAGATGGTGCTAAGCAAATGCACACTAATGCTACCACATGGCAGGCAGGATGGCCAAAGAAAGTGGCAGAAGCAGGGATGTCCTTCAAGGAGCGCCAGGTCATTTTGAAGCGGGATTTGAAATTCAAGAAACTCGTGGAAGTACAATGACAATGGAAGCATGAGTGTGTGACAAAACCTCCAACACGTGTAACAACTGCGCACATTCGAGGTAAGTTGGAGACCCATTGATTGTACCGTGGGTGATGGGCACAAGGGAAGATCTGGAAGGCTTCACCCAGCAAAAGGTCCTGTTGCTTCTGCTAGGGGTAGCTATGTCCAGCACATTTTGTAACTGCAGAAATCAAACGTGACTTTGATTCATCTTTTGTATCTTATTTAGTATGACAGTTTAATACAATTTTTCCCTTTCTCAAAATGCACACACATTTTTGGCACCCTCTCTACTGTTACTATAATCACCATCATGGCTATTGCTTTGAAGTAGACTTAGGTTTATCATGTAGTCATTAAGGTGGCCAGGATAGCACAGATCAAATGACACCATAGGAGAATCTCAGGAATTTAAAACTATGCTCTAGGCCAAAGGTTGGCGAACTTTCTGTAGAAATGGCCAGATAGTAAATATTTCATGGTTGCAGGCGCTGTGGTCAGTGTTGCAACAACTTAGCCCTACAGTTGAAAGCAGCCACAGATAATCCAAAGCAAACAGGTGTGGCTAGGGTCCAATTAAACATTATTTACAAAGAGAATTGGCTGGCTGGATTTGGCCCAAGGGGCTTGCCAACCTCTGCTCTAACCCTTTGCTGATGCACAGCAAGGTCCTCCTAACAGAATGCTGGGCTGGGATTTAGCTCAGTTGGCACAGCGCGGTGCTGCAGTCTCTGAGGTTCCGGGTTCGATTCCCAGCACCGCAATAATGGGAAAAGGATGTGGAGATCCACTCCTGAGACAATCAGCCATTGAAAACCTTATGAGGGTTGCTATGAGTTGGACATGACTTGCCGGCACCTAACAACAACAGCAAACAGAACACTGATGAGACAGGCACCTGGCAGAGTGGGTACAAGAGTCCCGGAGTCTCAATTTTGTCATGTCCTGACCATGGAATTCTGGGAATATTACTTACCTCTGTAGCATTCTGAGAATACTACGTGATTCTTCCATGCCTCAGGTCCTTCCATTGCAAAACTTAGGCAATAGTATCTCCTGGACAGGGTGACTATTACTGAGGACAAATGACCTCAAGAATACCAAAGATAATTATGTTGAAGAGATAATGTGTGTAAATGAAATGTTTGGGAATATATCAGGGTGAGCATTCAATTCTCATCTATCCAACTAGATTGTGAGTTTGTTGAAAGCTAGATGACTGTCATCTGTCACCTTTACTTCTCTTAGCCTCCTCTCTGCATCCTAGAAAAGTCATCTGCACAGTGCTGGGCATTGCCTGCCTCCCACCTTTTGCCATTCTCAAGTGACCTGTTTGTTTTAGTTGCAGGTAACAGAAAGCAACATTTGCTAGCAAAACAGAAGATGAACTCGTTGGAAGGACAGGTGAGGATTGGCACCAAGGAGGCATAGGTCACACTGGCACTCTGCTGTTCAGGGGCTCCCTATCTTCTCTGTGCCTAGGCTCCCAACAGCACCATCGTGAACAGCTCCCTTCTGCTCTTCCTCAATCCCTGAAGATTAGACATCCCAGGCCAGAGATTCTGAATGGCTAAAGCCAGATCGCCTGCCTGTACCCAGCCCACAGGGAGGCAAGGGAAGAAACTTTTATCCGGCTCTCCTGGACTCTGGAATGAGAGAGTCATCGAGTTGCCTAATGTTGTTGTTGTTGTTGTTAGGTGTCATGGAGTCAGTATCCGACTCATAGCAACCCTATGTACAACAGGGAAACACTATTATCATGTTTCTTTGTTGTTCATAGGGTTTTGAATGACAGATTGATTTTGGGGAGTGGGTTGCCGGGTCCTTCTCCCAAGCCTATAGTAGCTGGTATTCCCAGGCCGTCTCCCATCCAAGTACTAACCAGGCCCAACCCTGCTTAGCTTCCGAGATCTGACAGGATCAGATGCCACAGGGCTATGGCTGCAGGCTTCCTAATGGTGTTGTTGTTGTTGTTGTTAGGGGCCGTCGAGTCGGTATCCGACTCATAGCGACCCTCATAGGGTTTTCAATGGCTGACTGTTTCGGGATTGCCTTGGGAGTGGATTGCCAGTCCCTTCTCCCATTTTTGCGGTGCTGGGAATTGAACTTGGGACCTCAGAGACTGCAGCGCAGCGCTCTACCCACTGAGCTAAATCCCAGCCCTCCTAATGGTGTAGAGTCCCCCAAATAGGAAAGTTCGGGGAACTGGGGAGCTAGAGGAATTGCAAACATCTACTACACTGATCATGTGCTAACCTGATCACCAGTGTGTTAAGAACACGTGGATTCCAGTATTGTCTGTGCCACTGTGGTTTCCCCTTGACTGCTTGTCCAGCAGACAGTGTGATAAGCTTGGCCCTCCAAACGTTCTCCCCTGGTCCCCTGCAGCAGGTACGCCAATGCCTTTTCCACCTCTCCTCTTCTGTGCCAGTTGCCACCCAACAGCCAGCATCTGCAACTTTGCGGGGTTGCTGGCACACACTTTTCCACCATACAAAGCAGACTCAAAGTGCCTGGGTAATTTATAACACCCCAGGGACACCCTTTAACCAGAACTTGTAAATTCCCAGCTTCCTTGTCCCTGAACCAGGATCACAATGAAGTATGTGTTTTATACTATTTTTAAAAACCTTCTCCACAGAATTAATCTTCAGCTATACACCATAGTTGTCGTTGTTGTTAGGTACTGTCAAGTCTTATCCAACTCATAGTGACCCTCATAGGGTTTTCTTTTTTTTTTTTTTGTGGTACTGGGAGTTGATCCCAGGGCCTCACGCCTGCATGCTTTGCAAGTGCTGGACCACTGAGCTGCACCCCCAGCCCTTTTATTTTTTTTCCTTACTTCCTGAGACAGGGTCTCACTAAGTTACATAGACTTCCTCTAGTCTCGAACTTTCGATCCTCCTGTCTCCGCCTCCTAAGCCGCTGGGATTACAGACGTATGCCACCACATTCAGTTCCTCATAGGGTTTTCAATGGCTGATTGTTTCGGGATTGCCTCGGGAGTGGATTGGCACGACCTTCTCCCATTCTCACCATAGTAGCTGCCTTAAGAATTTTTCCCTTGCGGACCAGCTTCCCTTTCCTATATTATTACATGCACAGATACACACACACACACACACACACACACACACACACACACACACACACACGCTTCTGCCCATACCTCCCAATGTCCCAAATGAACGATGTGGACTCAGTCTTGGCCCAGATGTTTGCTTCTGGAAGGACTCCTACTAACCCATTTCTCTATATTTGAATGTCGGCATACGATTTTTCAGACACATCAGGGATATCGAGACAACCATCATGGCAAAGCTCTGTCATTCATAATAACCGTGGCAAATACTTGCCCAGGCAAATATGAGACAAGAATATGCTTCCTTTTCTTACTAAAGAATCATTGTTCTTTGATGAATAGTGAAATTATATATTTACCTGAAATCTCCCCTATGATGAAAACACTGATTCAAGTGAAAGGGAGGGAGGGCAGGGGGAGGAGAAAGGCAGAGAAGAAGGGAAAGAAAAAGAAAATGGACAATCACCATTTAGAAGAATCAGTGCTACCTAAAGGAGAAGCGCCTTGACTATCTCTGAGAAAAGAAAAAGTGCTTTCAGGCGACAGGGTTAGCGGCGAGCTCCCTGTACCCTGGAGGAGGGAGAGAGAAGTGAATGAGAAGGACCAGAAAGCATTGCATCGGGTATTCAAAGCCAGAGGTGTTCTGCAGGGCCCTGCAGAGAGCTACCCAAAGAAGAAAAGCCAGGTCGACTCTCCCTGGTGGAAAAAGCACAAAGCCATCCTCGAAACTGAAGGGACTCATCTTGATATTTCCAGCTGCACTCAGCAGGTGCTGTGGCTGCTCTTCTCTTCTCAGAAGTGGGAGGAAGAGGCTCTTGTGGGATCTAACACCAGGAGGACGTGAAGTTGAACGTATTTTTTTCTCTTTCATTGCAACCTAAAAAATTGAATTGTGATGATAGAGATCAGGCAATTGGGCTGAAGCACTGAACTCTTTATGAAATAATAGCCCTAGTGCTAAACTTTAATCTTGTTTCTCTTTGTTAGAAAAGAGAAAAAATTGCTATTTATGCTATCAGCTGACTGTGCAGAGGCAGAAAGATGGATTATTAGCCACTTTATGCCCTGTGGCTAAAGTTCTCTCTGATAAAGTGAGCCAGCGAGGCAATCCTTCTAACATGGAACCAAAAGGCGTCAGCTTCTACCCAGAGGATAGGAAGTCCTTGAGGCTGAAAGAGGATTAAAAGTAGAAGTGGTGAAATGGCAAGGAATGGATTGGCTGTAGAGATGCAATGTGGCAAGACTACAGATGCACATTAGCTATCACTGTGGCCTGCAGCCGCAACACAGTGGCGTCCCATCCCAACAGAGCTCGAAAGCTAAGCAGGGTCAGGCCTGGTTAGTACTTGGATGGGAGACTGCCTGGGAACACCAGGTGCTGTAGGCTTGGGAGAAGGACCCAGCAACTCACTCCCAAAAAACAATCCGCCATTGAAAACCTTATGAATAACAGAGAAGCACTGACAATAGTGTTTCACCTGTTGTGCTTAGGGTTGCTATGAGTTGGACACTGACTCGATGGCACCTAACAACAACAAACAACAAGCTCTCACCAAAAAAGTATTGAGGAACGAGAAAAGGCCTGGAATCAAGGTTGGATGGCAACCCTAAAAAACACTGATATCCCATTATCCTGGAGAAAGTAAAATGCATGAATTCGGGCAACAGGGACGATCTGGTTAATACAGGACATTCTGACTAACATTTATTTGTGGATTTAGTGTGGAAACAGAAAAAGTTTACAGAAAAAGGCTTGTCATGATCCCACTGACACTGAGCAGACTAGCTCCAATCAGACTCCAAGGCTTCCTGATAAGGGAAGCTGCAACAAGTTAGTCAGAAGGCAGACATCTGGAGTTTATCTTAAGAACAGGCTGACTTCTGAGGAATGAAAAGTTACTCTGTACCCTGCTCTCTAACTGCTAAAAAAATTCTCGCCTCTGTAACCTTGCTTCTCCACCCCTACCCTAGAAAGCCCCTAACCAATGTGAGTCAGATGTTGCTTTGTGAAAGTCCACTCCCAGGACTGAAAGTAGCCAGCCGGCCAGTCTAAATAAACTTTTCTGCTCCTGAACCATTTGTGACTTGGAGTATTTTTCTGGGTTTGAGCTGCTGAGTACAACATTAGAGGCAAATACTATCATATCTTGCCTGCAGCTGTATCACTGTGGTGTCCTATCTGTCAGATCTCGGAAGCTAAGCAGGGTTGGACCTGGTTAGTACTTGAATGGGAGACCACCAAGAAACACCAGGTGCTGTAGGCTTGGGGGACAGATCCAGCAACCCACCTCCAAAAATCAATCAGCTATTGAGAACCCTATAAATAACAGAGAAGCACTGACACTAGTGTTCCGCCTGTTGTACATAGGGCCGTTATGAGTTGGACACAAACTGGACGGCACCTAACAATCACAAGTGTCATGTCATCAACTGCAAAGTTTCTGAACAAGACTCAAGAGCTCTAGGAAGTTCCCACAGTGGTTCCAGAAGTTCACACGTACTGGGCTGATTACAAGTTGCATTCTCTGATAATACCACAATTTCCTTTCCTGAATTTCAGAGATGAAACCTCGTTAGCCTCTTCTTTTTACAAAGCAGAGAGCAGACACCTTATCTTGAGTCTTGGAACCCCAGGGGTTTTCTTTGGTAAGGAGTGTGGTCCAGGCAACACAAATCTTTCTGTTCATCTAAGGGAGCCAGCAGTGGCCTTTTTTTTTTTTTTTTTTTTTTGACTACCTTTTAGCAGCAGTATTGCAAGCATGGTTGATTCCCTCCATAGACTATCCCTTCTCTACCTAAAAGGCTAAGGCATGGTTTCTCCCAAGCCTTAGCTGGAGGTGATTTTACATAATGAGTCTGGATAATATATGCACAGGCATGCAAATGTAATAAAACCCACACCAGATCATTAATAACTGCAGACACTGCCAAGTGACAGGTATGAAACGAATGAGTTCCAGAGCATTTCTTTACTTAATCTTTAAAAATTAAGTTTTGAACTTATGAATAATATTAAAATAAAAAATGTTTCTTCCCTTCTGAACTTAATGCTGTGTTTATAAGGACATTATGCTAATCTGAATGTAGAGAGGATTGTATGTGTTTGTACAATTTTGAAGGATGTTTTAAGTAATCAGATCTTTTAAAATTCGGAAAGAAGTCGAAATGCTCAAAATGTCAAATATCAATGTCAAAACTCTAATGAAACTTTAGAGATCTAATAGAGCACAGAGCAAAAGGACCAGTGATAAGGGAGTTAGACAACCCTGAAGAAAAAGGCAACTGCCAAGGAGATGAAGCGTGACCATAAATCCCAGGGAGAATTTCTGTATTAACCAGATTGTCTCAGCTGCCTAAATTCATGCACACTGCTTTCTGCAGAATGATGGGCCATTAACAGCTTTTGATGTAGCTCACCCAACCTGGATTCTAGGTCCTTTTATCCTTTCTAAATCCCTTTTGGGTGAGAGCTAGAGTCTATGTCTCCAGATAACTAAACAGAAAGAATGAATTTAAATAATCAACAAGCATTGATGTTAGCAAATGGCCTGAACTAAGATGAGGCCACCACTTCCCTTTTATGCAGTTAGATACAAATACCTCTTTCATATTCAGAATAGGATGGTTTTCCGTTTCTTTTAGCCTTTTCATAACCATTAATAAATTATAGTGAGGAAATAGTTTCTATACCATCCATTTTAAGAACTTCTCTTTATATTATGATAATTTGGTGCACTAAAAACACTTTCCAGTTGAGTACAGACTTCCCCTCTCAGAAGTAGCCCATTCTTAGAGATAGTGAAGGACTCAGCCTGGAGAATTCTTTCCTTATGCCAAGTAACAAATCCAGAGTCCACCTCCCCTCTCAGGCCCCCTACACTGCAGGAAACAATATTCCTCTGCTACAATCACAGAAGGGCCAATACCAGGCAGCTAAAGACTATGCCTATCATTTAGAGCCTTCCAGAATAATTCAGCCCTAAACTGGTCCCCCAGCCCTTTCTCGCCTTCCTTAAGGAAACCGCACTAATGGCTCTGGCCTCATCCTTTTCTCATGTTCTTGTCTTTTGCCTCCTGACTAGCCTGGTGTCTCTCCCATGTGGTTCTGCATGGGTTCCACAACTCCTGTGAGTACAATAAGCATCTCTTGTAATTGCAGAAGTCAAATGTGACTTGTATTCATCTTTTGTTATTGATATATGTTGAGTATTGGTTGGTAGGTGCCGTTGAGTCGGTATCTGACTCATAGCGACCCTCATAGGGTTTTCAATGGCTGACTGTTTCTCGGAATAGCCTTGGGAGTGGATTGCCAGGCCCTTCTCCCATTTTTGTGGTGCTGGGAATTGAACTCATGACCTCAGAGACTGCAGCACAGCACTCTACCAACTGAGCCAAATCCCAGCCCCATGTTGAGTATTAAAATACTTAAAATGCATACACATTTCTTGGCAACCACTCCATTCAGATCCTCTATGGTACTCACTCAAAGCAGGCAACAATTAGTCTCATTAAGTATTGTTATCAAAGAATAGTATCACCCTAGCCAGGCGCAGTGGTGCACACCTGTAATCCCAGCCACTTGGGAGGCAGAGCCAGGAGGATGGCAAGCTCGAGCGAGACCAGAGGAAGTCTATGTAACTTAGCGAGACCCTGTCTCAGGAAGTAAGGAAAAAAAATAAAAGGGCTGGGGGTGCAGCTCAGTGGTCCAGCACTTGCAAAGCATGCAGGCGTGAGGCCCTGGGATCAACCCCCAGTACCACAAAAAAAAAAAAAAAAAAAAAAAAAAAAAAAAAAAAAAAAAGAAAGAAAGAAAGAAAAAAAAAGAAAAAAAAACAGAATAGTATCACCTATGAAACTTACACCTATGCTTACGGATTGTTGTTGATGTTATTAGGTGCCATGGAGTTGGGTCCAACTCATAGTGACATTATGTACAATGGAATGAAACTCTCCCCAATACTGTGCCATGTACAGGATCTTTTTTATGTTTGTGTCCATTGTTGCAGCCACTGTGTCAATCCAATTAGTTGAGGGCCTTCCTTTTTTTTGTTGATCTGCCAACTCTCCCAAACATGATGTCCTTCTCCAGGGATTGGTCCCTCCTGACAACATATTCAAATATGTCAGACCCAGTCTAGCCATTCTTGCTTGCAAAGAGCTCTCTGGTTGCACTTCTTTAGTAGATAAAATATATTGAATGTACTAGATTTCTGTTGTTGCATAACAAATCCCCACAAAATTCATAGCTTAAAACAACATGCATTTATGATCTCACAGTTTCTGTGGATCAGGAGTCTAGGCACAGCTCAGCTGGGTCCTCTGTCAGGATCAAACCAGGCTGTAACAAAGGTGCTGGCGGTGCTGTGTTCCTGTATGGAGACTCAGTAAGAGAAGAACCCACTCGAATCAGATTTTGGCAAAGCTCCTTCTCTGGTTGTCCTTGGGCCAAGGGCCTTGGCTTCTTGCTGGTGGTGATGTGAGGGATCCCCAGCTCCTAGAGGCTGCTGGTGGCTCCTTCCCACGTCGCCTTTCTCACACTGCCATTTTCTTCATCATGCCAGTGATGAGCGTCTGTAGAACATGGCTACAAAACAGAGTGTTTCTTATAATGTACACACGAGAGTGAGAACCTGTTACCTTTGTCATAGTCCATTGCTTAGAAGCAAACAGGTCTCGTTTTCATTCAGAGAGAGGTTTATAGGAAGCTGTGAACACCAGGAGGCTGGAATTTATAAAGGGCCCCCACAGAACCTGCTGTCCACAGATAATATTCAACTTGGAAAGGAAGCTCTGCTGAGGAAATGTCTGTCTGCTCAGGACTAAAATACGAGCAGCTGACAGCCAGGGCTCCAAGCAGCAAAGGTTGTTCTCTAGGGCTCCCTTATGGCTTTTTGCTGCTGTTGGTGGGTGCCACTGAATTGGGTCTGACTCCTAGCGCCCCTCATAGGGTTTTCAATGGCTGAATATTTCAGGATTGCTTGGGGAGTGGATTGCCACGTTCTTCTCCTGTTATGTCTTTGGGGGATCTATATTTGCACAGTCAACCAGCCAGCCAGCTTTTCTCAGGCATCAGGACCTGCAATTGGAGTAGCGCAGCAACCCAGTTGTTCTCTGGGGGGGGCGGGGGGGGCGCATCTTAGCCACTCCTAAGTCACCTTGGAGAAGGACCACGGAGGCACTCTCCTCTCTGCCTCTGGAAAGTACATGGGTGGGTTTCCATTAAAGCTAAACTCTGGGGGTTTGTTTGTTTGCTCTTTGGGAGTTTGGTTTTGTTTTGTTTTGTTCTAGGGTTTCAGGGTTTTGGTTTTGGTTTGGTTTGGTTTGGTTTTTCTGTTTTTGGGTTTTTGAAGCAGTCTCACTTTGTGGCCCAGACTGGCCTGGAACTTGCTAGGTAGCCCAGATTGGCCCTGAACTGGGAATTCTCTTTCCTCAGCCTCCTGAAGGCTGGGGCTGCAGGCATGCACCACCAGGCCTGGCTTTATTTTTTGCTTTATTTATTTATTTATTTATTTATTTTAATTTACCTTCCTTTATTAGTAAATGGTGGGGTACAGAGAAATACAGCACTGGCTTTTTCCATTACGCATCCTTTATATCACTTCCAGTAACGCTTTCATCAACCACAAGGTCTGTGGAGCCTTATGGCTAACATGTTGTAAAACGCAAATGCATATTTGAGTTATGGTCTCCTATTTTTCCCATGTACTCTTGAAGTTGCACTGTTTACGTTGAGATCATCCTCTCCCCCTTAGCCCTCTACATTGATCCTCCATCCCACCCAACCTTCCACAATCTTTGCTTCCCTTTGCTGGTTCCCTCCCTCTACTCTTTATATTGAGGGCTAGGATTTAGCTCAGTTGGTAGAGCACCGCTCTGCAGTCTCTGAGATCCAGGGTTAGATTCCTAGCACCGTAAAAATGGGAGAAGGACATGACAATCCACTCCCAAGGCAATCCTGAAACAATCAGCCATTGAAAACCCTGAAAGGGTTACCATGAGTCCAGCACGACCTGACAGCACCTAGCAACAACAACACTCTTTATATTGTCCCTTCTTTGCTAACTTTAATTGTGCATTTTTTATATATCAATTTAGATGGATCTCACTAGGATGTCCAGGGTGGCCCCAAAGTCCCAGGCTCAAGTGATCCCCCTGCCTCAGTTTCCCAAGTACCTGGGACTACAGGCATGTGCACCACCACACCTGACGTAAACTGTCGGGAGCCATAGGCCCGACATGAGTTGAAAGGCAATGCCTGCATAAATGGCTGCGTGACAGACATGACCATAGCAGGAAGCTCTGCTACCTGTGCAATGAGGAAACAACACATCAGAGGCTCTGCTGAACCTTGTTCCTTGATTGTCTCTTTAGTTACTATGAGTATAGATCTGAACTTTGTTCCTTGATTAACATGAGTATAGATCTGAACTTTGTTCCTTGATTGTATCTTTAGGATTAATCTGTTACTGGAAAGCTAACTAAGTTGATTGTAAACCTTATGACTATTACAAAGTCCATTGCACTGCAGTTACCTTTGTGAGCTATTTTTTAGTATCTCCTAGAGTTACTATATAAGCATGAGTATAGAGAATGAAGTGGAGCTCAAGACCACCAGTATTGGCCTCTTCGTCTCCTTCATCCTCAGCTCCTCAGCTCCCCTTCTCCCGGCTGGGCCCCGGCAGTAAACTGTGTTTTTATTTGATCAGGAAGCAAAACGATCGAACATCTAGCAAGAACAAATTCAGCTGTCGGCTTGCAATTAAGGTTTGACTTCAATTCCACTTTAATTTTACCTTATTTTTCCCCACACATTTGTTGCCGATCTTTTCATTGCAATCTTCCATACAAGAGCTTCCTGACTGACTTCACAGGGATCAAGTTTTTCCCTTGAATGCATCCTCAAGTGCTAAGTCAGCCAAGAATCTAATAAAGTGGCGAGAGAGTCTCGCCCCAACAATCCCGAGATTGGTAATGAAGGAGACCTGACTGGCTGGCCAGCCTGAGAGGTGTCACGTGTGGTTGTGCCTCACTGCTCTGAAATAATGGCACTTTAGTCCCAGGCCCGCTCAGCACCATCTGAAGAGGAGAAAGGCTGAAGATCGAAAACACTAAGGGAAGGGGAGAGGCCTCCCTCATTACCCATAAAATAAGAATCATTGCAACGCTGCAATGTAATTCATTCTCCTTCTAGGTCTGAGAGTTAGGTAGCCTTATGTGCTCAGACGTTCACCTCATTGCTGACTCTGAGGGAAAAAAAAATCTCACTTTGCTTTAAAATTCTGTCTTTTTCTGAAGCCGTTTTCTCTGTGCATAATGGGCTTTCTTACTCCTTGTGAAAGGCACTGACTGCCTGTGATAGAGACCAGCTATGTTGTGGTGCTCTGAAGGGGGAAATGCACATAATGTACGTACAGCAATGGCATAGATCCCAGGGCACGTTAGATTCAGTAGAAACAGGAAAGATTCTGAGCAATGTGACAGGTAAAACAATAGGATAACTGGGTATTATTATGCACATCTATCTTGTGGTTTTTGGATTCCTTTATAATAATTGCCTGCAGTGGTAGCCATGTGGCACCCGATCCCTTCAGATCTCAGAAGCTAAGCAGGGTCAGCCTGGTTAGTACTTGGATAAGAGACTGCATGGGAACACCAGCAGCTGTAGGCTTAGGAGAAGGACCTGGTAACCCACTCCCAAAACTCAATCTGCCATTGAAAATCCTATGAACAGCAGAGAAGCACTGACAATAGTGTTTCACCTTTTGTACACAGGGTCGCTATGAGTTGGATACCGACCTGACAGTACCTAACAACAACATATAATAATTGGCACAATTAACAATCTTCTTTGGCAACAAAGAACACACAAAGACATCTACCTTTTCTTCTAGAACACAGTAAGCCCTTATCCTATCCTATTGTAGTTAATGGTCCTCTCTTTCTTTTTGGATCTACTTCTACTCTTCTGAACATATGTGGGTAGTACCTATGGTCTTTACCAGCATTTAAATCCTGACTCTACTATGTACAAACTATGGAAATCAGCCCATATTTTAAACTTCAGTGAGTCTCAGTTACCCTGACTATAAAATGGGGCTGTAACCGTATCTATTCATTGTATTGTAATGATTAAATTGACACTACAAATAAAATGCAATCCTACACAATGCCCAGACTGTGATATACCTGGTATTCCCTTCTTCCCGCCTGTTATCATCTCCAGACACCTCATCAGCCCGCAGTTTTGGCAATTCCTGCATTTGGGTGATGCTCAAATTGAACTTGGAGTTCCACCTGGGCTCCGCTCTTGTGCCTTCCACTCCATGTGGGGAGCTTTCTCTCTGAGAGTTCAGCTTCCCTCACCATCAGGGTGTCACCTCATTCTCCTTGAAAAGAAGACTCTGAAGAGCAGTTCACAGTCCTTCAGAAAGTTAACCATAGAGTGTTCATTGTTGCTGTTGTTAGGTGCCTTTGAGCTGGGTCTGACTCATAGTGACCCCATATACAACAGACTGAAACCCTCCCCCATTCTGTGCCAGGCACACGATCTTTCTCACATTTAAGCCCATTGTTGCAGACACTGTGTCAATCCATCTAGTGGAGGGTCTTCCTTTTTTTTCTTGACCTGCCACTCTCCCAAATACGATGTCTTTCTCCAGGGATCAGTCCCTCCTGACTACACGTCCAAAGTATATAAACTGCAATCTAGCCATCCTCGCTTCCAAGGAGCACTCTGATTGCACTTCCTCTAGGACAGATCTGTTGGTTCTCTTTGCAATCCATGATATAGTCAGCATTCATCTCCAGCCCTATAATGCAAAAGCATTAATTCTTCTGCTGTCTCCCTTATTCAATGCCCAGCTTTCATAACCATATGATGCCACTAAAAATACGATGGCCTGAGTCAGGCACACCTTCTTCTTTAATGTGACATCTTTACTTTTCAACTCTTTAAAGAGATCTCTTACAACAACTTTTCCCAGTGCAATGAGTCTTTTGATTTCTTGACTGCTGCTTCCACAGGTGTTGATTTTAGAACCAAATAAAGCAAAATCTTGGACAACCTCAACCTTTTCTCCATTTATTGTGAAGTTGCTTACTGACCCAGTTGTAAGGATTTTTGTTTTCTTGATGTTGAGTCTCAATCCATACTGAAGGCTGTGTTCTTTGACCTTTATCAGTAAATGTTTCAGATCGTCTTCACTTTCATCAAGCAGAGTTGCATCATGTGCATAACGTAAGTTGTTAATGAGCCTTCCTCCAATCCTGATGCCACATTCTTTTTCATGAAGTCCAGCTTCTTGGATTATTTGTTCAGCAAAGAGATTGAAAAGGTACAGTGAAAAGATACAGCTCTGATGCATACCTTTCCTGACTTTTTTTTTTTAGTATAGGTACAGTATTTTAACAAAACTCTTCTAAAAGGTCATACATAAATGAGTGAATTGTCTTGCTCAGAATATTTGATTTAAAATGAGAAAATGAACCTGTTTTTAGACATGAAAGCAAAACCTCTGAAGATAGATTGTGAAAAAATCTGACAACTGATATTTTATTCTGATCTCCTTGCTGTCCTTTCCTAACCTTAAACGAGGCAGTATTGCCTTATTCTGCTCGAATTTCTGCCTCCTGGTCCATGTACAGATTCCTTATGAGTACAGTGAAGTGCTCTGGTATTCCATGTGTTTTACCATGTGGTATTCCTCACAATGTTATCCATAATTGGTTGTGATCCACACAAATGCCTTTGAGGGGTTGCCATATGACCCAGCAATTCCAACCCCAGTTACATACCTACCGGAAATGAAAACACATGCCCTCACAAAAACTTCTGCATGAGTATTCATAGCAGCATTATCCATAATAGTCCGCCAAATAGAAACAGCTTGGATGTCCACCAACTAATGAACAGATGAATATGGTGTCCACACAGGAGACAGAGAGGCAGCCATGTAAAGCAATGTAGTGCTGACACAGGCTTCAACAGGGATGGAGATCCAGAGCATGAAAAGTGAAAGAAGCCGGGCATGGAGTCCAAAGACTCTATGACTCCGTTATATGAAGCATCCAGAATAAGCAGATCCACAGGGACAGAAGGAGGATGGGAGAATCAGCATGACTGTTAAAGGACTCAGGGTTTCTTTGGGGAATAAAGGAAATGTTCTAGAATTAGATAATTCTGATAGTTGCACAGCATTATGAGTAAACTAAAAATTTGTTATGTAGAGTTGTTGTTGTTAGGCGCTGTCAAATCAGGTCCAACTCACAGTGACCTAATGCACAACAGAAATGAAACACTCGCCAACACTGTGCCATGCCCAGTACCATGTCAGTGCTTCTCTGCTATTCACAGGATTTTCAGTGTCTGATTGTTTTGGGAGTGGACTGCTGGGTCTTTCTCTCAAGCTTACAGCACCCAGGTTTCCCAGGTGATCTCCTATCCAAGGACTAATGGGGTCAGATGCCAGGGTGGCATGGCCATATGCTCCCAATATGTAGACTTATAACTGCTAAAATGATGAGGTTTGTCATGTGGATTTTATCTCAATTAAAACAAAAACAGCAACAAAACAAGCAACAACAAAATCAAAAGCCTTTGTAGATGGGGATGACACTATTCCGCGGAAGCAGGGGAATGCGTTAGAGATGCTGAGAGATCTTTGCTCTCCAGCAAATCAAGACGCTTGGTAACAATACCAAAGCCAGGTCCTGAGGACGCTTTGCCATGCTTGAATACCAAGAGGTATTCAAACTCTGACTCCTGAGGCTCAGGCAGGTGGGTCATTGTGCAGCTTTGCTGGAATATATTCAAATCCTAAGTGAAAGACCAAAGAAAGGGGATAGAGATCAGGGGTAAGCATAGCCAAAGGAAGCACTTGAGGTGGAAAAGAAATTCCTTATTATATTCTTGATTGTCAAGTTGAACTGAAAGGGCAATAAATCATCTGTTCTGAATACATTTATGATTTCTAATGTATTTTTCTTTATGCCATCCTTTCTCTCCCTCTTTAATCAAAAGTTTGACTGTCAAGGCAAATAGAAGTTCCAGGACTTGACAACATTTTAAAAATAAAGCAACATCTAGTGTTTACAAGGACTCCGCCTGAAGTCAGTGTCTTTGAAGGTGAAGAACGCTACCACCTCCTCCTCCCCCTCCCTATGAATGCTTGGAGCTCACTAACAATTCAAAATGTTTACTTGAAGTGTTACAATGCTTGTTTAAAGTTCCTGTATAATTAAGTCTGCTCAAGTTTCCATGGGCTGGGATTTAGCTCAGTTGGTAGAGCGCTGCGCTAGTCTCTGAGGTCCCGAGTTCAATTCCCAGCACCGTAAAAATGGGAGAAGGACCTGGCAATCCACTCCCAAGGCAATCCCAAAACAGTCAGCCATTGAAAACCCTATGAGGGTCGCTATGAGTCTCGACGGCACACAACAAGTTTCCATTTCCTGACCTGGGGCCGGGAGGAGTGGCTCTCTGAAGAGGAAGGACGGTTGAAACTTAGTTTCCTTGTGCCTTCTTGCCACCCCTCAAACTGTATAAAAACCCCAAGCCCCTCTCCTTTGGGGTTGCCTTCCTTCCCTTGCTAGGGAGACTCTGTGGAGGGTTGGTTATTTCCCTGGCGCCGGAAATAAAGCCTCATGTTTATTGCATTGATCCCCGACTCGGTGTCTCTCTGGGGCCTCTCTCTTCGAAGATCCTAATTTGGGGTCCTACAAAGGTAGCCTGTCCGATGGCCCGAGTAAAGGTGACAAGAATATTTCAGGGAGTTTTCAAGATGTGCCGTCCCTGTCTCTGCCAAAGTTTTATTCATCTTCTAGTTCTGGAAAACTTCCCATGAAAAGTATCTGGGAGAAAATCAACCCTAAATCACCCATTCAGAACAGATCTTAATAGGCATGACAGGAAGGAGTGAGTCCATGCGCTCCTACTGGGGGCTGCTGAAAAATGAATCCGGTTTACCAACTGGAGAAAGAAGAAAGAAGGAGCATAGAACTTCCCAATGTCGCCAGCCCTTGTTCCAGGTCTTGTGAGTGGCCGATGTCAAACAATCTGGAGTTCGTTTTTCCTGAGTCCTTTTTCTCCCAATCTGATTTTTTTGTATCAAAAGGGCAGTCACTACCTTCTTTGTCATACACCATAGAGTACGAAAATGACTGAGAAAACCTAATGTGTTTTACCAGGTTATTTCAACTTCCTGGGGCTGCTGTAACAAAGTAACACCCTATGCAACTTAAACATCAAACATTTATTGTCTCAGGAAAGTACAAAGAGCAGAGGAAGGGAGGAAGAAAGAGAGGGGGAGGGAGGACAGGAGAAAGAGAAAAAGCAAGAAGTGGGTTGGCTTACAGCCTGTGGCTGCGGGTCTGAAATCCTGGAGTCAGCAAGGCGGGCTTCTTCCGAGCATTTTAAGGAAAGGATCTGTTCTAGAAATCTCCTTGGCTTGCAGGTGGCAGTCTTATCTCAGTGGCTCTTCATATTATGGTCCCTTTATTTATCTTCATTTGTAGGGATGCTGCCCAGAGAGGCTAGGAGGGAACAGGAGTTGGCCAGGCCTGGGGCCTATCTAGCCCATGAGACTCAGGCATAACTGCCTCCAACAGCCTGCCGTTGACCCATACTTGACCCTCCTCAAACCTCCTATGTCCTGATAGGCTAACCCTAACCTCACCCCCCCCCGCCCCCCACCAAATTGGTCAAGTTAAATAACATCCCTTGATTAGCTACCCAGTTGATGCCTTATTTGCATCTAACAGTTGAAGCAGTTAGAGCAGTTGGAACCGTTAGAACAGTTCTTAATTTGCATATCCCACTGACTGGTTTAGCCCATATGACATGGCAGTCTCTGATTGGACAAGCTAGGATATATAAGCAGGGTGCACAGGGTACTCGGAGTCCACAATATCAACGCTCCAGAGAGAGATAGAGGTCCATACCACTGACCATGAAGAGGGAGCCAGCCCATCCCATCCCTACAGAAAGAAGAAGATCATCAGAGAGACCTCAGAGAGACCAACGGAGACCAGAGAGGAGAGGAAGCCTTCAATCAAGGCTTCAATCAACAAGAAAGACCTCTATCAAGAGAAGAAAACTGCAATCAACACCAGCGGGAGACTGGCAGAGACTTCAGTCAACAGAGGACTCCTGAAAGGCCTCCAGCCCCAGAGGAGACTGCCTTACTGAAAGGCAGACTCTCAGAGCTACAACAACCTCGGTGCTGCAAAGGAACACAGGTGTTCCTGTGTTTTGCTGTTAAATAAAGTTTATAGTTCCTTTTATACAGCTGGCTTCCTGAAGCCTTTCCTAACTCTGCCACTGCACTCACCCAAGTCCTGTGGGTCCCTCAGAGTTGGTAGTGTGAGGTTCCTGCTCCTGATCTGGGCCCAGAGAGGGAGAAGGAGCCCCACATTCATGTCTAAATTTATCCAGATATATATATATCTTTGTCTCCAAATTTCCCCTTTCAGTAAGTCAACAAGCGGAATATAAATCCATCCTAATCTCATTTCTGAAGCTCTCTTGAGGGCAGCACTTCAACATAGCTTTTTTGGTTGCTTCTTATTTGTTGTTGTTTGTTAGGTGCCATCAAGTCAAATCTGACCCATAGTGACCCTATGTACAACAGATGAAACCCTACCCCAACATTGGGCCATGCACATGATCTTTTTATATTTGAGCCTTCGTTGTAGCCAGTGTGTTTCTTCTGAGTCGTGCCACATCAGCAAAAGCAGGTCTCAGGGGCTTTACTCCATTCCCATTATTAAGGTCAACTCTACTTTGAGGAGGAAACTCTTCCCCAGTCATTTCTTGAATGCTTTCCATCCTGGGGGCTTATTTTCTGGCACTATATTTGACAATACCTCTCTGCTATTCATAGGGTTTTCAATGGCTCATTGTTTCAGGAGTGAGCTGCCAGGTCCTTCTCCCTAGTCTTAGTCTGGAAGGTCTGCTGAAACCTATCCACCATGGGTGGCGCTACTGGTATCTGAAATACTGGTGGCATAGCTTTCAGCTTCACAGCAACATGCAAGCCCCCACAGTACAACAAGTAGACAAGTGAGGGATCTTTGTTTGGAAAGGCACAAAATTGAAACTATAACACTGCCATGCAACTTAATGAATTGCTGAAGAGGGAAAGGCCTTTTAGCAGGGCTGGCCCTGAAGGAATTGGAGCCAGGAGAGACTGGGACCAGGGAAGACAGGGTGGTCCAGGATTGTTGTAAAGTGCGTGAATCCACTCCGTACACTTTGCCTCTTCCACACACATGCCTGTTGCCCTATTCCTTCTGCTCTGAGCCAAGGCACCACGAGGCTCCCACCAGATGCTGGTGCCATCTACTTGGCCTCCAGAACCATAAGCCAAAATAACCATAATCCAAGATAAGCCTTTTTTCTTTTATAAATTACTCCCATCTCAGGTACTGTTATAGCAACAGAGAACAGACTGAGACAAATGTGTTCCTTAGCGTTCACATTTAAATTTAGCAAGATGAAATTCTTCATTCTTCAGAGGCCCTAGCTAATCTGATGCATATTGAATTTCAAGCACTGCGCTCTGCATTACATCTGTCAACCAGTGATAGTAAGAAACCCAGCCATGGCTCTGGCAGTGGGAGCTGCCAAGCAGAGACACCTGTTAGGATCCTGCCACTTTGCAAAATAAAAGAAGTATGATCCTTATGAAGGCAGCCAGGTAAGAAGCAGTGCATGTGCTAGCTAAGGCTTGGGCA
The DNA here is from genome assembly GCA_007922755.1 of Pedetes capensis. Classification (NCBI taxonomy): domain Eukaryota; kingdom Metazoa; phylum Chordata; class Mammalia; order Rodentia; family Pedetidae; genus Pedetes; species Pedetes capensis. The sequence continues at coordinate 128,193 of VMDO01000120.1, forward strand.
CCTGCTGTTGGGGGCAGGTGTTAGTTTCTACATAAGATACACCTGGTAGAAAATTACAAAAAACACAGAAAATCCTTGGGAAGAGAACATCTTGACATGTTCTTGAAGGACAGACTCCTTTATGAATTCATAGCTGTATAAATGAAGGAGCCCCAACCTGGGCTGTCATTTTGAGTTACTTTTCTAATTCTGTGGAACCCTGGCAATAATGGTACTTTTTTTGCTCTGCCTGCCTCTTCAACCTTCTGTTAGTTTGAGCTTGACAAGTCTGGAGTTTAAAGCATTGCTCCATCATGGAGCATCGCAGAATCAGAGGATGTCAGATCTAGATAGGACCTTGCAGCAAGAGAAATCGGAAAGAGCTAAAAGGAATATTCTGTAGCAATAAAATTTTTATAACTGTAAACAAAGGCTGTGGGGAGATAGAGTTATATGTGAGTGTCTGAAAACTAATATTGAGGAAGGAAAGATACTGTTTGGAATAGTTCAAAGAAATAACGCAAAAATTTTTTCAATAAAGCAACTGTGGATTAGAATGGGAATTATATTTTAATGCTGAGGATAGAAAGGAATGGAGACTTCATTCATTTTGGTGAAATGTGTTATACCAGCCCGGCACAGTGGCACATGCATGTAATCCCAGTGACTCTGGAGACAGAGTCAGAAGGATTGTGAATTCAAGGTCAGAGGCAATCTGTGTAACTTAGTGAGACCCCCATTCAATAATAATAATAATAATAATAATAATAATAATAATGATAATAATGGGCCAGGGGTGCAGCTCAGAGGGAGGGCGCTTGCAAAGTATGTCCAAAGCCCTGCGTTCAACCCCTAAGTACCACAATGAAAAGAAAAGAAAGAAAAGAAAAGGTTAAACCATTAAATAATATATTAAATATTTTAAATAATAATGATCTTTCATCCAGGATACACAAGCCTCTCGTAAATGAACTCTGAGCAGACAGTATTATTTTCAAACTTTTAAAAAGGTATGGATTTCTAGCTAGGCACTAAGGTGCCTGTAATTCCAGTGATTTGGGAGGCTGAGGCAAGAGGATCACAAGTGTGAGGCCAGAGACAGACTGTGCCACTTAGCGAGACTCTGCCTCAAAAAAAAATTTTTTTAAGGGGCTGGCGGTAGCAGCTCAAACGTGGGATATGTGCCTAGTATGTGTATGGCTACAGTATTTAAAAAAAAAAAAGACAGCTGGGCACAGTGGCGCACACCTGTAATCCCCATGATTCGGGAGGCAGAGGCTAGAGGATCGCAAGTTCAAGACCAGAAGCAGTCTGCATAATCTAGCGAGACCCTGTCTCAAAAACTAAAAAAGTAGACTGGGGATACAGTTCAGTGGTTCAGCACTTGCAAAGCATGCAAGTGCAAAGTCCTGGGTTCAAACCCCAGGACTGCAAAGAAAAAAAAAAAAGGAAAAGAATTCCTCACATATAGGAAAGATAGATCAATTAAGGTATAAGCATGTGTTGTTCTGGTCATACTTACTGAGCCCAATAATGGGTTACCACAACCATCACTACCAAGAAGAACCTTCCCTCTATGTTTCTGTCCCAAGTCAACTGACCCACCAAATCCTACCTATTGTTACACAGTATATTGTTCATAAGTAAGCCAGGACATACATTCATTAGTGATCATGGAGAATTAGCATTTGTTAACTGCATATACACTAACACAGTTATTTGTTTACACCTGTGTTATACCTGTGTTAGTTACTTTCTTGTGGCAGTGACAAATACATCTGGCTCACGGTTTCGGAGGTTTCAGTCCATAGCCTCTGGCTTTGTTGCTTCTGAGCCCATGGTGAGGCAGAACATTATGGTGGCAGGAGCATGTGGCAGAGGCTGCTCACCTTCTAGTAGGCAGGAAGCAGAGGGGGGGGGCTGGGTAGGAGGGAGCAGGACAAGATACAACCAATAGGAACTTGCCTTCAGTGACCTACTTCCTCCAGCTAGGCTCCACCATCTAAAGTTTTCAGAACCTCCCAAAATAGTACCACCAGCTGGGGACCCAGACTTCAACAATGAGCCCCTGGGGGGACATTTCATACTCAAAACAACAAAAGCTTTAAGTGAAGTCTTTGCATGGGATTGATTTGATCTCCTGAGCAAAAGCATTATCAAGTAAACAGTGGTGATGGAGCTTGGTTTGAGTTTATGTTACAAGACCAGGAATGTGCGAGAAGGGAAAAGTGGCTGTTGCTATTTGGAAGCACAGGCTGTATGTGTTATAGGGATGAGGACGACCTTGATCATCTGCTACTCCAACCACCATAATCCAGACCCAAAACAGCTCACTAGTGACAGGACTTTTAAATAGAAAGGATGATACCATAAAAATTGGCTGGTGTACTTTTTAGCTTGTGGTTGTTGTTGTTTGGTACCATCAAGTCAGTGTCCCACTCATAGTGACCCTATGTACAACAGGAGAAATACTATTGTCAGTGCTTCTCTGTTATTCATAGCATTTTCGATGGCTGTTTTTTGGGAGTGGTACAATTTTATTTATGTTTAAGCCCATTGTTGCACACACTGTGTCAGTCCATCTAGTGGAGGGTTTTCCTTTTTTTTTTTTTTTTTTTTTGCTGACCTGCCACTCTCCCAAACATGATGTCCTTCTCCAGGGATTGGTCTCTCGTGACTACATGTCTGAAATATGTAAGACACAGTCTAGCCATCCTTGCTGGGAACGATTAAGAAAGGTTAATATTGGATTAATTTCCAAGTACAGATTGTCCCTGGGAGGATAACACAGGAGTGAAGAAATAGAGGACCTGAAAACAGATCCAAGCTCTCATGGGCTGAATTAGGTCCTCACCAAGTTCATATGTTGAAGTTAGAGCCGCCTGTGCCTTAATGTGTAACTTCACTTCCAGACAGTCTTTTTCTGGAGACAAGAAGATGCTATGAAGGCACAGGGAGAAGATGGCCCTCTCTAAGCCAGAAAGAAAGACCTCTGAAGAAACCAACCCTGCCAGCACATTGATTGCAGACTTCCAGCCTCCAGAACTATGAGAAAATAGATTTCCATGCTTTAATTCCCCCAGGCTGCAGTACTTGGTTATGGCATCGCTAGCCAACTGATAACTCCTACAGCTGTAGCCCTGTGGCATCCGATCCCATCAGATCTCAGAAGCTGGCCCTATGAATAGCAGGGAAGTACTGACAATAGTGTTTTGTTTGTTGTACATAGGGTTGCTATGAGTAGGACACCGATTTAGTGGCACCTAACAACAAAAGCCGACTGATATTTACAGGTATTTACTATGTTCAAGCCTGTAGCCCTAACACTGTGGCTTCTGATCCCATCAGATCTCGAAAGCTAAGCAGGGTCAGTCCTGGTTAGTCCTTGGATGGGATATCTCCTGGGAACACCAGATACTGTAGGCTCGGGAGAAGGACCTGACAACCCACTCCCAAAAATCAATCTGCTATTGATAACCCTATGAATACCGGAGAAACTCTGACAATAGTGTTTCACCTGTTGTACATAGGGTCGCCATGAGTCTGATACTGACTTGATGGCACCTAACAACAACACTATGTTCAAATTAATCTTTTTCACGCAGTTACTTTATTTACATGTTTAAATGCAAACTTGTAGGCTTTCTTTTTCTTTTTCTTTTGACAGGATCTTGCTATTTAAAATCCAAACTGGTCTGCAAAATTAAACCCTCCTGCTTCAAGATCCTTAGTGCCGGGATGACAGGTGTGCGCCACCATGCCAGGACAAATGGAAACTTTTTATTGTATTGACGGGATGTGCTGGGAAATAGTAGCATGAAGTAAACAGTGGCTTGGGATGGGGGCTTCAGGAAGACCAGGAACCCACAAGACGAGAAAGTGGACATGAATATGGGATAATGCTGAATTATAATTCATGGAGAAAATATGCGAGGCTTGGAAAATCCCCTATCCATTGCAAGAAAATAGAGATTGCTACCTCATATCCTATATAAAAATAAGTTTGTTTGTTGTTGGTAGGTGTCATCAAGTTGGTTCTGACTCAGCAACCCTCTCAGGGTTTTCAATGGCTGATTGTTTTAGGATTGCTTCGGGGTAGATTGCCAAGTCCTTCTCCCATAAAATAAAGAAGTAAAATAAATGAAAAATAAATTTAAGCCAAATATAAAAAATAAAGCTTATTAAAAATATATAGAGAGAGAGTTGATAACTTCAGGGTTAGAGAAGGCCTTTCTAAGCAAGTCAGTAAACCCAGGAGCCAAAATGCTGGTGGATGTGACACACATTACAGGCATGGGGTGGTGGCAGGCATGGGGCTGAGAGGGGAACTTTGAGCCACATTCCAGAGGCTGCAGCTGTCACTGGTGGCACAGCAGATGGGCACCGGCTCAGCATGGCCCTGGAGGCTGAGGTGTCCCTCTAGATGGGTCCTCCACTCAGGTTAAGCTGGGTCCTTGGCTTCCTGGCAGAAAAGAATTCCTTGACTAGCCAGAGAGTGAAACAAAGTTACAGAGTTTATTAAGTTCACACCTTAGAATGCCTGTGGGTGCTCAGACAGGGGGAGAGAGGCATCTGAGACACAGAGGAGAATTTACTAAGGGAGCTAAGCACCAGAAGGCAAAAAGAGGGCATTGCACATGCTCCCTCCAGTTTTATTTAATTTAGGCCACTCCCTGTGTGGTGTCAGGCCTGGGCGCCTAGTGTGATATGAGCCTAGAAGAGCCTGTCATAGACTGGGAATGAGCCAATAAGATTAAAAAAAAAGAAAAAAGAAAAAAGAAAGAAGTTTCATTGTTTAGGTTTTTCTGTTGGGAGAACTTCCCTTTAGTAAAATGAGATTATACATTGTGTTGGTTTAAGAAAAGACTCTCCAGGGAATTGCCCCGCATGTCTCAAAGAAGCACAGAATTACAGAAAGGAAGGCAAAACTCAAAGGTTATGTACATTTTTGATCCCAAGCCTGGCTTATGGCTATTTTACCATTTTCATTATTTGAAATGTCTCTCAAAAATCACATCTCGATGCAGGCAGTCCTCACGGTGGGCTTCTTGGTAGCTGTGTCAAAACCGATCCTGGGTGAACGTTCTTTCCCTTTCCACGTCCCCGCCTTCCCCTGTCTTTCTGTCCTGCCTCCTGTGAATGAAAAATCTCACCATGGAAAGGGAGGCTAAGCAAGTGCCAGGCTCCAAGGGAACCAGGCCAGCCTGTAACAGCCCTAGCCGCAGAAGAGCTTCTGTGCCCTTCTCCTCTCTGCCCAGCCCTGCCTTTGCCCTCAGAGATTCAGAAATCTCAGTCAGCAGGCTAGTGGACGGGGAGAAATGCTAGGCTGGGGAAGGTGGCAAGAGGGTCTCCCTTTGGCTCCAAGTGGCCAGAGGTCTCAGCTGGAGGGAAGGAACAGGACTTAAGGGTGAAGTAGGGTCAAAACCTTATTTTCTTGAACCAGGCAACATCAAATTGAAACTGTGATTGACTTAAAGTTATTATTGTTGTTAGGTGCCATGGAGTTGCATCCAACTCATAGCGACCCTCACAGGGATCTCAATGGCTGATTGCTTTGGGATTGCTTCGGGAGTGGACTGCCACATCCTTCTCCCTTTTTTGCAGTGGTGGGGATTGAACCTGGGTCCTCTGAGAGTGCAGAGCTGCATTCTACCACCTGAGCTAAACCCCAGCCCCAAAATTACTGTAGGATTTTCTGATTCCTTTAAGTAACTATGAAAGTCATGGGAACTGTCCAAAAGTTTACTCATATATAGAGAAAAACACACACATGCACACATGCATACAAGCACGTGTGTGCCATACCCACAAATTCTCAGATCTAATCACCAACCTTTCAACAGCTTTGGAGGGGTATAAAATCAGATGCAGATTATAATCCAGTATGGATTCCATTCAAGGTCAAGTGTTGGTGGAGCAGTCTCAACCCGAATCCAGTTCACACCCAACTCTAATCCACATCTGATTTTGTAGCCCTACTAAAAAAGCCCCCCAGGCTGGAAGGCATTCAGGAAAGGACTAGGGAAGAGCTGCCTCTTCACAGTAGAGTCAACTTTACTAAAGGGAATGGAGTAAAGCCCATGGGACTTCCTTTTGCTGATGTGGCATGATCCCAAATAAGAAACATAGTGGTTGCAATAGAGGGCTCAAACATTAAAAGATCCAGTGCATATCAGTGTTGGGTAGCATTTTGTTCTGTTGTACCTAGGGTCGCTATAACTCAGATTTGACTCAATGGCACCTAACAACAACATAACAATACTTTTGAAAGGGTGCAGATTAGAGAACACGTGGTATTTAAAGGGATACTAAGAGCAGACAATAATGCTTTTAAAAATAATATCCCATGAATTCCCCATGTTCGATGGGCCAGTTTCATACAAAAGGAACTCAGCTAGTGAGAAAAAAATCAAGGAGACTCTATTTCAGATAGAACAGTATAGAAACTTTCTCTAAGGGGAGTATTATTTAAACTGAAAAAGGGAGCAACCACACACAGGCAGAACAATTGCTCTTAAAAAAGAAGAAGAAGAAGAAGAAGAAGAAGAAGAAGAAGAAGAAGAAGAAGAAGAAGGAGAAGAAGGAGAAGAAGGAGAAGAAGGAGAAGAAGGAGAAGAAGGAGAAGAAGAAGAGGAAGAAGTAGAGGAAGAAGAAGTAGAGGAAGAAGAAGATGACGACGACGATGACAATGACAACGACAGAAAGGTCAAGAACCAAGACAAGTGGAGAGAAGAGAAATTCCATTCTTCTGCGGGGAAATTTCAATGCCTTCTTAATGGAGTAAGGAGCACCTCGTCCAAATGCTTCTTGATTCTCAACCAGCCTCCTGCTTCCATGCCCGCTTCCAGAGTTAGTAGATCTGCCGATTCTTGAGCCTTTGGGGGAATTCTGCAGGACAAATTGGTTCCTGTGGCTGCCTTAGTTTTCAGCTCATTTGGTCTGCTAGGTCAGATGCCACATCTTCTGTTCCCTGGCTTCCACATTTTGTTACTTACTATCTTTACTAGGTTTCGGGGATAAAATTGTGACCAAGGTGGATGTGGTTTCTGCCTTTCTGGACCTTATGATCCAGTGGAGGAAACAAAAAAAAAAAAAAAGTAAGCAAATGGAAAAATAGGAAGTTGCAATGAAAGTTATAAGGGAAACTCATGTCACGGACTGTAAAATTGAAGTTCCCACGGGGGCTGTAAGATGTTACTGACTTTTGCATTCCAGAGGTACTAGGCTCTTGCTAATCAAATGGGGTGTGTGAAGCATCAATATCACCACTGACTTTGTCAGAAATGAAGAATCTTCGGCTCTGCTGTAGTCCTACCAGGTGATCCTATGCATACGAAAGATTCAGAAGTTTTATCCCAGAAGCATATGACGTCATCGCAGGCTTTAACTGAAAACAGGTTCTACAGCTCTCTTGAATCCCACACCTCATGAGTCAAAGGAAAACATTCTTCACAGGACTGAGGATGTAGCTCAGTGGCAGACTGTGCTAGCATGCACAAAGCCCTCGTTTTGATCCCCAGGACCACACACATACACAATTCATGGCACTTGTTAAAAATGGTAAGGAAAATTTAATTAAAGAAGGCTTGCCTCAATTAGGAATTTGCAGTGAGGAAGATAGGTTGGCTCAATTCCAAATATGCTAAGGTTAAGAAGAGATTTCCAGCCAAGGAGCAGGGTGGGGGTCAGTGGGTAGAAAAGCATGAAGAAGAAACATCAGGGGTAGGGGGTTATTGTGGAGGGCAGGCCAGGCTGATATTGAGGGTGGGGATGAGGAATTTGAAAAGCTATCAAGGGGGAGAAGTGATGTGTGTGAAACTGACCCAGAGGGATTCCTGCCAAAACCAGATGAAGGAGGCCCAGGACAGAGCTCAAGGTTGATGTCTAATAAAAAAGAAAAAAGGAAATTAAAAAAAAAAAAAAAAAAAAAGGACTCAGAGGAACTCAAGTTTGCTACAGGAGACAGTCTTTGTCAATGGAGGGGGGCAAATCAAGTGAATAGAGAGACAGGGAAATGATTTTGGATCGGTGGAGGAGACTCAGACCAGAGAAAAAGAGAAGTAATTCATGACAAGAGAGTTGAGGATGTCACCTGTAAGCCACTTCACTCTCTTTTGGTGGAGGGGCAAGGACATTTTATTTTAGGGCCTGGGCGTGGAGCGTGGGGTAGGGCTATGGCCCTGGGTCTTCCAGGTGAGAAATCCTGGGGAAGATATGAGTTGTGCTAAGAAGCTCAGGACTGAGAGGGGACCCCGGGGGTTGCTGAAGGGCCACCGGAGAAGGTCAGCTCAGTGGACACCTGAGGACAGCGCATGACTGCAGTGGGGAGGGATGGAGAGTCGAATGGCATGAGACTGGAGGAGACTTGGACCTCAAGAATCTCACAGTGGGACAGACGGCCACCCCAGGGCACAACAACAGCAGGGCTGGGCCCCAGAGCAGGAGCCAGGACGGAAATGGACACAGCCTGGCAGCCGGCTAAATGTGCTGGAAACTATATAATATAGACACAAATCCCAGCCCTCCCGGAAATTGCAGGGTGGCAGTTTGCAACAGAGGACCTACAGGAACAGATGAAGACATGAATCAGCAAAATTTGGATTATTCAACATAATCAGCTGGGATTCAGAGACGGACAAGACAGCAGAGAACTCAAGGCACCTTATATCAAAATGCGACATTATATGTCTAATTAATCATTTGTTTAACGAGTCCGTTGATGACCTTGGAGTCCCTCATTTAACAACAGACAAGACACAGTCATGACCCTGAAGGCAGGTCAACAAAGAAGTCCCCAGTCAAGGGGTTACAGAGGAGTGAAAGGCACTCTTTTGGAGTTGATTCGTGGCAGGATAAACTTCCCCTATGAGTCTGTCAGCTTGTCAGGCTGTGGAGGCTTGTGTGTCCCTGTGTTGCTGAAAGCTATGCCATTAGTATTTCAGATACCAGCAGGGCCACCCATGGTGGACAGGTTTTAGTTGAGCTTCCAGACTAAGACATGAGGGAGAAGGACCTGGCAGCCCACTCCAGAAACAATTAGCCATTGAAAACCCTATGAATAGCACAGAAGCACTCTCAGATATAGTGTTGGAAAATGAACCCTCCAGGCTGGAAGGCATTCAAGAAATGACTGGGGAAGAGTTGCCTCCTCAAAGTAGAGTCCGTCTTAATGACAAGTGTGGGGTAATGCCCTTGGGACTTCCTTTTGCTGTTGTGGCACAACTTAAAATGAGAAGAAACACAGTGACTGCAACAATGGGTTGAAATATTAAAATATTGTGTGCATGGCACAGTGCTGGGTAGTGTTTCGTTCTGTTGTACATACGGTTGCTATGAGTTGGATTACGACTTGACAGCATTCAACAATAAATACAATAAAGTTATATGCTGGGTGCAATAAGAGTCCTGCATTTATTTCCAGGCAGTGAGCCTCACATTCTCATGTGCCTGTCAGTCACCTGAGAAAATTGTTTAATTGCAGATTCAGATGACCAGATCTAACGGCCTGAGATGCTGCATTTCTAACAAGCTCCCAGGACCAGAAGTTGCTACTACTGTTGGTGCATGAACCCCAGGAGAAGCAAGGCTCTGGGGAAAGCCTATCACCTCTCTTTTGGGGGAGTTCATTTTCTCCCTTATAGGCAAAAACCCTGATTGCATGTTTGAACTATTTCAGATTGCAGAAGCTGATAAGAGTCTTCCTTATCTTCATTTGTGGCCTTAGTGATGGGTGCATAAATTTGAATAATAGTCATATTACCTGGCTTTCGTTGTAGGTGCATGGATATTATTCTATCACTGACAGCATTGTATTTCAGGGCAAATCTTGAGATGTCTTTTTTGATGATGAATGCAACCCCACTTCTCTTTAATCTGTCATTTCTGTCATTGGAGACCATATGATTATCTGATTCAAAATGGCCCACCCCGGTCCATTTTAGCTCACTGATGCCTAGAATGTCAATGTTTATATGCTCCATTTCCCTTTAAATGATTCCTAATTTTCCTAGATTCATACTACATATATTATACATTCCAATTATTAATGAATGTTTACAGGTGTTCCATCTCATTTTGAGTCGTGCCACACCAGCAAATGGAGGTCCCTGGGGCTTTACTCCATTTCCATCACTAAGGAAGACTCTACTTTGAGGAGGCAACTCTATCCCAGTCATCTTTTGAGTGCCTTCCAAACTGGGGGGTCCATTTTCTGGCACTATATCTGACAGCATTTCTCTGCTATTCATAGGTTTTTTTCAATGGCTAATTGTTTTGGGAGTAGGTTAGCCATGTCCTTCTCCTTAGTCTGTGTTAGTCTGGAAGCTCAGCTGAAACCTGTGCACCATGGGTGACCCTGCTGGTATCTGTAATAGCAGTAGCATAGCTTTCAGCATCACAGCCACACACAAGCCCCACAGTACGGTACACTGACAGACATTGGAATTACTGGTGACTGAAATGCAGGAGTTGGAAACAAAGAAGGCTCAATAGTTGGAAAATATGGCCTTGGTGACAGAAATGATACTGGAGGTCTCATGATAGAATTTTGTCAGGCCAATGACTTTTCATTGCAAATATATTTTTTTTCACCAACATAAATGGCAACTCTCTCTCTCTCTCTCTCTCCCTCTCTCTCTCTCTCTCTCATTTCACCAGATTGAACATACAGGAACCAAATCTACTACATTTGTGGAAGGAGATGATGGAAAATGTCAATACCAAAAGTCAGAACAAGACAAGACCAGGTACTGATTGTGGATCACACTATAAAATATTCATATGCAGGTTTAAACTGAAAAAATTAGAACAAATGCACAGGAGCCAAAGTATGACCTTGAGTCTGTCACACCTGAGTTCAGAGACCATTTCAGTAATAGGTTTGAAGTGTTAAACACTAATGATTGAAGTCCAGACGAGTTGTGACATGACATCAAAGACATCATCCCTGAGGAAAGCAAAAGGTTATTAAAAGGCAGGAAAAAAAGGAAAGATAAAATTACATGTCAAAAGAGACTCTAAAACTTGCTGTTGAATGTTGAGTAGCTAAAATAGAAGGAAGATATGATAAAGTTAAGGAACTAAGGAAGTTAAGGAAGATTTCAAATGACAGTTCGAGAAGACAAAATCAAATATTATAATGACATGTGCAAACAGCTAGATATAGAAAACTAAAAGGGAAGAACATGCTCTGTTTTTCTCAAACTTAAGGAATTGAAAAAAAATCAAGCCTGGAGTGGCAATAGTGAAATATTCTACAGGGAAAATATTAAATGATGCAGGAAACATCAAAAGAAGGTGGAAGGAATACACAAGGGTCATTATACAAGAAAGAATTGGTAGATGACCGATCATTTCAAGAGGTTGTATATGATAAGGAACTAATGGTACTGAAGGGTGAAGTGGAAACTGTCTTGAAGGAACTGGTGAAACACAAGGCTCTAGGAATTGATAGAATACCAATTGAGATGTTTCAACAAACAGATGCAGCAGTGGAGGTACTCACTTGTTTATGTCAAGAAAATAGCTGCCTGGCCAACTGACTGGAAGAGATCCATACTTTTGCTTATTCCCAAGAAAGGGGATCCAACCAAATGTGGAAATTATCAAACAATGTCATTAATATCACACACAAGTAAAATTATGCTAAAGATCATTCAAAAGTGACTGCAGCAGTATATTGACAGGGAACTGCCAGAAAATCAAGCCAGATTCAGAAGAGGGCATGGAACCAGGGACATCATTGCTGATGTCAAATGAACATTAGCCAAAAGCTGAGAATGCCAGCAATATGTCTATCCATATTTTATTGGCTATGCAGAGGCATTTGACTATGTGGATCACAACAAATTATGGATAACACTGTGAAGAATGGGAATATCAGAGCACTCAATTGTACTCATTAGGAATCTGTTCATGGGCCAGGAGGCAGTCATTCAAACAGAACAAGGAAACACTGCCTGGTATACAGTAGAGAAAGGTGCGCATCAGGGCTGTATCCTTTCACCATACCTCTTCAATCTCTATGCTGAGCAAATAATCTGAGAAGCTGGACTTTATGAAGAAGAACATGGCATCAGGATTGGAGGAAGACTTATTAACAACCTGTGTTTATGCAAATGAAACAAGTCTGCTTGCAGAAAGTGAAGAGGATTTGAAACATTTACTGATGAAGATTAAAGAACATAGCCTGCAATGTGGATTGCGCCTCAACATCAGCAAAAATAAAATAAAATAAAATATATATAAATCCTTACATCTGGGTCAGTATGCACCTCATGATAAATGGAGAAAAGATTGAGGTTGTCCATAATTTTGCTTTAGTTGGTTTTACAATCAATATCAATGGAAGCAGCAGTCAAGAAATCAAAAGACTCATTGCACTGGGAAAAGTTGTTGTAAAAGATCTCTTTAAAGAGTTGAAAAGTAAAGATGTCACATTGAAGACGAAGGTGTGCCTGATTCGGGCCATCGTATTTTCAGTGGCATCATATGGTTATGAAAGCTGGGCATTGAATAAGGGAGACAGCAGAAGAATTAATGCTTTTGCATTATGGGGCTGGAGATGAATGCTGACTATATCATGGATTGCAAAGAGAACCAACAGATCTGTCCTAGAGGAAGTGCAACCAGAGTGCTCCTTGGAAGCAAGGATGGTTAGACTGTGGTTTATGTATTTTCGTCATGTTGTCAAGAGGGACCAATCCCTGAAGAAGGACATCATCTTTGGGAGAGTGGCATGTCATTGGAAAAACTAAGGCCCCCAACTAGATGGATTGACACTGTGACTGCAACAATGGGCTTAAACATAAAAAATTTGTGTACCTGGCACAGAATAGGGGAGTGTTTCATTCTGTTGTGCATAGGATCACTAGGAGTCAGACCCAACTCGACAGCACCTACCAACAACATAGGTAAAAACAAATATTAAATACTTTCACATGTTCCTAACTTTGATATTCAAGATTTTAGCAGTCAAGACAAATTACACTCTGTCATTATTGCTCATATTATTGTATCTCTTTATCATCTGGGTTGCACCAATATTAATGCTGCTTAGTGATGCATCTGAGGGAGACATATCGTTTGTGTGTGTAAGGTAATTGCCTTTTGTATTTAAAAAATTGTGGATAGTAGTCTGGAGGAACATGACTTTATAAGCTTTGCTGCAACAAGCAATTTCTGTATACCAAATTGCATGCACATTATCTTGGATTTTTTTTTTTTTTTCAATGTTGTGCACTTCTACCCAGGTCCTCCGACATGCTAGGTAAGCACTTCACCACCAAGCCACACCCCCAGGGTCTTTTTTATTTTTTTATTTTGAGACAGGGTCTCGCTATGTTACACAGGCTGCCTCTGGCTTGGAACTCTTGATCCTCCTGCCTCAGCCTCCTGGGTCTCTGAGATTATGGAGTGCACCGTGGCACCTGGCTGCCTTATCTTTCTTTTGGATAAGATTATCTGTCGTCTCTTTCAGACTCTCCTACCCCAACCCCAACTGAAGTTCTCACAGGAAGTGGGAGTGCAAATTGGGTGAATAACCCAGATAAACACCACAGGCCCAGCCTTTCCACCAGAACCCAAGGCCAGTATAGTACTTGAGGATCACGTCAGCAAGGTTCTCTGGCCACTTACCTCCCACCCAGGCGAGGGAGCCAGAGAAACAGGGGAGGAAGAGGAGGCTCATTCATCTAATCTCAAGGACCCCCAGACCTAGCCAACCACACATCTGTTTCTGTTGTATCCAAAAGACCGGAACACACCACCTGCCCTGCAAAGACATTTTACTTAAGGAAAACTGCATTTTTCTTATTTCTAAAACCATATTATTAGTTTCCAGACATGATCATAGGTAGCAGGTCTAGTAATTTAAAGGCTGCCTTGGAGTTAAGCCATTTCCCTCGAAAGCAAAGGCCAGCAGCCCGGGGTACAAAGTGAGGTGTTTTTTTTGTTGTTGTTGTTGTTTTTTTCTCTTTTGCAGTACTTGGGTTTGAACTCAGGGCCTTGCACTTGCATGCTTTGCAAGTGCCGGACCACTGAGCTGCACGCCCAGCCATTTTTTTTGTACTTTTTGAGAGAGGGTCTCGCTAAGGTACGCAGACTGCCTCTGGTCTTGAACTTGTGATCCTCCTGCCTCTGCCTCCTGAGCTGCAGGGATTACAGGCCTGCACCACCGCACCCAGCTATGGTGAGTTTTGAGGCCAGCCTGGACCTCATAGTGAGACACTGTCTCAACTCCCCCCCCCCCCCCCCCCACACACAGGAAAAACCTCTTTTCTTCCAGGATAGTGCTGGCCTTTCAAAAAAGCAAAGCAAAGCATGACCTAGGATGGAGAAGGCCGTGAGAAAGCAACACAGCCTCAAGAACCCCCTCAACGTTCAACGGACACAATAAGCATGGTGGGAGATTTTCATATTTCTGTTGAAGGAATTCTTTGCAGTTAAGTCATGACTCTGTCCAGACTGGGAGGTTGGATACCGGTGCAGGTAGCGGAGGAGGAGGAGCCATCCAAAATCAGTTGTGCTGAAGACAGAACTGAGCAGTCCAGGCTCGGGGATGGGTTGAGGAGAGTTTTGCGTTTAAGGATCTCGGTGCGGAGGACGCTCCCTATTCCGGGCTTGTGATCCTTCCTTCTCCTACTTGAAAGGGACAAGGAACTGGAGGCAGAAGGGAGAGAAAAGGTGTTGAGTAGAGCTGGCTGTGTTTTCTGGCTCTGTGCTTAAAGGAAGGGTTGATCTCTATGAATAAGTGTCTGAGCTGATAGTGTCATGGCGACTTGATGGACGGAACCGAGTGCAGGAAAGGTGGAGAGGAGCCTAATCTCGAGTGGAGATACCACGGAGAAGACAGAACTCGGCCCAAGGCCCGTGTGGAAGCTGATCCCTGCGGGACTGTCACTCACTGAAAAGTGGCTGCGAGGAAAGATCCAGGCTCCAGTCTGGGGGAGCCCCCAGCACCAGGGAGTAGCATTTGAAAATGTGCCTCTGGTGGTTGATGTCAATGGCACCAGCCAAGGGCTGTGCCTGAGAAATCCCTTTACAGCCATGGCCCTTCCGACTCACTCGCAAACCAGCCATCCTCCAAGTGGAATTCCCAGACCAGCAGCATCAGTGCCCCAGAGAAGTTGCTGCCCATGCAAAATCTCGGTCCTTCCACAAAACCTACTGAATCAGAAACTCTGAGGGTGGGCCCTGCGATCTGTGCTTTAAGAAGCCATCCAGGGGCTTCTGAAACATGATCATGTTTGGCCCCAAACGATGCAGAGATATGTCTTTTTTGTTCTTCATTGGAGGACAAATGTCTCATGAGTGCAGAGTTACGGTTAAATCTGAGAATTTAACACTTGAAAGTGGGAAGTAAAGGCATCAAAAGTTGTGCAGCTTAGAGAACTATTAGAAACGTCAAAGTTGCTGAATTGTGGTTGTAAAGGGAACATATGGGGGTTTTAATTGTGGATTTGGGGAAAGTAAATTAGTTCATCCACTTTGGAAATCAATATGGAGCTACCTTAGAAAACTAAGAATAGAACTGCCTAGCACCCCTCTATACCACTGCTGGGTACATACCCAAAGGAAGATAAGTCATCACACCACAGGGACACCTGCACTTCCATACTTAATGCAGCACTCTTCATATTCACAAGGGTATGGAACCAACCAAGATGTTCATCAACAAAGGAGTGGATTAGAAAATTGTGGTATATATACCAAATGAAATATTACTCAGCAATAAAGAAGGATGAAATTATGTCACTTGCACAAAATGGATGGAACTGGAGAACATCATTTTAAGTAAATTAACCCAGACTCAGAGAAATACCATATGTTCGCACTCATATGTGGGAGCTGAATCTAACTTGAAGAAAGAAAAATAATTATGCATATTTAGATATATAAAAATGAACAATCGTTCCTATCTAAGAATGGAAAATATAAGCAGATCAGAAAGAAGGGAGAGGGCATCAGTGGATGGGAGTGGAGGTTGGGGGTGGGGGAGGAGGTAAAAAGGGAAAAGAAAATCTCAAAATATAAGATGCAATTATATGAATGCATGAAAAATTGGGGGAAGGGAAAAACTCAATGAGAAAATAACCCATGGTTGCATACCATTGTCATTACATATTA
This sequence comes from Pedetes capensis, assembly GCA_007922755.1. Taxonomy (NCBI): domain Eukaryota; kingdom Metazoa; phylum Chordata; class Mammalia; order Rodentia; family Pedetidae; genus Pedetes; species Pedetes capensis. Next base: position 144,297 of record VMDO01000120.1, read on the forward strand.
ATTAAAATTCCTACTTTTCCTTTTCTTCTTTAGCTTTTACTGTTCTGTACAATATGTAAGATGATGAATGTGTAGGCAAAAGTGATTCGTTAGTTGCATAATGGATATAGCAAATGACTTATTACTCTGTACCTCACCAACAGGAATAAATAAAATAAATGCAAAAAATGCACCATATACAGATGTAGGATAATTATACCCTGTGTGGTGGGGACCCCAAAGAAATGTCCTCGGAAGTGGAAGTGTTTTAATCGTTCGGTAAGAGAGAATCTGTGCTGCATAAACTTGCCCTGATGAGCAATGTTAAAAGGCTTCCCATTTCTCTCTCCTGATTTCCTCTAACACTGTCCTTGGGAGAATGAGAGATGAGGCCAACATTACAGATCTGGTGGGGTGAGAGAGATTTCTCAGGGGAATTAATAATAAAAAGTGGCTCCTGTTTTTTGAGCTAGCAGATTTTCCATCATTCTGCCTGCCTGCTCTTCACTCTATTTCTGGGCTGGATTAATTCCCAGAGAACAGAGTCATTTTCCTGATGGAAACTCTCAGCACTGATTGGAAAGAGAAGGAGACTCAGTGGGTTTTAGTTTTTGTCCTGATGCATTTTGGAAACCCAGAGCTATCCCAGAGACACATTTTCTGTTTTCCTTTCCTGTTTCTCAACCTGCATTTAGCACTTAGGTTCCATTCTTTTCTCTTTACCTCTCTCCTTTAATAAATATGTAGGGGAATGCACTAATGAAGTACCTACTGTGTGCAGCACACCATGCTACATAGCTTTACAAACTCTCATTTTCATCCCATCTTCTCCAACACTTGAAAAAAGATAAAACTATGAACTCTCTCTCTCCTCGACCCTTTGCCACTGTTTTTTCCTGGCATTGGCTTTGCCTTTTTATTTGCTTTTCAAGTGAAGAAGTTGAAATTCCCCATATTTTAACCCATTCATTTTAAAAAGCAGGAGTTCTTAGAAATTACAGAAAACTCATGATTCTCCTTTCCAGTGAGGCTGCAGCCTTGCTCTGTGACTTCGCTATGTCTGTGGTTTCTGGTGGTTATTTTCCTATAGAATACAGGACAGAGGATGGAAATGAGTTGTACAAAATAGCAGGTAATTGCTTCTGGTTATTTTGTGTTACTCCCCAGGAGGCCAAGTGTATCTCTCACTGCCTGAGGCTGCTATATTGGGCCTTTGTGGACCTTGCAGATGAACATTGGAGTCACAGGACTCTGGTCAGCTGCCTTTCAGCAAGGCCACTGAGTCACAGTGCAAATCACAACTGGCTCCCTTCCAAGCTGTGTTGGCAGAGATATCTGTATATACACACAGGCAGGCTGATGCCCACCTAAGACACAGTGTGTAAAATCCTGCATTCCTGTTTATATCAGGGTGAGAAACGAACCATTGCATCTTTGTCAAGCAGAAAGTGAGAGCGCTGTTGGTCTCTACTTCTGAGAAACAGAATAGATCTATGAACACTCTTTGTGACATCACCAGAGTCATAGCACAGAGGCATCTTTGAGAGCTAGGTAACAAGTATTGACTCTATTTATAGAAAATACAGGGTACAGAGCCCGGCGTGGTGGTACACATTTATAATCCCAGCAATTCAGGAGGCTGAGGCACAAGGATTGCTAGTTCAAGGCCAGAGGCAGCCTGTGCAATTTAGTAAGACCCTGATTCAAAATAAAAAAGAAAAAGAGTAGGGGGTGCAGGTCAGTGGTAGAGGTCCTGGGTTCAATTCCCCCAGCCCTGCTCCCCTCAAAAAGTTCAGGATAAGAAGTTGTAGGACTTTTTTTTTTTCTCATAAAGATGAGCCTGGTCTCTAATCTAATCGAATAATCTCTCTAATCTAATAATCTTAGTCATAAAGCCCTAACAGTTTATATGCATATTTCTCTTTAATGAGGCAAATTCACATGTTTCCTGTTGGGTTCTGCTCCAGCCTGGCAAAAGATCACAGAGCTTCACCTCAACACCAGTTCGCTCGGGGACACTAGGGGGTGGGCAAGAGCTGGTCGGTGTCACCAAGAAGGACCTTGGGAGGCCTTCTTATATAAAACAATCAGGAACTTTATTAGGCCACTCCTTTGCAGGAGAGCCTAAAGACCACACAGCTCTATAGAATAGCTCTGTAGCTGGCAGCAGGGGTTGCTGGTGTTACAATGAGATAACATCTCTGTATCAGAGTGCCAAACAGCTCTGATGTCCTCGCTGGCTGCACCGATGGTCCGAGGATGTTGCCTCTCACCGGTTGTCTTCTCCTCTCCTATCCTCCCCAGGGAGGGGGGGGTTGAGAGCTCTTCTTGGCTTGCTCGAGGTCTTCCTTCCTGACTCTCGGAGCTTTGCCTCTCGACGCCTTGATGGAAGGTCGGGACAAGTGAAGCGGTGAAATCAGGTGCAGGGTGTAGCAGTCAGAGTCAAGGAGATCAGGAAGAAACAAATACCCCTGAGGTAATCGGTGGTCTCCTTACATACACTGTAGGTGGGGGCGTGAACCAAGGTGCAACCAATCAGAGAGCGGCTCGTGCCAGGAGGCGCAGCTCTCCGTGTGAGGGCTTGGAAAAGTGCACCTATGATTTGGGGGTTAGGGGCAGGCTGGACCAATCACTGAGATCTCCTTAGTAACTAATTGGATAGCTCTGGGAGGCCAATCAGGCTGAAAAAGGCCACACCAGAGCTGAGCTGTTTGGGGGCCATCTTAAATCACTTGATGGGAGAGGTAATAGGTTAAGGAGATACTGCAGGTGAAAGGTGAACTGGGACTTAGGTAGATTAGCTCTTAGGGAGTCAAATAGGTCCCAGTCTAGATTCCTGGGTTAAGGGTAACCAGAGGTAGCAGGAACAGGGCAGGATCTGAGGAGGGCTCAGACCTCAGTCCTTACCAAGTAGGCCTCTGCCCTGGCACCCTTCGGGTCCACCTTGGGAGTGTCCAAATAATTCCCTGCATCTTAATCCTTCAGGTTAATCAGTAGAGCATTCTTTGGGAATGCATTTCTGAATGTGGGTTAAGAGGCTGTGTAGTGTAGTGATTGGGCACAGACACTCTGTAATCAGGCCTATCTGGTTAAAAACATTTCTCTGCTTTTGTAGCTAGGTGACCTTAGCAAATTATTTACCTTCTCTGAGCTTTAGTTTCCACATATGGTGATGTAGGATTAACTGAAATAATGTAAAGAATTCAACACAGTGTCCTGGCCAAAAGGCCAAATAAATATAGACATAATTTATATTTGTTATCAAATGGATACCTGACACCATTTCATTTACATTTGCTCCACCCATTTCTCTTTTGTTGTGGTTGTTGTTAGGTGCCCTCCAGTCCGTGTCTGACTCATATCGATCCTACGTAGAACAGGCTAAACACTATTGTTAGTGCTTCTCTGCTATTCATAGGGTTTTCAACAGCTATTTCTTTGTTATGTTCAGTATACTAATAGGACAGAATTTTGATTTGTAAGGTTTTCTCCTTTCTCATCTCTCCACCATCCACCCAGTCCTGTGGGGGTTGAACCCAAGGCCTCTTACATGCTAGGAACGTGCTCTACCACTGAGCTCCAACCCTGGTCCAATTTTTAAATTTTGAGACAGGGTCTCACTAAATTACACAGGTTGTTTCTGGCCTCGAACTCAAGATCCTCTTGCCTCCGCCTCCCTAGTTGCTGGGATGACAGGTGTGTGCCACCACGCCTGCCCTTCCTCCGCACCTCTGTTCGCTGTTCTCCTCGGCCCAGGAAGAGCGCCTGTGGCATAGCCATCTGAAATGCGGTGTACTCCGGGAGCCTCGCCGGGAAAAGGCTTGATCAGCAGCCTCGCCGTGGGCGTTTGGCAGGCTGCAAACGTCTGCCCACAACAGAGAGGCATCCCTGAAGGCTTAGACAGCCTCAAAAGGAAGCAGCAGCAGCAGCTGGTAGATTTCGAGGGTGAATGTGGGCGTCACCGTTGTCTGCCCCCACTTGCCTGGGGATGCCTTCCTTTCCAGGGCCCCACGCTGGCCCAGGGTGTCTGAGCTCCCAAGCTGGGAGGTGACCTGGGAGGTGACCTGGCAGGGAGTGCCACCAGGTCTCAGGTGGCTGCTCTGTTGCCTTCAGTGAAGTGAGGGGGTGCACAGAGCCTCTGGAAGCGTGTGGCAGTGAACCCAGAGAGGTGACAGCTCCAGTCCCAGGAGCCAGCCCCAGTATGGAAGTGACTTCTTGGAATTGTGGGCCGTCCTGAGGAGGCTGGAGGGTACTTGCTGATGGGCCGCATGCCAGCCTGACAGGTGGCCCTGGCTGCCTGTGGCACAGTCCACTTCAGGCCGCCAGGCGTGTCCCCTGAAGGCAGGCTGCCGGTCCAGGAGGGCCAGGGAGCCTGTCCCAGGGTACAGCGAGGCTACAGCAGGGGCTGCGTCCACGCCCTTCTCCACCCCAACCACCACTCGCTCTGAAGCGGGAAAGGGTAGCTCTATCCACCCTAAGGCCCATCTCTGGGCTACATGTTTTTGACGGGTGTCCAGCCTCATCTGCACATGACGGCTCCTTACAGAAGTGGCAGAAGGTTTCCAGCAAATGAACCCCGGGCTGCAAAGATGAAAAGGATACTAGAAGAGCAGTCTATTTGAGGACTTCACTTAGAAACTCGGCAACCTAGAGATTACTAAGAAAATGAATTTTCAAATGCGTGACTTCTCCCCTGAGACACAGACCCCTCATCCTGTTCTTTCTATTCCCTCTTCCTTTCTTTAAAAGCATGAATCCCTTTTATAATAGTTAGAAAGTAAACATATAACATTTCCTTTCCCTTACACTCAGGGTAAAGCCTGAGGAACTATCATGTTTCTGAATTCAGCCTGTGGATTTGTGATAAGGATTCAAGGCAAGAAGTCTTTTAACACAGAGCAGATTCAGTTTGCAGCTATTGTTCTATTAATGTGAAGTATCTGGTTCTTGGTGGTATTGCATAATGCATCACAGTACAAGCCAAATGTCTTCAGGGCTGAAGCCGAACTCCCTGATAGCCATGAAGATGGAGCTGATTTGTTCATTTTTTTTTAGAAGTTCCCTAAATGTTTCTCAAGGCTGAATGAATCAACACTTTAGTGCTGAGGCACAGTGGAGGGTTATCAGCACGTGCCCATGATGATTGAAAAAAATATATATATATATTATATATATATATATATATATATATATATTATATATATATATATAATATATATATATATATATATGGAAACTGGTAAAACCACGTCATGCCCTCTTTAAAAACTAGAAGAACTGTTAGAAGAATTAAAATTAAACCTCCCCAGAGTCTGTGGGTCTGGAAAGTCACCAGCTAGCTAATATTAACAGAGCTTGCAACAGAACACGGTTGCTAGAAATAGGACATTCACATCACTACCAGCAGGCAATTTGCATTCTGTGGACCAGCCCTTAAATTCTTCCTGGCTCCTCCTGCCCTTGGGCACTGCTTTTCTGGACGCTTCTATGTGGTATTCGTACTCAAGTGTCTACTTTCTCCAGAAACTCTCCCCAAAAGAGGAAGACGCCGAAAGAACACCTGCTTTGTTTTCAGGGGAAGTGATCCAGCTACAAACAAGTCTTTAGGCATCTGAAAAACGGCACAATTCCTAGATTTCTTTTGCTTGCGACAGAGAGGGGCACACGAGGACCCTCTCGCTTTCCTAACTATGGATAATCTGTTGCCTGCATCTAGATTCTCTTATTTCAAAAAATATCCTCTCCATGCCATTAGGAAATATTTATCAATGCTGAGACACCAAAGAGCTGAAGATCAGGTATCATTTTGTTTATATTTAAAATTAATGGGTGCTCATTTCTGGGTGTGGCTTTTACACAGCTTAACGATTCAGTTTCTGCTAGTTTACATGTTTTTGTAGGTGCAGGTTGGATCCTGCTTATGGTATAGTTGTTCAAACTTGGCAATCAGAAGAGTAGGCAGGCTTGGGAGGATTTATTTGATCTTGGATTGTTTGGATCCTGAGATGAAGCTGAAGTTCTGTAGAAAAACTGTATGCTTTGCTTTCTTTGGAATATTTAGACTGAACTACCATATCAGAGTTAGCATTTTGATTCCTTGGTAACTTTCTAGTGCCTCAAATACAAATTTTAAAACTACTAATATCTCAACAAATAAAGTATCAGGCCCTAGAAATACACTTGTCTTCTTGTACGTATCTATGGTTATGTTAATGTCACCAAGATTTACAAAACAGAAATCATTTTAATAACCTTAAACAGATCACTAATGAGCTATAAAGATCTTTCAGAGTAACTGGTCATTTCTTGCATGACAGAAGGGAAAGGGTAGGGTAGTACAATTTTCAGTCTTTTTAGCCAATCAAAACTACTATTTTTCATAGGAGACTAGCATTTTAAAAAATGGTTAAAATATCTAATTACTTCTCATTTGAAATCATGCATTCATTATACTTCTTGAACTTTGTGTTCCATTCCTTATAATTTATGAAAAAGGCATTCCTACAAACTGCTTTTATAATTGGACCACATGCTTAGGAGTAGCAATACCTGACCCACTTAAATCTGGTGGTTCATTTAAGAAGACGTTAGAGGGATACAAATGGAAAGGACAAATATATCACCACGCTGAAGACCGAGAGAGTCAGCAACCGCTTGCACGTTGTGCTCCAAACTGGAACGACAGAAGGGGGCGGGAGGTCTTACCAGGGCCCTGTATTTCTTCTCCTCTATGCTAGGACGTGACCCACTTAATAAAACGCTTCCAGGAAGTGAATGCAAGGGACAGCAGACAGAAAACCCTAGGGTGACAGGTTTCCCCAAATTTCCCCACTGTGGAAAATGAAAATTATTATTACTGTCTGAGAGGAAAGCGTTTCTATTCTCCACTTTAGTGCTTTTACGAGAGCTGGAAATTCCTACACACTTGCTTCATTAAGGAAGCCTGGCTAGTCCAGTCCACCTTGTCCTCGGTCAAGGTGCCACGCACACCAGAAAAATCTCTTGGTGTACAAGTGTGGGCATGCACTTGGTTCTGAAGCAGAAATCCAGAGAACCAATGGCGGCGCTCAGGGCTTTTTTTTTTTTTTTTTTTTTTTTGCTACACTAGCAATGTCATGGGATTCTTCCAGGGCGGAGAAGAGGGGCTGAAAAGATGAGAGTGAAACTGTGGAATGTGGACTAAGAGGGGGCTTTCCCCCCTTTTCTTAATATTATGTTTTTAGAAATATGGCTATGTTGATCAGAGAGTGCTATGTGGTTTCTTTTTCTTTTTTTTTTTATTTAAAAAATGTTACAAAATGTATTCAGAAGAATACTGGGACTTAAAATGGCAACATTTAACTTGGACTGGTTAGGTGTCTCCTCCCCAGTTTACAGCCATTTGGGCTGACCCGGGAGGAGCTGGGAGCAAGCATCACGCTCACTTTTTAACTTCTTAGATAAGCTAATGGAGACGTAAGAAGAAATAACATATTTGATTCCTTTCTAAAGCCAGTTATAGCTGTGTAGACCTAAAGTCTTACAGAGTTAGAGAAATTAGGTCAGAGTCAATCTGGTTAACCTTGGGAGGCTTGTGGGAAAGTTATTAAGAAGGATAATAATGTCTACAATTTTATGACCTGCATATTTGTTGCTTGTAGTTCTTACCTTCTAACAATAACAGGTCCTTGTTATACAGGTGAGAAGGTTAAGACTTAAAGACCTTAAGCATCTTGCCCAAGGCAACACAGCTAGAAAGTATTAAAGGAAGATAGAAGATCCCGCTTGTGATTTTTTTTACTGTATCCATTTACCACGCTTGATTCCCTAAATCTAGTGATAGGAACACAGCAGATTGCTACCCTTTCTCCAGAGAATATTTCCAAAATGTCAGCTATTCATACACCACTGTCAAAATTCTGACCATAAGTATTTACCCTCTGGATGATTAACTCCTTGGTATTTTTCTCTTATTTATGTTTCAACTGTTCATTATTAAACCTGTTTGTTTAAAAAGAAAGTTTCATTTTACCACTGTCAATGAAAAACGATTGTCCTTTGCTGTAAGTAGAAGAATAAATATAATAAAAGCAAAATAGCACTGAATTCAAACTAGATACTATTACTGTAAAGCCTCTGAGCCTTAAACCTGATCATTTGTTAAGAAGGAAAATTAGCTTTTGAGAGAGGTGTTTAGGGCTGGGGGTGTAGCTTATGGGTGGAGTGCATGCTTAGCATTCATGGATTTGAATCCCAGCACCCCTGCCTAAAAGAGAAGCATTCAGAGCTTCCCTAGTAGCCAACAGACACTTTCCCAAGCGAGTATGGAAGGAAATCAAAAGAGAGACACCTTTCTCAGCCCCCAGTGACTCATTGTTGTTGAATATAGTGTCTGCGTGGTGCCTAAAAGCTTCTCCTACCCAACTCTGCACTATTAGGTATGAATAGATCTCTGTTCCACATAGTCGGAGAACATTATTCCGTACAAAGCACCTGCTTGTCCACCTTGGTGTATTCAAAAACACTCCTCCTCCTGGCCTAGAATTTCCTCCTATGCTTATATCCTGACCACCCAGAGATGTCCTCCTCCACATCCTTCAAGACTTGGTTACATTGTCACTTTTGGTGAGGGCTGCAGCCCAGCTCCTCTTGCCTTAACCTGAAGAGGTCTGCTTTTTCCCCGACCTACACTCAGGTGAAAGCCAGGTCTTTGGCTACACTGCAAAAATGAATTTTAGGACAAGTCAGTAAGATGGTGAAGTGGTTTGAAGTTTATTAGGTAGAGGAAAGGGGTGGTTCACGCTTTAGAATGCGCATGGGTGTCTAGAGAGACGCTTGGGTGCCTTTACAATTGTTGTTGTTGTTAGGTGCCGTGGAGTCGGTATCCGACTCACAGCGACCCGCATAGGGTTTTCAATGGCAGACTGTTTCAGGATTGCCTTGGGAGTGGATTGCCAGGTCCTTCTCCCATTTTTGCGGTGCTGGGAATTGAACGCGGGGCCTCAGAGACTGCAGCGCAGCGCTCTACCAACTGAGCTAAATCCCAGCCTTTACAATGGGGGTATATATAGATGTATACATGCACACACATGTGATTTTGTGCCTTTTCTAACTAGGTTTAATGATTAAGCAAGGTTTAAAAATTAAGTAGAGTCAAAATTTTACTATAAGAAAATGCAACGTGAGCTAGTTTACCTATTCCGCTGATCCTAAGGAATTTCCTTGTGTAAGTTAAATTGTGGGCTGGGATTTAGCTCAGTTGGTAGAGCACTGAGCTGCAATCTCTGAGGCCCTGAGTTCAATTCCCAGCACCACAACAATGGGAGAAGGACCTGGCAATCCACTCCCAAGGCAATCCGGAAACAGTCAGCCATTGAAAACCCTATGAGGGTCGCTATGAGTCGGATACCGACTCCACGGCACACAACAACAACAACAACAAAACAACAAAGTTAAATTGTATGGTGATGTTATGGGGTGTAGTGTTTAGGCTTGGGCACGGGGAGAGGGATGCTGGTAGCGTTAAACTCGAAGGTCACAAACATTCAAGGCCTAAGCAATCATAGTCTGTTATTTCCGGCACTCTTGTTTGAGAGCCTGGAGGAAAGCAATAATTGTCTCCACCAAGCTCTCGGTCTTTACTGATCTTGTCAGTTAGTTAAGCACTGTTGACTTTCAAACAATAGGGTTTGTGAGCAGATTCCTTGAGTTAAAGCTGTTGATTTCTTTTGTCAGCAGGAGATGTTATCAGGTTTTAGAGTGAGGGGCTTCTCTCCCTTCTCATGTCCCCCCAATTTTTGGTGTCTTATCCTACCTAAATCTGTCAGTGTTAATTGTAGTCCACCGTGTGGTTTGGCGAGATTCTTAGGGAGACACTGAGTTCTATGTGGGTTGTTCTCATAGCAGCCTTCCTGTGCTGGCTGTGCTGAAATTCTCGGCTGATGAGACTCAGACCAGATCCCCTGGTGAAAAGCCCTTGCCTTCCCATGTCCCCCCACATTTCCTGTCTTTCGATCCTGCCTCACCCAGGTGCAGTGAAAAAGCTAGTTCTGCTGAGTGAAATACGACGCTGTCTTCTCCTAGACATTCTGCTTATGCTGAATGAGGCCCCTTACGACCCTCATGTAATACGTCATTTGAGCCCATGTCTGCACACATCACTCGAGAACCCGTGGTCGTTCTTTGTTCTCTTGGGCTCACCTTGCAGCCTGGCAAAGGCTGACATGGGAGACCCATAGCACAGACAGAGGGACCCACTGGATTGCCTGGGCTCACACCTTTCTTGCTCTGCCCAGCTCTTCACTAGGCCAAGAAGGTCCCCATGTCATGGTCCATGTCACAGTCATTGTTATACTTACCTTGTCCACAGATGCCCTCTTTAAAGCTTCTCCTCACAGCTCTTCCCCTTGCATGTGTTATGTTGTTGTTGTTAGGTGCTGACAAGTTGGGTCTAATCCTACGTGCAACAGAATGAAACCCTCCCCAACACTGTGCTATGCCCAGCACTATGCCAGGGCTTCTCTGCTATTCATAGGGTTTTCAATGGCTGATTGTTTTGGGAGTGGGCTGCCAGGTCCTTCTCCTGTTTTTGCAGAGCTGGGGATCAAACCCAGGGCCTCAGAGCATACAGAGCAGCACTCTACCAACTGAGCTAAACCCCAGCCTTGTATGTGATAAATAAACAAGAAAATTTGACAGGAGTCTTGGTTTGTGTGGTAGCTTTTGATGGTGTTGATGTTATTTCCATTGTGACACAGCCACCAGTGGGTCATTTATCAAATTGGGAACAAATCTCTCATCCTTTGGCTTCGTATGCTCTCTTGTAGAAAGCATTTCTCAAAGCCAAGTCCCTAAATAAGTAGAAGATTGTTGTTGTTGTTGTTAGGTGCCGTTGAGTCGGTATCTGACTCATAGTGACCCTCATAGGGTTTTCAATGGCCGAGTGCTTCGGGATTGCCTTGGGAGTGAATTGCCAGACCCTTCTCCCATTTTTTGCGGTGCTGGGAATTGAACTCAGGACCTCAGAGAGGATTTACCCACTGAGCTAAATCCCAGCCCCCAAGGAGAAGATTAAGGCTATTCATTAAAGTTGCTAAAGGTTGGGAAACTTCATGGACATCTTTTGTCAGGATGATTGAAAGGGTGTGGCAGTGGTGAGGGGTAGCTTGAGCTTAAGTGGGGCATCAGACGAGTCTGGCCAGGTCTCCTCAACACATGTGTCAGGGTATGTGGTTGCAGTCATTTTATTTCAGTCTTAGGGCAACAGCCAGGAGCTGGCTCAGATGTTGGTGTCCAGTTTGTGGGATTATAGGCAGTATTCTCCCTAGTACTGGAAGCAGCAGCCTGCCCTGCGGCACAGGTGACCCAGTGGGACACTGAGTAGGGAAGGGAGGATTTGCTCCAGCTCTGGGAAGACTGTATTCTGGCTTCAGGCTGGTGAGGTCTGTGCAGAACCTTGCATCCTCTTCGCCCCAGGGAGCGGGGCCCTTAGAAACAGCACCTTTGCTGTAGACTTTATTTGTGAGTTATCAGAACCAAACCGTTTAGGAAGACAGGTTGTGAGCTCATGTGGGCAGCCTGTTCTCTCTCTCTCTCTGTGAGCCCTGCCATTCCTGTGGTTCCATCACTACCTATGTGCTAATGACTCTCACCTTGTTTATCTCTAGTGCCCCACAGCCTCGTATACCCAGTTGCCTGTCTGATACCTCATCTGACTGTCTTGCGAGTATTGCAGACTAGATGTGTCCAAGGAGAACCCACGAGCCCCATTCCCAAGCCTGCTCCTCCACAGGTTTCTCAGTTAATCACATGAAAGTGCAAACCAGAAGCCTGGGAGTCATCTTGGTACTTCTCCTTTTCTTCCTTACCTCCCATTCCCAATCCTTCAATAGACTAGCTGGTTCTACTTCTAAAGCACTTATTGATCTCTCCATCTTCCCCCTACCAACCTGGCTACACCACCCTCTCTTGCTTGGATTGTTGCAATAATGTTGCAATTCATATCCCATGAGTTCACTTTTACCCTACAATCCATGTTCCCTGTAGCAGTCACAATTTTCTTCTTTAAATAAAAATCATATGTCGTATCCTTTTTGTGACACTGTGTACCCTGCTCATATTGCCAAGGGTTGGATCATGCCGCTCACTATGCCAATTGCTGAACCCAAGCTGGGCTCCTCAGCAGGGCAGACTGACACTTGGGGCCCTCAGAGAAACCAAAACATGCTCTAAGGAGCCCAGGGCAGGTGTGGCATGCTTTATTCCATGAAGTTCCTTTCTGTTCCCTCTGTGGTGTTGCTGCCCACGGTTGTTGCCTTCTGCGTGCCTTGTGGCCTCTCCATGCTCCCCAGTCCTCACTTCTCATCCTGACAGAGGGGCTTTTCAGGGGCTGATCACCAGCTCGTGGTCCAATCATGCCACAGTCACACAGGACAGACATCCGGAAGGTTACATGAGATAACAGTACTCACACGCCTGGGCAGTTACACAATGATTCGGCGTGGTGAATATGGCGCATGCGTTAGTTGGGGGCACATGCGTCCTCAGTGTCCTGTTTTCTCTGCCTGTTTATATTTACGTTATCATCTGGGTCGGCGTGACCTGGCTCAACATCATATTTCACCCCAACACAGGGAAGATGATTCTTTTTGTTTGCCAAGCATGAATTTGGCATATAGGAGACACATTTGTGTCACTGAATTGATGAAGAGGACTTTGTAATTATTAGTGAGGCTGTGGGGTCAGGGCTGTTTAGGGGCTAAGATGTCCTGGTATAGGGCAAGAGATGGTAAAAATGGGCTTATTATCCTTAGTAAGCAAAGACTGCTGAGATCTAGAGAAATTTATTTTAGAGATGTGGAACTTGGGTCAGAGGTTAAGAGATGTGCCCAGGCTTGTACAGGTCATTTGCATTATGCCGTGCTTGAATTTGGCTCATTTGACTCCCAGTTCAGTGCTCTTTCCAATATGTCTTATGAATCCCTGAACAAGAGGTGAAGCAAAGGACCATCTGAGGAGGAAACAGAGAGGAAAGGAATCTAGGGGGGTGGATACAGAGGAAAAGCAATGCCCAAGGGCAACTTGTCAACAACACATAAGCTCTTCTGATGAAAGGCTGAGGCAGAGAAAAGCCTGCTTTTTTGATATTTGACCTTCAACTTGTACTGCCCTTCTGCAGCCTCTCCTCCTGCATGTGCCTGTAAGAGAGAAGCAGACAGGAGATCACAAAGCACCGGGCAGGCCAATTTAACAAATGAGAATTTGCGATCTGTGTTAATAGCTCCTTGCTCTCTTGAACACAAAGACTTCTTTCTGAATTAGAAATACCATCTAAAAACTGACCTCATAAGTCTTGCCTATTTAACAGTGAATCTGCTTAAAATAAAGAGAGTCATATTTGGAACCAGGGGACATGCATTGTAACTACATTTCAATTACAGATTAGAATCAAATTTTGTTTTGGAGGCTGTTCTAAATTTTCTCTTCAGTGGCTTAAGAACATGTTTCTAATTCAAACTGGATCACTGGATTTTTATATCTTGCTTTGCTAGAGAATGCTAACCTCAACGCTAGGTTGTTAAATAGATATTTGAATTTAATTTGAACTTGAGAAACTTAGTTCTTAATTTTGGCTCTTACACCTGATGTGAGTAGAACTATAAAACTTAAGGACACTATTCTTCCTCTCCCCAAAAGAAACCCTGTTGACATTTGTAATGTATAAAGTTATATAAAGTTATAAAGTTATAAAGTTTGGAATGTATAAAGTATATAAAGTTAGGGGTTATTAATGTATGCTCTGCCTCTCTAGGAAAAATGATACAGATTTCACTACAGCTTGCTTTAAGAACTGTTATGGGTTTTTAGCTCCTTAAGATAACTGAGTTATAGCTTGAGAGTATATCACTGTTATCCATTTTGAAGTCTCTAAAAGAAGTCACAAGGCAGTAGCTCAGTGGTAGAGCTGTTGCCTAGTGTGTATGAAGACCTGGGTTATATCCCTTATTGTTGTTGTTAGGTGCCATTGAGTCAAGTCCAACTCATAGTGACCCTATGTACAACAGAAGGAGACACTTTCTTGACACTGAGCTACGCCCGGCACTATGTCAGTGCTTCTCTGCTATTCATAGAGTTTTCAATGGCTGATTGTTTTGTGAGTGGGCTGCCAGGTCCTTCTCCCACTTTTGCTGTCCTGGAGTTTGAACCCAGCACCTCAAAGAGTGCAGAATAGCACTCTACTAACTGAACTAAACCCCAGCCTGGGTTATGTCCCTACCACCTTAAAAACGAAACAAAACAAACAAACAACAACAACAACAACAACAACAACAACAAACAGGTATGAAATGCTATTGATAGTTCAAGTGACACTGAGAGAAAACCAAAAGTGTTTACCCTGTGTTCTTGTGCTGTGGGGTAAGTAAAAGATTATATGTGTAGAACTATCCATGTAGATAGAGGGCAGAGATCTTCCACCTCTCCTGCCGAGGAATCTGCGTAATTACATATAGGTAATGTTGACAGTTGGGGCTGGGATTTAGCTTAGTTGGTAGAGCACTGCGCTGCAGTCTCTGAGGTCCTGAGTTCAATTCCCAGCACCGCAAAAATGGGAGAAGGAACTGGCAATCCACTCCCAAGGCAATCCCAAAACAGTCAGCCATTGAAAACCCTATGAGGGTTGCTATGAGTCGGATACTGACTCGACGGCACCTAACAACAACAACAATGTTGACAGTTAAATTGCTGTGATAACATGAAGCCGAACCTTAATATTTCTGACTATTAAATATAGCATTAAAAATTGAACTATTTTATCATGGTAATTATAAAACACCTCTATCTGAAGAGAGGAAAAAAACTATGTATATGACCAAAAAAAAAAAAAAGCTGCCAATGGTTTTCCCCATACCCTATAAGTGGCCTTAGCATTATGATTTGAGAGCTTGTAGGAAGAGCAATGGCCCTTTGGTCACCATCACTGAGCTTCCTGGTCTTCTCACTGCACAAACGCACCCTCTCATCTCAGGAATGGCCCCTCCCTGAGCCACCTGTCACTCGGGCTGAGGCCTTGGAGTCACCCTTGGCACCTTCTCCCTCAGTGCTAGGAATCCTGTGCTCCGCCAGTCCTCCACCTCTGTGCTACACCCCCAACCCACCGCTGGCACCTTCCCCTCCCTCAGCTGGATCTAATCTGTCTTCCAGTCTTTTCTATGTCATCTCCAAATATCCCTCCAGTCAACCCGCCCACGTCTCTCTCTTGACACCCCAGCCCAAGACCCTCCACACTCCTTCCCAGAGGCATTAGAAGAGCCCCCTCATTGTTAGCCTGTCTCTACACTCCTCATAGAGAGTTTTCGAGTGACAAACTTGACCACACAACCTCCTGTCCCCACGCATTTACTTCCCTTTTCTTTGTGGATGAAGGTGACGCTCCCCAAAATGGCGGGCATTGTTCGGTCTGTCTCTGATTCTCCTGCCACATGTTGACTTTATCTCCCTTTGTACCTTTCAATGGCCGTCTTCCACTTACCTGTTTCTCCTCCACTTTCTGGCCAGGGACTTCATTCCACTTGTCCCTTCTCCATCCTCCCCTAGTTGGGATTTACTCTTCCTTCAACTTAATTAAATGTTAACTTCCTTAGGGAATCCTAAATGCTGTACCACTGAGCTACATCTCCAGCCCTCAGGCAGATTTTTCTAATTTTTCCACCTTGGTCCTATTTCTCAATACATACTTTGAAGGCACTTTGTAATTGTTTACTTGTTATGTCTTTGTTATACTTATTTTGATAGTAATATTGCACTCACGTATGATGTGATTGTTTTTACCTATGTTTTTGTGTAGGTTTCATAAGACTCATATGGCTAACTTGTGAAGAAAGATAGGGATGCATGTGGGAGATTCTGGAGGAAATAGTTATGATAATGGGAGGGGTTGTGATATAATAATAAAAGTGGACTTTCTACAAATGAGAGGTAAAGGAATGGACTACATTTTTCAGAGTGCAGAGTTATGTGAGCCTTCTTTGGTGGGTGTTGTAACAATGGTTTCTGCATCATCAAAGAGAATATTGAAAGACTTATTTGTCATATTCTGTCCTCAAGATTCCAGTTGAGTAGGCAATGGAGAGATGGAAAGTTCAACTATCATAGGAAAAAAGAAGAGCCACAGATGGATCAGTTTGAATTAGTCTGCTTTATTTGGTTAGTGGTAAATACTCCACAGTAGAAGCATGTTACTTTGGAGTCTAAGACTAAAGAAGAAGAATCAAATGTGTTTAGAGATTCAGGTAGTGTGTCATACTGTGGCAAGGAAAGGAAATATAGCTACATCCAACAAAGGCCTCAGGTGAAAAGCTTATGTCTCAGTGACTAGCTTTTCTGAGCCTAATCAACCAGTGATCTACTTCTATCCATAGCCTTGCAGGTTTTATAACCCCCTCCAGCATAGGGGTAAATAACTAAGCTTACTTACACAGACATTGATGGAGAGGGGTCCTGGGAAAGTTAAGGTTTTTGGTGCCTTTTTAACTGCTGAGGGTTTTTCCCTAAAGTAAGGCCTCTTGTACCTTCAAATCCTCCTTACATTAATACTGCCAAGTTGCTGTTTATCAGTGAATCTTCTGAGGGTGTCCCATCCTTCTTGCTTAAACTGTCAGACCTGTGAAGTATCAGACATTCCTTGGAGATACCTGGACTTTTGGTTGACACCTGAGCTATTTCTGATTCTATCATCTGCTTTTAAACTTTCCTAATTTACTGTGTTCATTTGCCTTTGAAACACAGGAGATAGTAAGTGGATAAACACCAGAACTGTTGCTTTGTTTTTGGAATAACCACATGAACTCAGTGAAAAACCCTTGTGTGTGTGTGTGTGTGTGTGTGTGTGTGTGTGTGTGTGTATGTTTATGAAGATTTGTAAATTTGTGTGTCAGCTACTGGAAATAAACTACTTACAAGAATCAGCTTATTTGGCTTATAGGTTTGGAGGCTTCAGTCCATGGTTGCTTGGCCTGTTGCTTTTTGGAAATGTGCAGTGAGCACAGGGCAGAGAAAGCTGCCCACTTCATGGGGGCTGGGAAGCAAAGAGAGAGGAAAGAGGAAGAAGAAGGGCCATAGTCTCAGTTTTCCCCTTGAGGCCATACTCCCCAGTGACCTCACTTCCTTCCACTAGGCCCCTCCTCCTAGTTGTCATTACCTCTCAATAGCACCAGGGACTGAGGACCAAGCCTTTAACATCTGGGCCTTTGGGGGGACATTCAGGATCCAAAGTTGAGCAATTTGCTCCCTCATTCTACTTCTTAGAGAGTTCATCTACTAGACTTTATTAACTTTTGTTCAGAAGGGAAGATGACATATTTTCACACCTTGTGCAGACAGTGCCATGTCTTGACAGAAAAAGAAATGCACTTCCTACATGTGTTGTTCTCTTCAAAATTTGCTGCAAAGGGAGCAGGAAAAATGTTGAAACTTTTTTCTTGCTCATCCTAAAGGCAGCACATTAGAAAGCTATTTGAGGAAATATAACTGGGTTGTGCATTCTAGAATAAGACATTTAAATTTTTTATTAAATGCCATATGTGTGCCAAGCATTTGACAAAGTGCTTTAAATATATTGTCACTTAGTCTCCATAACAACATTGCAAGGTGAGCAGTAGTATCCCCATTTTGTGGATGACAGAACTGGGCTTTAAGGGGGGTGAAATGACTTAGAACATAGCTCTGAAATGATGGCAATAAGATTTCCATTCCAGGTTTGTCTGTTTGACAAATTCTCACACGGATATGCCTCCCATTGATTGAGCCTCTTTCTGTCCTTCCCCTCATTCCTTCTTCTTTTTTACTTCCTTGTTTCCTTGACGTGAGATTCCCTTTCATCTGTTGAGGATAATGGTGTTAAAAATAAAACTATCATAACTTCCTGTGTTGAGAAGACACTTTAACTTTTTTCTTGGAACAAAGAATATAGGTGGAAATTCAGGTTTTAGAGATGTTTAAAGTTGATTCAATTTGAGGGAACTTCTTTAAGAAAAAGAATAGGAAATGTGTATCATCAGCAAATGTCCTCTAGGGAAACAGAACAAGAGATATCTATCCGCCTGTAGCTGTACCTCTGTGGCCTCTGATCCTGTCAGATCTCGGAAACTAAGCAGGGTCAGGCCTGGTTAGTACTTGGATGGGAGATCACCTGGGAACGCCAGGTGCTGTAGGCTTGGGAGAAGGACCCGGCAACCCATTCCCAACAATCAGCCTTTGAAAACCCTATGAATAGTAGAGAAGCACTGACAATAGTGTTTATCCTGTTGTATGTAGGGTCGCTAAGACTAGGACACCAACTTGATGACACCTAACAACAATAATCTATCCATCCATCTTGTTGTTAGGTGCCATCAAATGGAGTGTGACTCATAGCACCACTCATAGGGTTTTCAATGGATTGCTTCGGAAGTGGATTATCCTTTTCCTGTTTTTGTGGTGCTGGGGATCAAATCCGGGTCTTCTGCGAGTGCAGGGCAGCACTTTACCAACTGAGCTACACCCTGGCACCATCTATCTATTTAGAGAAGTGTATTTATTATGGGAATTGGAGGGCAAGAAGTCTCTAAGTTGGAGAGCCAGGAAAGCCAGTGGTATAATTTGGTCCAAGATAGAAGGCCTCTGGACCAGGAGCGCTGGTGTCTGAGGGCAGGAGAAGGCAGAATTCCCCACTCAGAGGGAAACTTGGGCTTCCTCTGCCTTCTGTTCTGTGTGGTTCTCCATGGGTCGCATGATGACCACTGTGGTGACAGCGCTCAGAGTCAAATGTGAATCTCTTCCCGAATCACCTGGAAATAATGTTTTCTCAGCAATGCTGTCGTCCCTTAGCCCAGTAAAACTGACACATAAACTTAAGCATCACAAACTTGTAAATGTTAAATTTGACACAAAGTGAACATTTCTTTAGAATGGAATGAGAAATCACAACAAATATTTAAGCAACAAATACTACAAACATCACAAAATCTAGAAAATTGATTTTTAAAAAAAATCAATTAACGGATATACCCTAAAATGTTTTGTTCCTACATTTTTGGGCTACGAGGTCTTTGCTCACCTCCTTACATGACAATGATCTTCTAATATTCTCCAAGGGGATAACAGAAATGTAGACACTTCCCTAAGATAATTGGTATTTGTTTTTATATTAGAATCCAGAAAAGATCACAGAGTAGCTTCTGTTTCTCCTTTACTGTCCACATTCTTCACATGCTGGATACCATGGGGCATGTTTATATTAGGATTTCAGGCCCAGTGACTCAGCACAGGTAGTGGAAATGTTCCTGGATGTCATTTCTCCACCAGGGCAGTTAGCAATAACTTAACCACACACAGACATGACTAAAAATCACGTTTTTTTTTTTTTTTTTTTGCGGTACTGGGAGTTGAAGCCAGGGCCTTGCACTTGCATAGCATGCAAGTGCAAGTGCTTTGCACTGGTTTACAAACTTTCATCTAAAAATGCAAAGCATGCAAGTGCTTTGCAAGTGCTGGACTGCTGAGCTGCACCCCCCAGCCCATATTTTTAGTTTATGAGACAGGGTCTCATTAAATTATGCAGACTGCCTCTGGTCTTGAACTTGCAATCCTCCTGCCTCCGCCTCCCGAGTTGCTGGGATTACAGGTGTGCACCACAGTGCCCGGCTCCCAAACCATATTGTTGTTGTTGTTGTTGTTGTTGTTGTTGTTGTTGTTAGGTGCCATCGAGTCGGTATCCAACTCATAGTGACCCTCATAGGGTTTTCAATGGCTGATTGTTTCGGGATTGCCTTGGGAGTGGACTGCCAGGCCCTTCTACCATTTTTGCAGTGCTGGGAATTGAACTCAGGACCTCAGAGACTGCAGCGCAGCGCTCTACCAACTGAGCTAAATCCCAGCCCAAACCATATTTATATCCTCCACTAAATCCCAATGAGATCTAAATGCATCCCCATCTCAAGTTCCACTGAGCCAGATCCAAACTATACCCATGAACACCTTCATGCTACCTGATAGGAGAGTTATGATGGAGGAAAGGTCCGCAAAGGGTGCTCTAAAATCAATTGCAGTTAAAATATCTTCTGTATGTTTTACCAAAACCTAAGACCATGAGAATATTGCTAGAGTATTGCTCAGGGTCTTGAAATGGGCCTCCACAAGTTAGGAGCCCTGAAGCTTACACTTTGCTGGATTCCAATAAAACAGCTCTGGAGGAAGGGTATATGACAAAATGAACAAGCAAGGTGTTACACTGTAATATGCAAGAATCTGTGCCATAAGGTGCTTCAAAAAGATGGTGTATGAGGTTCTCTCCTGAGCAGCTTCAGCTCCCAACCTCATTGAATGAAGAGAGGATGTTCTTTCAGTGTGTTTTGTTCTTTTTATGTATTTTGTAAAGAAAATGATAAAGAGGAAGAAGTTCTGGTATTACTCAATCTCAGAGGTCTCCATCTCCTCTGCCCCCATTTATCTTTGAGAAAGGATTATATTTGCAAAGGGATTATTATTTGCAAATGCAGATAGATCTCAAACTCCTATATTAGCCTAATTAACATTAAACACACCATTTACCGTCCTAAGCAGGCCAGTTAACACATAGAAAGAGCATGTTGCTACTGTTCAAGGCCATGCAGTAGAAAAAATATGACAGCATTAAAGAAAGTCTTTAAAAATTCATTGAGATGTAATCAAGCTTTTGCAAACTCATCTGTTATTTGCAATTATAATGTAGTTACTGTAACTTGTCTGATCCTGTGGAAGAACTCACTTTCCTATTTGCTTTTCTTGCTGAGTTCTGCTCAGTGGTAATGTATTAAAATGCTCAACCCTTTCTTACATCCTCCTTCTAGTGGAGGATCTTGAATCAGCCATCTTTATTGTACGTAAGGATATTGTTGTTGTTAGGTGCCATTGAATCATGTCCAACTCACATAGCGACCCTCATAGGGTTTTCAATGGCTGTTTCCGGATTGCCACAGGAGTGGATTGCCACGTCCTTCTCCCATTTCTGCGGTGCTGGGAATTGAACCCAAGACCTCAGAGACTGCAGAGCAGTGCTCTATAAACAGCTAAATCCCAGCCCATACCTAATGATAACTTTCCTTAAATGTATGCAGTGCTTGTAATTGTATCCTCCATTACAATACTTACTACTGAACCAGGCCATGACCTATAAATACATCTCAGAATCAATAAAGCAAATTACAGAGATATTTTAGCTTTGTATAAAGAATACGAGGTGCTGGGATTTAGCTCAGTTGGTAGAGCGCTGTGCTGCAGTCTCTGAGGTCTCGAGTTCAATTCCCAGCACCCCAAAAATGGGAGAAGGGCCTGACAATCCATTCCCAAGGCAATCCCGAAACAGTCAGCCATTGAAAACCCTATGAGGGTCACTATGAGTCGGATACCGACTTGACGGCACCTAACAACAATAACATAATGAATACCTAAGTTTACATCCCATTGTTTAAAATGATACTGTGTAGCCTTTTCATTAGTGTCAAAGACTTCCCTTTTGCTCAGTCTCTGACATAAAATTTTCATGTAATATACTTTAAAAATGTAATAGCCTCTGAAATGTTATGCAGCTTAATTATTTTTTTTTATGAAACTGCTTCTTTGCGGAAGATCCTGTTTCAAGAGAATGACATTTTCTATTTACATTGTGAAGCTTTTCCCCTCTTCCTTCATTTTATGGCTGCTGTGAAAGGCTGACACCCCTGATCAAAGAAGCATTGTACCAAAGGCCCTGACCTGGAATAAGAAAACAAAGATGGACTTTATAGCTGGGCTCCCGACTGCAGATCCATTACCACTGACTCACTGCCCAACCTTTGTCCTTATTCTCCCAACCCCTGGCTATGCTACTGTGATACTCAGAGCTACCTAAAACAGTAGAAATACGATCTCTTTATAATCTTAATGCTCTTTCATCTCATATTTAAAAATAACTGGCTTTAGGCCAGTAGGTGTCTACTCAACGAAGTTCAAAGCCCTGGATGATTTCAGAATGCTGGAGGAAGTTTAAAATACCAATATCCACACTTACTGTAGTCTTCAGAATTAAAGACTAATAGCATTAACAAACCATTTTTAGATGAAAGTTTGTAAACGAGTGCTCAAGCCTGAGCATGCACTGGACTCACCTAGGGGACGAGTTGGACCACAGACCACTGGACCTCACCTGCAGAGTTAGTAATTCAGTAAGGCTGGGACGAGGCCCAAGAATTGGCTTGTTCAATAAGTTCCCAGGTGGTAGGGATCCCACTTTGAGAACTACTGATGCAGATCATTTGATGATGCATATTTTCAAAAGCAAAGCTGACAGGAGTTGCCATACCTTCTTAAGATCAGCACGTAAGCCATTTAGAAGATCGAGCATCACTGTTGAAGCCAGGAGAGTGGTAATGATTACTTACTGCCTCACAGGTTCTTAATTGACCATTTTGAACCACAGCATTCCCATGCCTAGCATTATATAATGCTTACTAATGCAAGAAATGATTAAAGCAATGTCTTAGAATATAATCTAAAAAATATTTTTATCTATTTACTTCCTTTTTAATAGCTGTTTACTGGTTAAACTGATGTGGCAACTGAGAATTTCAGTCGTTGATTTAAATTATGGAACATAAAGAGGATGTAATAGTTGTTATATCCTCTATATGATCCAAAGCCATTATGAAGTCTCCATGCTAAAAAAAATTTTCCCTTGCCTGTACTCTGATTAATATGCAAATACAATTTTAAAGACTCAGAACAACAATTTAACTGGAAAGATGAAATCAGCATTCCTGATATTGCTTAGTGGTTTTTAGATCCTAGGACGTATGTTTAATATGTATTGCGCTGATTTTTCAATAGAGCATTTAATGAACATGCCCCAATTACCTATTGAATAATCTCTCTAAAATGCTTGCCTGTGATTATTTATTCATAAGATTACACTATCATTGTAGCAGCATTTTTTAACTTTGAGATAAATTCAAGGGTTTCCTGAACAGCTTCTGCTTGGAACATGAATTCCCCAGGAATGGTGTCTAAATTAGGACAAGCAAACAGATGTAGACAATGACCAGGAAAGATAATGACTTTGCTAATTAATATTGTCTTTAGTGTCAGCAAATGAGCTACGGGAAGATATTGTAGACTCAGGAATTAGCCTCTATCGAAGGTTGCATGAGGCCACACTGAATTGAAAAAAGCAAGACTTTCATAAATCAAGATGATGAGCAGCAAAAGGTAGCTCACTAAACTGGACAGCTTCTTGGTACATTCTCTACCATGGTGTTTTGAAAGCATGAAGGGAACTGAGAACGTACATTTTACTCTCCAACACTGAACAGCGAGGAACTCCTGTGAAGGGAACTTCACCTGTGTGAGTATCAGCTTTGCCAGCTATGAGAAGCAATTAGTGAGGCCTAGCTTGTTTACCTCACAGGGTTGTGAGGAGTAAATCTAATTATGTCATAGAGCTGCCTTGTCAACTGGAAAGTCCTAAACAAATGTGTGGTTTGGGTGGTAATTCAGTGAAAATTGATTCTCATTTTCCTAAAAACCATTTAAACACTTCCATGAGATGGGCAGTGTTGGCATCTTTACCTTTTTAAGCACTTTTGCACTTTTCCAGGGTTAAAATGAAGGATTTGGGGGGTGTGGCTTGGAGGGAGAGTACAGGGTTACCATATGTGAAGGTTCAATCCCAGCACCGCTCTCGCCACGCCAAAAAAGGGCAATTAGATAGTTTAAAGTTGGGAAGAATACATGTAGGGTTTTAAAAACAACCCCAAACATCATAGCTTTTTAACTGCTCTAAATTAGATGATAGAAATGATGTACAACCCTCCACCCCAGTTTAAATGTCTTTGTCAAATTTGTTGGAAAAAAAGATCATGAAATAATTTAGGAAGGTATAAACTTAATTTCATCTTGCAATTCCACAGGGAAATCTGTAGGTAAATAAGTTGCAGCACTTCCCCAGCATGGGTTAAGGCTTAATCTCCAGCATTGCAAAAAGAACGAAAAACCCGGTGCCAGGTCACAGAACTGCATAAGAAAGAAAAAATTCTAAAAATCTCACTTCAATAATGAAGTGCAGTTATATAATTTAAAAATATTCCTAATTAATAATGAGGAAAACTTGTCAACAGAACTTCTGATGTCAACTGTTTTTTACTTTATCTGCTAATATGGTCCTTAAGTTTTTTTAAAAACCAAATATACTCCCTTGTTCAGTCTTTTTGACTTCACATCTTATTTCTATAACTTCCCATTAACATTGCCTTTAGCACTTTAAGTAATTAACATAACATTTTAGCTTTTCACTATGTCATATTGTCCAGGCTGGGGTTTAGTTCAGTTGGTAGAGTGCTGCTGTACATTCTCTGAGGACCCAGGTTCAATCCCTAGCACCACAAAAACAGGAGAAGGACATTGCAATCTACTGCCAAAGCAATCCGGAAACAATCAGCCACTGAAAATCCTATGAGGATTGCTATGAGTTGGACCCAACTTGATGGCACCTAACAACAACAACGTCATATTGCATTGAACTCTTAATTTATAGGAACAGCCAAAGCGTTAACCAACTAAATTTTAACTTATTAAACTTTTTTCCCTCATTTATCAATTTGGATGCTTCTAATTGCACACAACAGAAACTGTAATTTATTATCTCACATTAAAGGAAGTCCAATAATATGGTGGACTCCAGGGTTGGTTGATTTGTTAGATTTATGTCCATATTAAGGGCTTTGGCTCCCTCACATCACTACTTTACCATCCTTATTATTGGATTTTCACTGGGGACGGTGAAAGGAGGGATAAGAAGACAGTTGCAGTACATCCAAGCATTCAGGATCGTTGGGAAGCCTTGTTAAATAACAGATTGCTGTCCAATCCCCAGAATCTCTGATTCAGCACGCCCTAGTGGGGCCTGAGAATATGTGTTTTTGCCAAGTTCCTAGGTGATACTGATGCTGCTGGTAGTGGGGCCACAGTTTGAGAAACACTTTGACTAACGATCTGGGAGGGAATGGGTATTTGAGGATCGCTCATAATCTTCATCACAAGAAGTACTTTATCATTTGGAATATAACAGAGAGTTCTCTTTACTCTCCCTATGGGGCCAGATGCCATCTCTAGTTTGTCAGCTTCCTGTTAAATATTCTTGACAGGGACACATATTGTTCACTCAGACTACCTAGTAGCTGAGGTAGCAGTTTCTCAGAAAAGTTTTGCATTCAGTTTGAATTGGGGCTGATCGGGCCAGATCAAGCTCCAAATTTGCACTTTAGTATATTTGTTCCCAGCCTGTAGAAAGGTCTTCCCTATTCCACCATCTTCATTTTTCCAATTCACCCTAATTTAGGACATTTAGCAATATTAAATTATTTTTAATAACTTCTAATAGAGGCTACATAAGCATTGGCTTTTATAACCAAAGGGCAAAAATAAAGTTACTTGAAGGTATATTGTAAATGCTTTGTTTTCCACTTGATCTTTATTTGTAGTGAAGAATTTTCTAACTTAAAGATCTAACAGTTTGCTTGTGTTGCAAAAACTCTTTGCTGTCAATTTGTAATTCCCCTTTTCTACCTATCCCCAAACCACATTGCCTAATTGTAATTCCTTCTTTTAAAACAACTATTTTTCAAATCATCTCTTTGACATGGGGTCCATATTTTGTGTAGTATGTTCACTGGGCATAATGGTCTATTTGCAGGGTTGGTTGGTTCAGGATCCTCATAAAGCCTCAGGCTATTTCTGTGCTGTGTATCTGCTTCTCTAATTTATTATCATAATGGCATTTTTGTGCCTTTTTTCTCATTTATTTTCGCAATAGGAAGCACAGTGCAGAAAATGATTTCTGCAGGGGGGCATGGAAGGACATGGGACAAGTTCAGGCAAAGATGTAATCTTTGCAAAAAATATGACTTCTACTTGGGGTAGAAAACTTTTAAGTGCAAAATGTGTGATTTTGAAGGTATAAGGAAATGTAACCCTTCCCAAAGCGCCCTCAGACCCCAGTGTGCACTAGGATAAAAAGAGATTGAAAATGTTTCTGATGTAAAATTGGGAAATCATTTAAATGCAGGGAAGAGGCCTAGTAATAACTGCAAACACAGACGGGGGCCTACAAACATGATATGGAATCTGCTCCATCCAGTCAAATATTTATAACAACCAAACCATCAGCAAAGCTGTCAAAGTTGGTGCGAGTTACTGGTAGAGGCAATTTAACTTCCTTGGCTATTCTAAGGCCAGTTGCTTATGAATAGCCTTCTAGCTGTCTTGTCCAGAAATTAAGAGTAAATTCCTTTATCCTTAAGGTAATGACTGAAGACTGTTCTGGAAATCACAGTACTTTTAGTTTTGTCAGGCATTGATTTGCATGCCATCAAAACCCAAAGCACAGATTCAGCTGAACTATCCACACGTACAAGGAAGAGACCACCTCAACACTGTTAGCTTTTCATTTCAAATGGTCACCTAGGCTCAGTATCTGGGTGTGCAATGTTACCTGCTCTGGGGAGTGCTTAATATTGACTAGGACTTACTCCTGTTTGGATCAAGTGGTCCTCATTAACCCATATGTTGTTTTGGAAATGTATGTCCATTTTTATGCTTTATAAAATCCCTTAACTCCTCTTTGTTTTACAGTCAAGTAGAAGCTCAGGTTTTAGTTTGATCATAGGAAGCAAGTAGAAAGTCAAAGGAAGAGCCAGGCACAGTGGTGCCCACCTGTAATCCCAGACACTCAGGAGGCCAAGATAGGAGGACTGCAAGTTCAAGGTCTGCCTGGGCTACATAGTGAGTTCAAGGCCAGCCTCAGCAACTTAGCAAGACCTTTTCTCAAAACAAAAAATGAAAAAGTGCTAGCAACATAGCTCAGTGGTAAACTGCTTGCACTTGCCATGCTCCTGCCTCTGCCTCCCAAGTCTCTGGGATTGCATGCATGTGTCACTGAGCCCAGGTGCTAAGTCACTTGTACAGCAAGCACAAAGCCATGGGTTCAATCCCTAGTAACACATACGGCAAAGGTGGATTACATTTATTTATTTAACAACCAATATTTATGATGACCATTTTTCAGATTACCCATTTATTCAGTAGGCCTTCATTACATATTTACTATAATCAAATATTTGGGGGACAGAGATGAGTTATATAAGTTTACAGACTAAAAAGGATTTTTGTTTTTTTATTTGGTGCTAGGCCTTGTGCAAGCCATGCACAGGCTCTACCACTGAGCTATATTCCCAATGCCCAGAATGGCTTTTAAAAAAAATGGATACATTTATATCTCAAAACAAATCTTTAGAGTTTATATAATTAGGAATATTGTATGTCTATTTTCCATGGAAATAATGACATCTAGAGTGAACCTGTACTCTAGGACACAGGACTCACACTCACTTTGTTCTTTCTCCTTCCCTTTCTTATTATCCTCAACTGTACCCCTATCCGCTCTTATCTCCAACCCAGAAGACTGGTAATATATACTAAAGATGTCAAATAACACTATAGGCCTAGAATTTGCTGGATAGGGAAACTGTACCATACTCAGTATCGACTTCTTTAAAAATAAAGATTAAGAGTGTGTTTTCAGTTTTCTAGTTTGTTTTGCTCAGTTTTGTCAAGTATTTTATTTTTAGAATACTAATAAGTATATATGAAAATACAGAATTCTGTGGGGGATGAAATATTTGCAGAGTAGTTGGGGATCTGTTTGTTACTAAAATCAACTAAACACAGGTTGGAGCCCTTCAATTTTCTGTTTTTCTTTCAACTTTTACTCCAGCACCACTAAAACATGGAATCAGACAGATTAATAGCAATTCAGGCAGGTAGTTGTTAAACACTGATTGCCTATGACATTCTTGTAACAAGACGCTGTTTCCCTATCCTTTTTTTTATGGTGTGAAGTTTGAATCTAGGGCATTTTATGCATGGTAAGCAAGTGCTCTTGATCTCATTCTGTTGTTGTTAGGTGCTGTGGAGTCTTGTCCACCTCATAGTGACCCTTACAGCGTTTTCAATGGCTGGTTGTTTCGGAATTGCCTTGGGAGTGGATTGCCACATCCTTCTTCCATTTTTGTGGTGCTGGGAATCAAACTCAAGACCTCAGAGACGGCAGAGCGGCGCTCTACCAACTGAGCTAAATCCCAGCCCCTGATCTCACTCTAGCTAGTGAACATTCCAGTCTTTTGCTTGTTTCTCTGAGTGATAATCTTATACTTTTACAGTGCTTATAATTTGTAACCCATTATTTTCACTTACTTTTTTAGATCCTTACAATAATCTTATAAGTGAAAAAAGGGTATTGTGTATGTGTGTATCTATCTATAAATTTCCCACGTGTCTGTCATCTTGTTGTGCTGTGGGGTCTTGCATGTTGCTATGAGATGAGAGCTGTATCACCAGTATCTCAGATACCAGCAGGGCCACCCATGGTGGACAGGTTTCAGCTGAGCTTCCAGACTAAGACAGACTAGGGAAAAGGACTGGAAGCCCACTCCCGAAACAATTAGCCATTGAAAGCCCTATGAATAGCAGAGAAACATTGCCAAATATAGTGCTGGAAAATTAATCCCTCAGGCTGGAAGGCCTTTAAGAGATGACTGGGGAAAGTTGCCTCCTCAAAGTAGAGTTGACCTTAATGATGGGAATGGAGTAAAGCCCCTGGAACTTCCTTTTGCTGATGTGGCATGACTCAAAATGAGAAACATAGTGACTGTAACAATGGGCTCAAACATAAAAAGAGCGTGTGCATGGCACAAGGTTGGGAAGTGTTTCATTCTGTTGTACGTAGGGTCACTGTGAGTCAGATCTGACTTGATGGCAACTAACAATGAAATATATATGTGTGTGTGTGTGTGTGTGTGTGTGTGTGTGTGTATATCTCACTTACATTTGAAGTGTACATACATTTTAGTCCCTTACCCACAAGATGAGAAGGTGGAGATGGTTATACAACAATCTCATTGCAGATTAGCTTGTTCTGAGGAGATGCTGAAAGAAAAGATAGGGTTTCTTTCTCCACTGCTCTGTCTTGATTAGTGTTAATCAATGCTGTCCTTCATATATAAAATATATACATATATGTAACATAGGAAGTCAAAGTTAGTGCTACTGATATTGGCTTTTGGTGGGGGTGGCGTTTTGGTATGGAATAGGAAATCATTCTGCAGAGATGTTGACGAGGCTCAAGGAGCAGCTAGATGATTGAACCACTATCATTGTAGGTTCTTTGCTGCCTCCAAGTCTACGAATTTGTGAGATGATTGAGAGTGGACTAGTAATGACGTTTGGAACAGTTCATCTCGGGAAAGTGGGCCTTATTCAATTACTTTTTTTTTGCTCACCAACCGGGAAAATGGTTTCCACAATTTGTTGTTGTTAGGTGCCATGGAGTGCGGTTCAACTCATAGTTACCCTATGTACAACTCCACCATTTAGGCAACCAAAAAGTGAAGTTTAAAGCCACTGTAGATGCTGTAAATATCGCTGAGTAATTATGGATTCAGTGTTAAAACTAGGTGCAGGGGTAAATATGTACAGAGAATAAAAACTATCTGCACAATACGCAAAGTACCATTGTGGAAGCATTATTTTACACCTTATTTCACATAATTATTATTGTTGTGCCTAACCTTGCTCTTTCTATCTGTTATTGTTTTGGTATTTTCAACTGAAAATTTTGGTATAGTGATTACATGCCTATTTTTATTTAGCTGATTACACATTTATTCTTAAGAGTTTTTTCCATTCAAATGATGCACATCACTAATTACATGATGATTTTACTCATATTATGCATTCCAATTATCTTGCTAATCATGTTCTTATTTTTTTCATTGTAATGAAGAGTTTATGGAAATAAAATAACATCATCTGTTTTGACTTGAAATTGGTAGTCAAAGGGTTAATTTAATGAGGACTAAACACAGGAATGAGCTGGGATTTAGCTCAGTTGGTAGAGTGCTGCTCTGCAGTCTGAGGCCCCGAGTTCGATTCCCAGCACCCCAAAAATGGGAGGACATGGCAACCCACTCCCAAGGCAATCCCGGAAACAATCTGCTATTGAAAACCCTATGAGGGTCGCTATGAGTTGGACACGACTCGACAGCACCTAACGATGACAACAACAAAACATAGAAATGGGAGAAGGATCTGGCAACCCACTCCCAAAAATCAATCCACCATTGAAAACCCTACGAATAGCAGAGAAGT
Source organism: Pedetes capensis (assembly GCA_007922755.1). Classification (NCBI taxonomy): domain Eukaryota; kingdom Metazoa; phylum Chordata; class Mammalia; order Rodentia; family Pedetidae; genus Pedetes; species Pedetes capensis. The sequence continues at coordinate 174,504 of VMDO01000120.1, forward strand.
ACTGACAATACTGTTTCCCCTCTTGTATGTAGGGTTGCTATGAGTTGGACACCGACGCGATGGCACCTAACAACAACAAACAGGAAAACAGGTCTGTTTATGTTGAATGTGTGGCTAGAGAGCATTTTGGGATGTGTCACAGGGCCTGAGATAAAGGGCGGATAACGTGTTGGGCAAGTAGGGGTTTTCTCTGGAGCTGCCTAGGTTCTTCTGAGGATGCGCATGAACTGACCAGGTGTAACTCTGCCCCCTATCGCCTGCGGGCGCAAGGAGACTTCAGGTCAACGGCAACTTGTGTCAGGCTCCCCAACCTTACCAATCGTTCACAGGACACACTTAGCAGAGGGGCTGTGTGAGGTGCTAAGTGAAAGGTCCACGTGGCCAAGGACACAGCCCGCGGCCGCCGCAGTGCCCATTCCTCGGCTTCCCTCGCTCCACGCCGGCTGCCCGCGGCTGTCCAGTCTGCGGTTCCACGCGCTCGAGTGGAGCCCAGGAGTCAGTCCTTCCTCAGCGCAGTCTGAACCCCAGCTTCCCATCCCGCGCGGGCGCTGGGGGACGCCCCATCCGGACGGGATGCGGGGAGCTTGCCCTTGCCGAGAGGCTACAGCGGGAAACGCGAAGCGGCCTGGGCAGGGGTCCGCCCGCCAGGGTGCGCGTCGCAGTAGGCGGGAGCCCCAGCGCCTCTCCGTGCCGCCGGCCCGGATTGTGACGGCCGCCCGACGCCAGGGCCCCTCCCGCGCCCTCTGCCGAGGGCGCCCCGCCGGCTCCCGAGGGCGGCCATGACGGTCCCGGGCCGCCCGGCCCGGCCCCGCCGCCGTACCCGGAGGATGCGCGGCCGGCGCGAGGGGCGAGCGGGCCTCCGACCTCGCGCGCAGGGCAGGTGGAGACGCGAGCCGGCCTCGTCCCGGGGGGCGGCGAGGCGCCGCTACACGGCAGGCAAGAGGGGCGGCCCCTCCGGGAGCCCTCCACACGCAGGGTACCCCAGCACGGCCGCCCGGCCGGCCCCACTTCCGCTCTGCCGCCAGGGAGCGCGAGTGCGCAGGCGCGCGCGCCGCTCGCAGCGGAAGTGCTGGCGACAAAGCTCGGTCCACGGCTGGCCCGGGAGTGCTGGGCGCGCCGGGTGGCCAGCGGCGGGGAGGGGCGGCGCGCTGGGGGCGGAGGCGGGAGCAGAGCAGCGCGGCCGCGCGGAGCCGGCCGAGCCCCCGTTGGGGACGACGCTCACCTCCTCTCCTCCCCGCCCGCGCCTCTCCCGACGCGAGCCGGCTCTCTCGTGGTCCGCCGCGCCGCGAGCGGCTCCTCTCCGCCCGAGGCGCGGGGCGCCCTGCGAGCCCCACGAGTGAGTCCCCGCGGCCCGCGGAGGGCCTGGGGCGTCGGGAGTGCCCCGGTGACCAGCGCGTGCCCCGTTTCCAGAAAGTTCCAGCTCCCTGGCGCAGGCGGCGCGGGGGCGCCCGGGTCCGGTCGGGCGTCTCCAGGGCGCCGCCCCGCCGGGGCGTTGCGGGCGGCGGGGACGGGCGCGGCGGCGGGGGGCGGGAGTCCCCGGTCTCCCTTGTCAGCGCCGCGTCTCCCGGTTTCTCTTGCAGATGCTGCTGCTAGGGGTGGTGGGAGCAGCTGTGGGACGCGTGGCCGGGCGCGGGGTGACAGCCTGGGAGTCGGGGCCTCTCTCCCTTGTCCCCCCCTCTCTCCCCGGTGTGGCCGTGGCTGACACTAAAGACTTTGTAGCCATCAACCCGAGTGCAGTTTCCATGGAAGATGAAGGTAAAGGGCCCTGGCAGAGGGGTTGCAAGCGCGAGAGTTGAGGGTGTGGTGGTTCGCTTTCTACTCGTGTGTCTTCCTCCACCTTATGTTCATGGGTTTTTACTCGTTTATTTCTCTCTGCATGAATCGTGCCCCAGGGTTTGCTTCCGAAGGCTGTATCCGTCTGACTCTTCGTTTGGTAACCCGGGCTTTTCGGGGATGAAGGTGCTGCGGGTGGCCGCTGGGCTCTGCTTTCCTGGGAAAGCGAAGAGAAGGAAAGGAAGGGAAGGGAACTTTGCATTGTAGGGTGGCATCCTTGCTTGTTGAAATGGCTGTTTGAAAGGAATCACCCGAGGGGAAGTAGGGAAGGGAAGAGGATGGATTGTATCTCTGTGTATTTAAACAAGAAGCCTTGATGGGTGTGTGATTGGATTCGTTTGTAAGAAAACGACTTTTAAAAAATATTTCTAGCTTTGGGGGGGAAAATATTGTTTTTCCACTCAAAAAAAAAAAAAAAACCCAACTCTGAGTTTATAGGCGATTTCCTTTCTTAAAGTTCCACCCTATTTCAAACATCATTTGGGAGGTTGACAGTGGAACCTGTTTGGCCATGATACACATTGTATTTGGATGCATGAGATCACGCGATTCCTTTGGCCTTATTAAAATAGTATTTTTCATACACGGCACTGACATTTTTTAAGAATTGTTAAATGATTCGGAATGAGTGATCTCACCCAACCCCGTACCCCCTTTGAACCATAAGAATAAGCCATGCTTATTCTTTGGACTGACTTCGGGCCTGTGAGTGGTGATTTTTTTTTTTTTTCCTTTCCCCTTTTAACGGGGCTGCAAGATACTGTAAAAGGTACTTAACAAATAACAATTTTTCCTTTTGTGTCTTTTCGTTTTTAAAATCTGTATCTGGTACAGAGCTGCTCACCGCTTCTAAATTGCTTTTCCATTGTTGAGAATGTAAGCTTGATTGTCTGAGTGGGACAGTTGATTTTGAAGTTGATGTTTCATACAGATGCAGTAATATGTTCTGCTATCTGAGACCTCTGGGATATGTAGGAAGTATGATGGGAGGCGTGATCATACTGTCCAATCTTACCCTGGATAGATAATTGGTGGACGACATTTTCTGAAATCCCGAAGTGTGGAACTGCAGAGGAGTTACACTAATTGGGTCTTGAGAAACAGCATTTGAAAGCAGCAATGTTTTTGCGTGGTGGTATGGAAAATTGCTTTTCTGAGCCTTCACCTTGTTCGTTTTTTAGTTTATAAATTTAAGAAAGGCAAATCTAATTTGTATGTTGTTGATGTTAGATGTTGTTGAGTCATGAGGCAATAATAAATGCATTCATATACCTGTTTCTTAGAAAAATCTTCAGTGACATCTAAAACTTAATATATGTTCGTGAGTGTCTATTTTCAGAATGTTATCCGATTTAATAGAGTAGCCTAAAGTAGGTGGATTCTTGGCTGTTTTCTTTCTTGATGACTTGGGAAGAAGAATGTGAGTAATAAAGCTGACTCTCATTATCTGCTTAAGTGGGAAGTGTGGTTGAGGTAGAGTGGTGCACGCCTGTGTCTCTCTTACAGCTGAATATGAATGATTTGGCTTTATAATAAAACATGTTATTTCTTTCTTCTTTCATATTTAAACATTTTAGCTGAACTTGTGTATAGCCTAGAAATTTTCATAAGCAATTTGATCATCTTAGAATACATAGATTGATACTTTTTTTCTTTCTTCTTTTGTGATATTGAAGAGTTGAACCCAGGGCCTTGTGCATACTTTGCAAGTGATCTACCACTGAGCTGTAACCCCAGTACCTTTTGGTATTTTATCTTGGGACAGAGCCACTGTGCCTGGCTCATAGATTGGTATTTCTTGCCTTATAGTTTGTATCCTCCTTTGACCCAGTATAGTAACAGCTTGGAAGTGTGAGGCAAAAATGTATTCAAATCTTGCCTTAACTTATTTAAAGCTATGTAATTTTTTTTGAGCCTCTGTTTCCTCATCTATAAATTGGGGTTGATAATGTTCAGCTCACAAAAGTTGAGATGATTAAATGAGAAACCCTGGATAAATTCTCTTGGGAGGAGGAAAGATAGGATTTAAGAGAATGGATTGTGGAGCCAGGCAGCATGATTTGAATGCTGGATCTCCATTCAACAGTATTTGGCCTTGTGCAAATTATTGAAGCTTTTCCTGCTTCAGTTTCTTCATCTATGAAAATAAGAATAGTCATAGGACCTACATTTGGCATACAGTAAATGCTCAGTAACTATAAATGGCCACCTGATGTTCATGTTTTGACAATTGCATGTTTGAAGGAGGAATAGTACTGGCCAAAAAGCTCGGGATGAAGTTGTCATTATTTAGCTGAGTGATGAGAGGCGTTAATTAAGAAATTTTCTATAGCGTTAGTGCTTTCAGTGTAGACAAAAATTTAGGGCTCTGCTGAGAAGCGAGGAGGCAGTGTGGAAAGAGACAGGTAGTTTTTCCTTCCTAAAAATCTGACAGTTCTATGCTTCTGAACGTTCTCAGCTTCTAAGTTTAGTCATCTGTAAATGGGATCATACCCTCTTAGAGCAGTTGTGTGAGGAATAAATAAAGCCAGAGCAGTAGATGGCACACGGCTTTCATGAGTGAGTGAGTGAGGCTGTTGTTTCCTAGGCAGAGTCCTCCAGTAGGGATGCAGATACCGTTGCATCTGTAGGTGTGAATAGTGTAGGGTTGATAGGGGCTCCCTAGTAGTCACACTGTGGGAAGAAATGACTATCCATTTACCTCCATTTAGCAATGGTGGTATTTCCTTTGGCACTTAAAATTTTGATTTTCTCAGCCTTTCTCCTGAGGCCCACTTAAACTTTGTCAAGAAAGCTTGACCTGTTTTCAGTTAATAGATTTCAGGATGCTTCATGAATATATCTTGAAGTGTTGATTTCCTGGAATTTCAGGGCATATACCCAGATATCCATTTGTTAGTTTTTATCCAGATCCTCTGGAAGCCCTTCTTACATGTTTATTAGAAGTCTAAACAGTCACCCTTTAATAATCTGAGAGGCACATGTATACAGCTCTTTTCCTGATTTTTAAACATTGTTGGCATGTTTAAAAGGATGACTTCCTAGAAAGGATAGTTCTAGAGGATTTTGCAAATAATTTTTCCTTCCCATTAATTGGTTTATTCTTTGGAACAAATTTGGCCTGTCGTGTAGAAGAACTAGTGTAAATTTCTTGCACATGAAGCTATTTATAGCGTAAATGTGTCTTTGATTAGTGGATAGAGTGTAATACTCTTCAGAATTTTGGGATGCAGTTAATTTAAGGCTGTTGATACATGAAGAAAACAGTCTGCTCGTATCTCTCTCCCTCTTCCTCCCTCCCCCCTCTTTTTTATTTTATTTTATTTATTTATTTTTTTAAAGACTGGGTCTCACTATGTAGCTCAGGATTGAAATCACAATCCTACTGCTTCAGCCTCCTAACTGCTGGGATTACAGGTATATATACCACACCCAGGCTCTCCCCATCTCCTATGATGACATTTCACAATGATAGTATTTGTAGTTATACTTTACTATTTTAAATCGTTTCTTACTCAGTTTCAAATCATTAATCACCTAGGAATGGCTCAAGAAAAGATTGTGTTAGGATAGTTGAAGGATCTATAAGGGTAAAGAAAGAAAAAGGAAAAGAAGCTGCTTTCATTGTATTCCTTTAAGAAGAAATAGGAAGCCAGGTTATAAAAATATTTTGTATCTTTAGGTGTGGAAAGTTATTTGCAATTTTGTCTGTAAAATAATATTCTTAATCAGTACTTTGGAAAAGACTTGAAACTAAAAGAGATTATGTGTTTTAACAGTATTTTATAAATTAGTAATTTAAGGCAGAGGAAGGATGTTGCAGAGATTATTCATAAGCAGTAGCCTTTTCACAATTGAATCCTGAACACTTGATTTGTCTTAATGTTTTTATCATTCATTTAATGTCTGCAGAATTCAGCTCTCTTAACCCAAGCATGATGAAACAAAATAATTTCCTAGGGAACACACCCCTGGGGCCTAAGCCTAGTTTTCATTTGAGGTCTTGTTTAACCCTGATCTGTTTTACAAGGTTAAATTTTATTTTAAAGGAGGAAAGAATACTGTGGCTTCAATTTTTAATTACACTGTTACATGTAGGGGCTTTTTTTATGTGTGTGGTATTAGGGGGTTTAACCCAGGGTCTCACACATGCTTTGCAAGTGCTCTCCCACTTAGCTACACTCTCAGCCCTCCTATTTATTTATTTTTTAAATTTTGAGACAAGGTCTTCCTAAGTTGTTGAGGCTGCCTCTGTCTTTCAACTTGAGTTGCTGGAATTACAGGCATGTGCCACTGCGTCTGGTTACATGAAGTGCTTTAAAGATATCTTGAGGATCAGTTCAAGCACTCCCCATACATTTACTTCAGTAGGAGACAAATTCTTTCTATAATGGTTTCAGGCATCAATTGTGACAGGTTATCTTTTTGCTTTTTATATAGACAAGTGTTGGTAAAAGGTAATAAAGTAAAAACTGGTTGAGTGAGCTCTCAGGTTAATGCCATAATTCGATACAGGAAAGGATTTCTTTTAAAAAAGTGTCAGGCTAAATTAATACACTTCCTCTTGAATTTTGATGGCCAGAGTTTACTATATACATTTATTAATTTATCTTCTGTCTTCAAGTTTTAAGTTGCTGTTGGCAAAGATATAAATCTTAGAATTACAAGTAACGTATTCAAATTGTGTTGAATTAAGTTATCTTCAGCTAACCTTGTGATGCATTTAGAAAAAATTTGAAATGTTAAGAGGTTCTTATAGGTTAGAGAAATAAGGAGAGTAATATAAGGGGTCAGAAGCACTATCTTAAAGTGGTTGTAAGTTGCATCTAATTTTCAGTTTTCTGCCTTTTTTTTTCTTCTATGTGTATTAGGGCCTGGGGTTTGGCTTAGGGGGTACAGCGCTGCTCTGCACTCTCTGAGGGACAGGGTTCGATCCCCAGCGCTGCAAAAATGAGAGAAGGATGTGGCAATCTACTCCTGAAACAATCCACAATCAGCCATTGAAAACCTTATGAGGGTTGCCATGAGTTGGACTTGACGGTACCTAACAAAAACAACATGGGAATTAGAGAATGTGGGAATTGGAATTATTTAATATACCTGTTAATTATAATTGCTTGCTTAAATGAGACCTTTTAGTTTGACATTTGGTCATTTCATAAATCTCATGACCTAACTTTGTGACCCCCAAGAGAAGATGTAGTAATTTAGCTTGGCATTTGTAGAAAGCTCTGAGAGTGTGAGGCATCCTTGTAGAAATTATTTTTATTTATTTACTTATTGAAAACAACCTGATAAAGTTAGAATATCAGCAGGATCCTAAATACTGAATTTCATTAAATTCATTACTCTGTTTGGTGTTTGGCCCTTGACAGGAAAACTCAATATCTGAAGTAGAAATATTTGTTGCTGTTGTTGCTGGTGCTGTTGAGTCATATCCGACTCATGGTGACCCTCATAGGGTTTTCAATGGCTGACTGCTTTAGAATTGCCTCTGGAGGATTGCCATATCCTTCTCCCTTCAAAGGAGCCTGTAAATTAAGCTTATCAGTTCATTGCTTTATGAAGTGAATGTTGTTGGTTATATGGAAGTACTTGCAGAAGATAGGAATCCAGCAGTTACTATAGTTGAATGAGGTAGTGGCATAGATTTTATAGAAAGTAATATCTCTAAAAATGAGGTACACAATCTTAAATTTCTTTTTTTTTTGTGATTAGTAAAATGATTGTTGCTAGCTGCAGGTTTTTTTTTTTTTTTAGACATTTAATATGAGTAACAACAAGATTAATAGGTTTAAAAAATATTTAAAGCTGGGCGCCATGGCACACCAGTAATTCCAGCATCTTGGGAGGCTGAATTAGGAGGATCATGAGTTCAAGACTAGAGGCAGCCTGTACGATGTAGAGAGACCCTTTCTCAAAATAAAAGCTATAAAAAGGATTGGGGGTACAGCTTAGAGATAGAGTACTTGCCTAGCATGTGTGAGGCCCTGGGTTCAGCACCCCAGTACTGCCCCCCCCCGAAAGTAGATAATTTGATATCCTTCTTCCCATTGCTGTATGAAGTTGCTGTCAGGATGTTAGCTAATTTATATAAACTGATATACAGAGGATGCCAGCAATGTATTCACATTTTAAGAAAGGAAAAAACTATTAAAATTGTAATACTCAATATATACCAATAACAGAACACAAATGCAAGGCACATTTGACTTCTGTAATTACAAGACATGCTCAGAGTAGTTACTGTGGCACAAGCAGGATTTGTTGTTGCACAAGGCCTCGTGGATCTTCCCTTGTGCACATCACACAGTACTATGTGTCAAACTTACCACCAATGCATGCAGTTGTTAGGTGTGTCGGAGGGTCTGTTGCACACTCACACCTCCATTGTTGTTGTATTTCCGCAGTTCTTGAATCTCAAATACCACTTCAAAATTTTGGCACCTAACAACACCACTTCAAATGGTCTTATGCTCCTTGAAGGACAGTGGTGCTTCTGCCATTTTCCCTGACAATCCTGCCTGTCTCTTGGTGTTAGCATTCATTTGATTAATGCTTTTGAGCAAATGTGATACTATACATTGCTCCATAATTTGGTTCAACTTCAAAAAGTAATACATAGAAAGCTGGGCGCTGTGGCACATGCCTGTAATCCCAGTGGCTCAGGAGGCAGAGGCAGGAGGATAGCAAGTTTGAGACCAGAACCATTCTGTGTAATTTAGTGAGACCCTGTCTCAAAAAAGTAAAAAAATGGGCTGAGGGTGCAGCTCAGTGGTCCAGCACTTGCAGAGCATGCAAGCTCGAGACCATGGGTTCAACCCCCAGCACCACCAAAAAAAAAAAAAAAAAGTAATACATAGGTAATATCCCTTAAAATGTGAATACTTTTTTTTTTTGTTGGCACCCATGATATTAGTAAATGGGGTATTATGCCCACCTTAACTGTTGTTGTTAGGTGCCATGGAGTCATCTCTGACTCATAGCGACCTTCATAGTGTTTTCACTGGCTGATTGTTTCCGAGTTGCCTCAGGAGTGGATTGCCATGTCCTTCTCCCATCACCTTAACTGAGCAATCAAGAAATGCCAGATTCTTTTCATAGTAACAATTCACATGTCATTGTTTTAACTGTTAGATGTAAATCTAATTATAGGAAAAAGGGTTTTTCTAAAATTGTTTAAACTTTTATATTGTAATAACTTTAGACTTACATAAAAGGCACAAAAATAGTACAGAGCTCCCAGACATCCTTCCACCAGTTTCCCCTAATGGTAACATCTTATATAACTACAATATAATGATTAAAACCAGGAAAAACACATTTCTCAAATATCCTTTTGTGATCCAGGACCCAGTTCAGAATCCCACCTTGTATTTAGTTGTCATTGTTATCTTAAGTTTCCTTCCATCTGTTAAGTTTTCTAGTCTTTTTTTTGGTAGTTTTTTTCCTCCTATTTTTCATGATCTTGGCACTTTAAAGACTATTGGTCAGTTTTTTAAAATATCCCTTGATCCTAGTTCATCAGATGTTTATTTATGAGTAGTATATCTTATAACTGGTGAAGTTAATGTCATCACTTGGTTAAGGTGTTATCTGCCAGGTTTCTCAATTGTAAAGTCACTCTTTTTCCCTTTGTAATTAGTAATACATATTAATTTTACCTTGGTGTTAATAGTAATAATAATTTTCCTCTAGTGGGGAGGTAATTTGAGTCTGCAAATATTCTGTGTCTTAAACTTTTCACAGGCTAATTTTAGTATCAGTGCTTCTTGCAGACACCTGTTAGTATTGTGGTGTTTGCTTAATGATGATTTTCTATTCCATCATTCCTATTGTGGTCAGTAATTGGAATTCTACTCTTAAGGAAGTACTGTCCCTTTTCCTCCATTTATTAATTATCTAATTATTTACATAGATTTTTGGATATTTATTTTACCTTATGGGTTAAAACCTAATTTTATTTTGTTGTTCAAGTCATTTTACCTTTGATTTTTCAGTCTTGCTCCTGTGTCTTTCCTGTAATACTCATTTTGTGAACCCAAATCTACTTTCTGATACCACAGAATATTCCAGGTATATCTTGTTATCTTGCTTACACCAGCCATGGAATCAATCATTTTTTCCAGAGCAACTGGGTCATTTTGTTGGAGAGTGGTGTCTAGAAACCAAGATCTGGATATCAGGAGTGCTCAGTGCTTCTGGGGTGTCATTGCTCCTGTGTCCTCTCATTAGAGTTAGCAGCACGTGTATGGTAATTTAGTGCATATGCATAATATGTTTTTATTTCTTTGTGTGCCCCCACCCCCAGTCTAGCCATATGACCCTGGTGTGTGAACCCTTCTGATCTCAGCTGCTAAGCAGGGACAGGCCTAGTTCGTCCTTGGATGGGAGACCACCTGGGAACACTGGGTGCTGGAGGCTAGAGAGAAGGACCCAGCAGCCCACTCCCAAAACTGTCATCAAGAATCCTATGAATAGCAGAGAAGCACTGGGAGTAATGCCCAGCATGGCACAGTGTCTGGTAATGTTTTGTCCTATTGTATATAGGGTCACTCTGAGTTGGATGTGACTCCATGGCACCTAACAACAACAACATCCATCCATCCATTCGTTCATCCACCCATCCATCTGTCTGTCTACATACCCTTTGAGTGTCCTGATGCTGCCAGTTCCAGCGTACCACCTCAGGCACTCTGGACTTTTCCCTATTCAAGTCTTCTCTTTCATTGTTATTTCCTTCTTCAAAGGTGAGAAATCCGACTCTTATTCCCAGCGTATTGACTTGTTCAGTCCTAGTATACAGACGTAAACGTAGCTTCAGAATTGCTAACCTATTCCCTTATGAGAAATACATTTTTAAACTAGAGTACATTTGTCTTTAGCATTACAGTACAGTTAAATTCTATTTTCCAAAGTTACTTGGGTAAGTTTTCCTTCTTACCTACTTCTGTGTAGTTATGCATTTGTAATAAAAGTTAGGTTCATTTGTTACTGTTTGTGTTCTATTTTAGGTTCCCTTCAAATCCTGCTTGATTTTCATTATTTCTTAAATCTTTTTGAAATAAATGGTGACCATATCCCTTCTCCATTTATCTGTGGTAAAGAACTGTACTTCAGAAAACTGGATTTGCTTATTCTGTTAATGCCCTTTTTTGGGGATTTTGTTATATTTTAAAATTAATACAGTAATGTAATATTTTTTGCCTTAGAATCTCTCTGAGCAAAAAAATAATAATTTCATCTTCGTTTTTTAAAAATGGGTGTCCTATAAGTAGGATACTTTCTTAGGAACCCTGTGAGCAAAAACGTCTAATTTCATCTCAGCTTTCAAAAATGAGTGTCCTCTAACTAGAATGCTGGCTGTGAAAGGGTTAAAAGGTAGGTGGAGCTTGATTGCTTTGCCTCCTGGCACTCCTGTTTGAAAGGAGCTATGCTTTGGCAGTCACTACCTTGGGCTTGCTTGCTTGGTTCCTTAGTTACAGCTCTCTGTTCTGTGTCTTCTACACTTGGGAATTGATATCAGCTTTAGTCCCACAATTGTCAGTGCTGGAAATCGGTCTCCCCACTAAATCTTTGTTCTGGGTGCATTGTTTTAGACCCATAGTAACCTATTGGTTGCTTGCTTATTTTCTTGTTGCTGTAGTAAATCATAGTTTATTTTGCAGATTGTCCTTTTCTTTTTTGGGGGGAGACATAACTCATATGCGATAAAATTGATCATTTTGAGGTGTGTAATTCAGTGTTTTTTTAGTATCAGTCTAATTCTAGAGCATTTGCATTTCCCTAAAAAGAAACTCCTTCTCTATTTGCATTCACTTCTGATTCTCCTCTTTCTCGAGCTCCTAGCAACCACTAATCCACTTTCTGTCTCTGGATTTTCCAATCCTGGGCATTTCTTATAAATGAAATCATATGGTATGTGACCTTTTGTGTCTGGCTTTGACTTGAGTGTAATGTTTTGAAGGTTTATCCATGTTATAGGGTGTATTAGTACTTCATTCCTTTTAATGGCTGAATAATATTCTGTAGTATACTCCCTATTTTATTTACTCTGTCATTTGGTGGACATTGGATTGTTTCTACTGTTGTGAACATTCATGTACAGGTGTTTGTGTGAACATGTTTTCAGTTCTTTGGGGTCTGTACTTAGGAGTGCGAGGTGCTAAGTCATATGGCAATTTCATGTTTAATTTATTGAGGAACTGCCTCACCATTTGCATCATTGTTCATTCCTACTGGCAATGTAGGTATGAATTTCTCTACATCCTCTACAAAACTTACTGCTTTTTCTTTTTTAAAAATTGCCATCCTAGCCCGGCAAGGTGGCGCATGCCTGTCATCCCAGTGGCTCTGGAGGTAAAGGCAGGAGGATCCCAAGTTCGAGACCAGAGGCAGTCTGCGTAACTTCGTGAGACCCTGTCTCAAAAAAGTAAACGAAAAATGGGCTGGGTTGCAGCTCAGTGGTCCAGCACTTGCAAAGCATGCACGCGGGAAGACCTGGGTTCAACCCCCAGTACTGCAAAAAAAAAAAAAAAAAAAAAAAAAAAAAAGAAAAAAATTGCCGTCCTAGTGGGTGTGAAGTGGTTTTCCATTTTATTTTTGATTTGCATTTCCCTAATGACTGATGACGTCAAGCATCTTTTCATGTGCTTACTATTTATATACCTTTGGAGAAATACCTGTTCAAATCATTAATCACTTTGTAATTTGGTCATTTGCTTTTTGGTTTTTCAGTTATGTTTTATTTATATATAAATATAATCTATATGAAATGTGTGTTATGGATACTGCCTAGGAAGGTACCTTTACTTGTTTAAGGGTCTGCTGCATTGATGTTTGTAAGAGACACAATTTGCAAATGTTTCCCCTCTTCTGTGTGTTCTGTTCGCTTTCCTGATCACCTCCTGAGTATCACAAACTTTAAAAAATGAGGATAAAGTTCAGTTTACCTATATTTTTCTTTTGTTTTTTTGTACTTTAGCTATTATAAATACTGCCGTTTAAAGGTGATGAAGATTCATGTTCCATTCGAAGAATTTTATAGTTTACCTCTGATACTTGACCTATTTTGAGTTAATTTTTGTGTGTGGTATGGGGTAAAGGTCCAGCAAAAAGTATCTAGTTATCCCTGGATCATTAGTTGAGAAGACTGTTGATTCTCCATCAAAATTGTCTGGGCATCCTTGCATTTACCATAAATTGTGGTTTTATTTCTAGACACTCATTTCTGTTCCATTGGTGTATATGCCTGTGTTGTTGCCAGGACTATGATATTTTAATTCCTGTGGCTTTTGTAGTAAGTTTTGAAACTAGGAACTATGAGGCCACCAACTTCTGTGTTTTGTTCTTTTTTTCTTTCTTGGATCACTTGCATTTCTGTTTGAATTTTAGAATTACCTTGTCCATTTCTGTAAAGAGATAGTTGTAATTTTCTTTCTTTTTTTTTTTTTTTTCCCTATCTTAGTAAATGATGATGGGGTACAGAGTAATACAGCAATGACCTTTTCCATTTTGCATCCTTTACATCACTTCTAACAACACTTTCATTCACTCACAAAGTTTATGGAGCCTTATGGCTAGTTTGTACTTAAACTCTGATACTTGTTTGAGGTATCTTCCCCAATTTTTCCCACATACTCAATGAAGTTGTGCTGTTCATATTGAGATTGACCTCTCCTCCTTCATCCCTCCTCATTGACCTTCCTCCCCATCCCATTCTCTCTAGTCTTCGCTTCTCTCTGCTAGATCCATTCCTCCTCCTTTCTATGATAAATTTAATTGTGCATTTTTTTTTATATATCAACGTACATTGGGTTTTTTCCTTCCTTTAAGTATGATTCAGCACCTACATATGAGTGAGAATATATGGTATTTCTCTTTTTGGGCTAGTGTTTGTTCACTTAAAATGATGTTCTCCAATTCCATTCATTTTGCTCCAAATGACATTATTTTTTAATTGCTGAGTAGTATTCTATTATGTATATGTACCGTAATTTTTTTATCCTTTCTTCTTTTGATGGGCACCTTGGTTGGTTCCATACCCTTGCTATTGTGAAATGTGCTGCATTGAATGTGGAGATGCAGGTGTCTTTGAGATAGGATAACTTGTCTCCCTTTGGGTATGTTCCCAATAGTAGGTCATATGGCAGTTCTATTTTTAGTTTTCTAAGATTTCTCCATATTGGTTTCCAAAGTGGTTGAACCAATTTGTAGTCCTATCAGCAGTGTAGGGTTCCTTTTTCTTCACATCCTCCTCAGCATTTGTTGATAGTTGGAATTTTCATAGGCATTGCACTGAATTGTCCTGTACTTTGAGGATACTGTATTCTTATATAGATACAAACATAAGGACTTTTTGAGTATTTGAGCATCACTCTCTTGTAGGTAACTGTATAAAGAGTCTGTAGAAGTTTGTTTTATTTCTCTTGTCTTTGCTTGCCTACCCAGAGTAACTTCATGGGACAAAAGATAAATTATTCAAGAAATGGTATAAGGACAACTAGCTGATTTTAGGAAAAAAAAGGGACAGCTGGAATGGTGAAGATTTGGAAAAAACAAGTATGAGGTGAAATCTCAAAACTGTAGTGGTAAAGATTGGGGGGAGAGAGTCTGTAGCAAATTGCAAACCAGTTATAAAAATACTTGAAACAAATGACAAAGGCTGCTTTCCTTCAGGAGACTTTCTAAATGTATAAGGAATAGCCAGTAACTTCTAAGGAAAAAAGACAAAGGATAGGAAGAAGCATTTTGCAGAAAAAGATAACAGATAGCCAAAAGATTTGTGAAAAGATGTTCAACTTCAATGATGAAGAAGTGCACATTAAAACAAAACAGCCAGATGTGGTGGAGTGTGCCTTTCATCCCACTTAGCACTCGCAGGATGCTGAGGTGGGAGAATCACAAGTTCAAGGCCAGCCTGAGGTTACATGATGAATTTGAGGCCATCTTGGGCTACAAAACAACAACAAATAAAAAATAACTACCAAAAAAATGAAAACAAAATAATTTTCCACTCACCATTGGCAGCATTTATAAAGTGTGATGCTGCCCAACCCTTGGCAGGGTGATAGAGATGGAAGCTCTCAACTGTTGAAAGTTCCTTTGACAATCCCTTTGGTGATAAATTTAGCAGTAGCGATCAGAATTAAAAAATGCACATATCAAATAGTTTTACTTCCAGGAATGTAACCTATACTTGCACGAATATACAAAGAGGTTTGTGAGAGTATTTCCTCCACCATTTGTGTAACACAAGATGGTTAACTATTGTCCACATCTCGTTTTTGAGAGAGCTAGTTAAAATTGAGGTGATGCATAAATTGAAATGTCCCATGAGCTATTAAGAAGAATGAGGCGAATCAGGGTGGTGGCGACATAGAGTCCAGGTTGTATTGAATGAAAAATACAATTTGTAGTTACTGTGTGGTTATATTTGTAATTTAAAAAAAAAAGAAAGAAAAAGAAAACAACAAAAAAAACCCACTTGTATGCCTACCCACGTAGAAAATGACTGGTCGAACACAAAGGAACTGTGAACAGGGTTTACTGCTGGACTGCATACTGCGACTCTCTTCAAACCCTTTCCTTATGACTTGCCTTTTTTTTTTTTAAGTGGTGAATGGGCTTTTATTCTTAAAAAATTATTAAAAATGGCTTAGTCTAATTAAGATGCCTTTAGGAATAAGAATATTTTCCTCCCAGTTTGATTATTTTTGTGTATAATCTCTCTTGGTCTCCAGAGGTAAATGCATTTTTGTGTGGTATGTGCTGCCCTCCTGGCAATGGATTGGAATTGGCATTTGAGGACAAATGTTTAATAGCACTGAGAGCTCTCTGTTTCATTCCTAAGCATTATAAGAGAGAAAAATACGATTGATATTTTGTTTGCTGTGGTAGGGTTGCAGGTTGGACCCAGGGCCTCGTGTGTGCTGGGCGAGCGCTGCCCTGAGCTGCTTCACCAGTCCCCGTTTTTATTTTTAATCTGAAGGGTGTAAAGCTCCCTTTAGCTTTAAATTTCTTTTCCTCCTGCCTCAGCCTCCCAAGTAACTGGGATCATTGGTGTGTGCCAAGGTGCCTGGCTATGATTTATTTTTTAACAATTGTGATTATGTTTGTATCTTTGGTGGTTGGTTGTTTTGTTTTTCATGGTGCTGGAGGTCCATTCCAGGGTCTCATTCCTGCTAAGCAAGTGCCCTACTCCTGGGCTGTACCTCCAGTCCTGATTGTGTTAGTTTCTAATTAATCAAATGAGGAATATTCATGCACTGCTCTGTATATGACCATGATTGGGGCCCTGACCTCTGAGATCATGCTCTGGAACTTAAGGTGCAGTATAGCAGGTAACTCTTCCATCCTATCTCCCTTAACATCACAGGTTACCAATTCACAGCCAGAAACTTTTACACCATAGGCAGAAAGAGGCAGTGAAAATTGTCCTGCACTCTGTCGGACCATACCTAGCATCTTTTGGGTTAGACAGGACCAGCTTTCAGCCTCATACAAAAATGGTACAAATGCCTGTTCTAGAAAGTTCTTGGTGTTTGGAATGGCTCTGCCCTTAATCTAGGCAGGATGTCATGTTTTGTATAACAGTTCTTAAAATGTTTGAAGGTTCCCGTCATATTTATTTATTTAGACACCATGTTGAAATCCAGTTAATGATCAAGCATTGCCCTTCATAATTCTCTTCTTCAGGCAAATATTCCTAACTTCTCCAACTAAGCTTTTTAAAACTTCTTTTCCAGAGATGTTACGATAGTATGTCGTGTTTTGGATCAGGCTCTAATGATGCCTTAACTAAATGTTAGACTCTTCAAGGTGTACTTAGATTATTATAAAGTATTCTGAGCTTGGCATTCTCTTGGTGTAAGAGCTGTCCTCCTTATTATACAGTATAGGATGGTGTTTGTCTTTTATCAGTAAAGTCATATTGAGGATACTTTAAATGGTGGATGACATTAACTTACCTTTCTGTTTATCTGAATTGCTATTCTCGATCCATGGCATCAAGTACTTTGTTGTTGTTAGGTGCCATCGAGTCTGTCCGAGTCATAGAGACCCTTATAGGGTTTTCAATGGCTGATTGTTTTCGGGATTGCCTTGGGAGTAGATTGGCAAGTCCTCCGATTTTTGTGGTGCTGGGAACTGAACTCAGGGCCTCAGGGACTGCAGCACAGCGCTGTACCAGCTGAGCTAAATCCCAGCCCCATACATTTGTAATTATAGCAAAATACAGTCTTCGTTTGGGGACACAGTGTTGAAAAAGTCTGGGTAATTAGCTTGGTTTCTTTTGCCCCTTTAACAGTTACTGCACACCACTGGTGTGCCAGTCGGCATGTGGTGCTATTTGTGACCTCCAGTTCTTATAGGTAATGAGTTTACAGTGTTGTGAAGGGAAAACCATGCGACAGCAGCTGTCGTAGTTAAATGAGGTGCTAAGAGGTAAGTAGTTGGTTCAGGGGTGTGGAGAGACATCACAAAAAGACTCACAGAATGAATAAGGCCAGGTATAAGGGATGCAAACTGTACGCATTTCTTGCCTGCAGAAACATGCTGCAGGCATTTCAGGCACAGGAACTAGGTCACAGACCTCCTCCACACTCATGGTGCTATGGTTTTGGAGTTTATATTTAGCCAGTCATCTCTAAGGGATTCTGAGTCAGTCTAAATCCAGTTGTCATTCGATAAATGAATTATATGTCTACTAATAATAGGGGATTGGGAGAAGGACCTGGCAGTACACTCCCAAAAAACAGTCAGCCATTGAAAACCCTATGAATGGCAGAGAAGCAGTGATAATAGTGCCAGGCACAGCACAGTGTTGGGGAGTGTTTCATCTGTTGTACATAGGGTCTCTGTGAATCGGACTTGACTTAAGGGCACCTAACAACAACAACAATAATAGGTGATAGCTCTCCTCTTATGTGAATGTAGCTTTATTGGGACATATAAAACAAAGTATTCCTCCTCCTCCTCTTCCTCCCCCTCCCCTTCCTCATCCCTTTCATTTCCCCTTCCTCCTCCCCCTCCCCCTTCCTCCTCCTCCTCCTCTTTCTCCTTTTTCTGCTGCTGCTGCCTTTTCTTTCTCTCTCTCTCTCTCTTCTTTTCCCTCCCTCCCTCCCTCTCTCTCTCTCTCTCTCTCTCTCTCTCTCTCTCTCTTTCTTTCTTTCTCTCTTTCTTTCTTTCTTTCTTTCTTTCTTTCTTTCTTGCAGTCTGGAGGCCAAACCCAGGGCCTTGTGCTTGCTAGGCAAGTGGTGGACCTTTGAACTATACCCCCAGCCTGTAAATCCAACTTACTTGTGACAAATAGCAAAATATTTAAGAATAGTTTAAAGGGTTCTTATTTTGCCTTATTAGGTAGCATTCCTTTTAGTGACACTCAAGGAGTGTGAGTGTGTAAAGCTGGGGACAGTGATTTATTTCAGCCTCAGAATGTGTGAGGTTTTTTGTTTGTGTGTTTTTTTTTTTTTTGGCAGTACTGGGTACTGGGGGGTTGAACCCAGCGCCTCATGTGTGGTAGGCAAGTGCCCTACCACTGAGCTGCACTCCCAGCCTCTTTTTTCATTTTTTATTTTGAGACAAGCCCTCGCCTAATTGCACAGGCTGCCTCTGACCTTAATCTTGCAACCCTCCAGCCTCAGCCTCCTGAGTTGCTGGGATTATAGATGTATGCCAGGGTGCTTGTCAAGAACGTGATTGTTTATGGTAAAGTCAGGAGTTAAATTTGTGCTTTTATTCTTTTTCTTTTTTGTTTTGCTTCACAAAACCATTGTGTACCAACCAGAATGTGCCTTGGGAAGGAAACAGTTGGTCCCAGAGCAGACAGAGTTCAAGCTGCCTGATTAATGAAGTGGAGGACTGTCTGAAACACTGATGGCTTCGCTTTTTGTGTAACTTGACTCCTCAGTTCTTTTGATCTTTTTATTGTCTATACAACCACAAAAGTGATGTTTTCTTGCCTGCCATTTTAATTCACATTGGGGATTGGCTTTTTTAAACAAGGCTTTTGTTAGTGTGTACTGACTGAATTCATTTCCCTGATTATGTCCTTGAAGCAACTCTGGTCATTGTTTAGCAGAAACAAAGTAGAGAAGGGAATTCTGCAAAGAATAAACTTAAGGGCATTTTTTTTTTCCAAACAGCAGATTAATAACATGAGCTGCTTTGAATTGGTTTGTTCATTTTATGTAAGTCAGATTTGAGCTTTAGTTGGATTACAGACGGTTTACAGTTGTATTCAATACAACAGTTAGGAATGAATGCTGGAATCTATTTCTCAGTTTGCTTAAAGGGTACTGTGTGCTGAAAATTGAAATGTAGCACTTCCCATTTTCTTTTACTTGGATGTTTTTAAAAAATTGTTAAAATTAGGGACCAGATAGGTGAAGGTTTTTTTTCACTTGCAAAAATATTCTTTTAAAAATATTTTACTGTAGTAAGAAGAGTTAATGTGAGATCTACACTGTTAACAAAATTATAAGCATATATTATGGTTATTATGGGTATATATTATGGTTATATATTATGGTTATATATTATGGCCTGTAGGTACAGTGTTGTGCAGTAGATCTCGAGAGTTTGTCTTGCTTGACTGGAGCTCTGTGTCCATTGATTAATAACTCTCTATTTACCCCTCTGCTTTGCACCTGGTCACCCGCCATTCCATTCTTTGATCCTCACAGATTTGACTAGTTAGATACTTTATGTTCAGACAGTCACACAGTATCTGTCTTTATGTGTGTCTGCCTTATTTCACTTATTATGTTGTGACCTTTTATAACATTTCCTTTTCTTCAAGACTAAATAATATTTGATTGTATATGTACACCTCCTTTTCTTACCCATGAAATCTGATGGGCATTTATATTCATTCCGTCCCTTTCACTATCACATTGTGCATGATATCTTTGAGATTTTGATTTTAAGCTTCTTTTTTTTTTTTTTTTGATAAATACTCAAAAGTGAAATTAGTGGGCTATTTGGTAGCTCTGTTTGAATTTTTTTGAGGGACTTCCATACTGTGTTCCATAGTGGCTGCACCATTTTACATTCCTGCCAGCAGTTTAGATGGTGCTGGTCTGTTGTCTGAAAATAGCCGTCGTACAAGTGTAATATATCTCATTGTGGTTTTGATTTGCACAATTATTAATGGTGTTCAGCATCATGTGTTTACTGGCCATTTGTGTATCTTTGGAGCAATTCTGTTCATATCCTCAGGACTACCCCCCCCTGCACTGGGGGTTAAACCCAAGGCCTTGCATGCATGCTAGGCAAGTACTCCACCACTGAGCTGCATCCTCGGTTGCTGCTTTAGTTTTATTATTTTATCTTGAGACAGGGTATTGCTAAGTTGTACAGGCTTCCTCTGGCCTTAAAATTTTCTTGCCTCTGCCTGCTGAGTCACTGGGATTATAGGCATGTGCCACAGAAAGGCTGTGGCCTGGCTTCCTTGGCCCATTTCTAATTTGAGTTTACTACATTTTTTTTTTCTTGCCATCGAGTTATAAGAATTCCTTATATATATTTTATAGATTAATGCCTTGTCCCATATGTGTGGTTTACAAATGTTTTCTCTTGTTCCATGAGCTGTAGTTTTACTGTTGATTTTTTTTCCTTCTCTGTGTTTTTAGTTTTTATTTTTTAGGTTGATGTAGTCTTGTTTTTGTTTTTGGTGCCTGTGCTTTTGATGTTAAATCCATGAAGTAATTGTCAAGACCAGTGACATGAAGCTTTTCCCTTGTGTTTTCTTCTAGGAGTTTTACTATTTCAGGTCTTATATTTAATTTATTGGGCTGGGATTTAGCTCAGTTGGTAGAGCACTGCTCTGCAGTCTCTGAGGTCCAGAGTTGGATTCCCAGCACTGCAAAAATGGGAGAAGGACGCAGCAATCCCCTCCAGAGGCAATCTGGAAACAGTCAACCATTGAAAACCCTATAAGCGTCGCTATAAGTCGGACACAACTCCATGGCACCTAAGAATAACAACAATTTAATTTATTATCCCATTTTTTTAGTTGATATTTGTGTGTGATGGAAGATAAGGGATGGATTTATTCTTCTGCATGTAGATGGGTAGTTTTTCTAACACCTTTTCCTCATTGTGTATTTTTGGAATTCTTGTTAAAGATCAGTTGATAGCATGTGCATGGATTTATTTCTGGGCTCTCTGTTCTGTTCCATTTGTGTATATGTCTGTCTACATTGTTGTTAGGCGCTGTTGAGTTGAGTCTGATTTATATTGACCCTAGGTACTACAAAACAAAACACTACCCGACATTGTCTAATGGTGCTTCTCTGCTATTCATAGGGTTTTCAATGGCTGATTTTTTCAGGAGAGGGCTGCTGGATTCTTTTCCAAAGCCTACAGCACCCAGTATTCCCAGGTGGTCTTCCATCCAAGTACTAACCAGGCCCCACCCTGCTTAGCTTCCAAGATCAGATGAAATTGGATGCCAGGGTGGTATGGTTGTAGACATCTGTCTATACAGCCAGTACTATATACTGTTTCACTTACTGTAACTTAGTAATATATTTTGAAGTCAGGAAATGTGACGCTTGTAGCTTTGTTGTACAAGATTAATTTCATAGTTCCATATGAATTTTAGAATTTTTCTCTATTTCTGTAAAAAAAATTGCCATTGGGATTTTTGGTAGGGACTATATTGACTCTATAGACAAATTGAGCCTATAGCCATACCACTTGTGGTGTCTGAATCCCTCAGATCTCTGATGCTAAGCAGGGTCAGGCCTGGTTAGTACTTGGATAGGAGACCCTCTGGGAACACCAGGTGCGATAGGCTTGGGAGAAGGACCCAGCAGCCCACTCCTGAAACAACCATTGAAAACCCTATGAATAACAGAGAAGCACCATTAGACAGTGTCCGGTAGTGTTTTGTTTTGTAGTATCTAGGGTCAGTATAATTCAGCAGCCCACTCCCAAAAAACAATCAGACCCTGAAAAGCCTATGAATAGCAGACAATCACTAACAATGCTGTTTCGTCTGTTGTACGTAGAGTTGTTATGAGTCAGACACCAGACACCAACTCCACAGCACCTACAGCATAGGTAACTTTGGCTAATATGGACATTTTCACAGTTTTAAATCTTCCAATTCATGAACACAGGATATCTTTCCATTTGTTTGTGTCTTTAATTTTTTCTTACTTTTTCTTTCTTTCTTTCTTCCTTTCTTTCCTTTTCTTCCTTTCCTTGGTATCTTGCAGTACTGGGGAATTGAACCCACAGCCTTGCACTTGCATGCTTTGTAAGTGCTGTACCCCTGAGCTGCCCCCAAGCCCATTTTTTAACTTTTATTTTTGAGACCCCTTCTCAAACCTGTGTTGGCAGGCTGCCTCTGGTCTCAAACTTGTGATCCTTCAGTCTCTACTTCTCAAGTCATTGGAATTACAAGTGTGAGCCACTCTGCCTGGTGTGTTTGTATCTTTAATTTCTTATATCAGTGTTTTGCAGTTTTCAGTATTGTTGTCTTTCACCTCCTTAGTTAAGTTTATTCCCTGGTAATTTATTCTTTTTGGTGCTATTATAAATGAAATTGTGCTCCTGATTTACTTGTCAGGTGGTTTATTAATGAATAGAAATGTTACTCATTTTTGTGTGTTGTTTTCGATCCTGTCACTTTACTAAATTTGTTGGTTCTAATGAATTTTTTTAGGTAGTATTTATTTAATTTATTCATTTTACATGAAAGATCATATCTGTAAACCAGGGACGGTTTTGCTACTTCTGCTTTGATTTGAATGCCTTTTATTTCTTTGTCTTATTTCATTACTCTGCCTAGGACTTCTAGTACTATGCTGAATAGAAGTGGTGAGGTGTCACCCTTGGCCTGTTGCTGATCTTGCAGAAAAAGCTCTCAGGTTTTCACCATCAAGCATGGCGTTAGCTGTGGACTTTTCATATATGGCTTTTATTATGTTGAGGTACTGTCCCTCTGTTCCTTGTTTGGTGAGAAGCTTTGTAATGAAATGGTGTTGAATTTTGTCACATGATTTTTTGTGTGTCTATTGAGATGACCATGTGATTTTGATCCTTATCCTGTTAGTATGATGTGTCATTTGATGTGATTTTTGTATGTTGAACCTTTCTTGCATAACAGGGTAAGTCCCACTTGATTATGGCATAGGGTCCTTTCAATGTAGTATTGGCTTTGGTTTGCTAAGATTTTGTTGAGGACTTTTGCTTTTGTTTTCATCAGGGATTCTGGCCTGTAGTTTTATTTTGTAGTTGTAGTGTCTTCGTCTAGCTTTGGTATTAGGGTGAGATTGGCCTCATACGTGACTTTGGAAGGTTCTTTCCTTTTCAGTGTTTTGAAAGAGTTTAAGACGGATTGATGTTAATTCTTCTTTAAATATTTGGTAGAATTCACCAGTGGAGTCATGTTGTCCTGGGATTTTAATGTGTTGGGAGGTTTTTTGGTTTGTTTGTTTTAGTGGTGCCAGAGATTGAATGAATGTATGGCCTGAACATGGTGGGCCAGCAGTTTGCCACTGAGCTACATCCCCAACCCAGAGGTTTTTGATTACTGATTCAGTCTTGTTATGGGCCTTTTCAGACTTCTTATTTCTTCATGATTCAGTCTTGGTAGGTTATGTGTTTCTAGGAATTTATCCATTTTTTTCTTGATTATCCAGTTTGTTGGTGTATAATTGTTGATATTTGTCTCCATTGAGTTTTTCTGCATTAGCAGTTGTAATGCTTCTTTTCTGATACTCACTTTCTTTTAGTCTAATACAGGATTTGTCAATTTTGTTTATCCTTTAAAAATCCAAGTTAAATTTTGTTGATTTCTTTCTGTTTTTCTATTTCACTGACTACTGCTTTAATCTTTATTTCCTTCTAACCTTGGGCTTAACTTGTTCTTTTTATAGTTTCTTAAGGTATAAAGTTAGCCTGTTTATTTGAGATCTTACTTTTTTAATATAGGCATTTATTTCTGTGACTACTTCTTAGTACTGCTTTTGCCACATCCCCTAAGTTTTGGTATCAGGTGAAATTTGACAAGAAAATGTATAATTGATTTTTTATTGTATTGTTGAAAAAAAGTACAAACTTAAAAGTACTTTAAAAGTACTTCAGAAGGGACTTTTTGTTAAGTGGAAATTTTTTTTTTGATGGTACTGGGGATTGAACCCAGGGCCTCAAGCTTGCATGCTTTGCAAGTGCTGTACCACTGAGCTGCACTCCAGCCCATTTTTTAATTTTATTTGAGACAGGGTCTCACTAAATTACGCAGACTGCCTCTGGTCTCGAACTTATGATCCTCCTGCTTCTGCCTCCCGAGCTGCTGGGATTACAGGTGTGTGCCACTGCGCCCGACTGTTAAATGGAAATTTTTGTTCATTGTAAAATACAAGAGTCAGTGCTCCTGTTCTTTACTTCTTGTATGTCATAAATGGGATAAGGAATAAACTGTATTTGTCAAACAAAGTAGAGAAAAACCCAGAAGAATTCTGTCCACTGGGGCAGAAGATTTGTTGGAAGGGTGGTGGAGGGCTGTCTGTATTTGTATCAGAATTAATCATAGATTTGATGGTTCAGAAGAAAAGATCAGCTGCCACCGTGTAAAACATTATTGAATTTATAATGCACTAAATATGTAGAAGCCCTACCACTGTGACATCCGATCCTGTCAGATCTCAGAAGCTAAGCAGGGTCTGGCCTGGTTAGTGCTTAGATGAGAGACTGCCTGGGAATACCAGGTGCTGGAGGCTTGGGAGAAGGACCTGGCAACCCACTCCCCCCCAAAAAATTCACCCATTGAAAACCCTATGAATAGCAGAGAAGCCCTAAAAATAGTGTTTCACTTGCTGTATGTAGGATTGCCAAGGGTTGGACACAGAGTCTACGGAATCTAACAACAAGAAGATATGTAGAAAGGAAGGTTGATGGGATTGCAGCTGTCCTATTTTTCACTATTTTTACCTTTTTAAAGAAAATACTTAGCATTCTGGTAAGCGTGAATTAGCAGATAAATGTGGGAAATGAGAATGTCTACTTTGGGAGGAAGAGAAAATTGTATGGAGTAAAAAAATTTGAGGAGCTAGATTGATGTATTGAATTGGGAGGGCTAGGGCAGGGAGTACCAGGGCTTTGAAAACACTTCCTTATATTGTGCTTTCATCTTGGAGACAACCTTTACCTTTGCATGTTTGCCTAGCTGTAGGAATGCGTGAAGAACAGACCCTAACATTTATGCTTCTTAGGTACTTGAGGATATCATAGTGTCCATGGCATGTGAACTCTACATTACACATTTCATATGCAGGGACTGAATTAAACAGACATTCTTTACTGCCTCTGTGCACTGTGTACACTGGTTTGAAAACACCTGTAATGTGTGCCAGAGTGACAAACTAGATTTAGTTGTTTAACTAGTAAATGTCACATCCCAGTTCCTGAGATTGGAAAGAACAGCAACACCACAGAATGCTTTTGCAAAGCATTTTATTATAAAGTATATATAATACTAAATTTGTCATTCTAAATGTTTTTAAATGTACAATTCAGTGACTTTAATTAACTTCACAATTCTTTGCAACTGTCACTACTGCTTCCAAAAGTTTATCACCCCAAATAGAAGCTCTGTACTTATTAAACAGTAATTCTTGACCACCCTCCTCTTACCACTAATGTACTTTGTTTCTCAGTTTGATTGCTCTACATATTTCATGGGGCTAGGGTTTAGCTAAGTTGGTAGAATGTCACACTCTGCTCTCTGAGGCCCTGGGGTTCAATCCTCAGCACCATACACACGGGAGAAGGACCTGGCAGCCCACTGTCAATACAATCCCCAAAATAATTAGCATTGAAACCCTGTGAATAGCAGAGAAACACTGGCAATAGTGCCGGGCATGGCACAGTGTTGGGGAGTGTTTTTTTTCTGTTGTACATAGGGTTGCTATGAGTTGGACCCAACTCAATGTGACCTAATCTAAAAGAGATTTCAAAGAAGTAGAATCTTACAATATATGTCTTTTGATGTCTGGCTTATTTCACTTGGCATAATATCTTCAAGGTTCATCCATGTCGTACTGTGTGTCAAGACTCTACTCTTTTGTGATTGAAATGTTCCATTGTATGTTTATACCACATTGTCTTTATCCATTCACCTATAGATGGATACTAGGGCTCTTTCCATCTTTTGGCTATTGTGAAAATTGCTGAAAGGAACATTAGAGTACAAGTATCAGAGAGAGAGAGAGAGAGAGAGAGAGAGAGAGAGAGAGAGAATGTATGTACATGTATGTATGTATTTGTTTATTTAGTGGTACTTGGGGGTTGAACCCAGGGCCTCGCACATACTTGCCAAGTACTCTACCACTGGATTGCATCACAGCTGAATTTTCATTTTTTATTTTGAATCAGGATCTTGCTAAGTAGTGCAGGCTGTCCCTGGCCTCCTAAGTCACTGGGATTATAAGCATGCACCACTGTGCCCAGCATAATTCCTGTTTTTAACTGTACTGTATATGTATCCTGTATATGTCTGTTAAGTTCATTTGATCTGTTGTGATTGTTTAACTCTGAAGTTTTTTTGTTGATTTTTTTTGGTCTGGATATTTTACTTATGGATGAGAGTGGGGTATTGAAGTCACCCGCTATTACTGTATCTGGTCCTATCTCTCCCTTTAAGTCGAGTAGTGTTTTTTTAATGAAGTTGGGTGTATCATGTGTGTGCATGTTTATTTACAGTTATAATTTCTTGGTTAATTATTCCCTTTATTAATAGGTAGTGACTTTCTTACCTCTTCAGATTAGTTTTAACTTGTAGTCTACTGTGTCTAACATAAGGATGGCTATTCCCTCTCCTACTGGCTTGTTATATTAATGTCCATCCTTTTGCTTTCAGTCTGTTGTTGTCCTTGCTAGTGAGATGTGTTTCTTGCAGACAACAAATTGTTGGACCTTGTTTTTTAATCCAGTCTACTAATCTATGTCTTTTAATTGGAGAGTTTAGACCATCTGTATTTAGTGTTATTATTGAGAGGGGTTTGCTGGTTCTTGTAATTGTGTTGGATGTTTTCCTGTTGGTTCATATTTTATTCATTCTTTCACCCTTATTTCTATTCAGGGTTTGCTGGTTTTTTTGAGTTAGACATGACTGATTCTCTCCTAGTTCTCTTTGTTCCTTTCATGAAATTTACTCTTTCCTGTACGTTCATGTTGGAGACTATCTTTTATGTGTAGGGTTCATTTAGGTGTCTTCTGCAGTGCTGGGATGGTGGTCATGTACTGCTTTAGCATGTACTCCTCTTGGAATGTCTTTATTTCTCTGTCAATTTTGAATGAGAACTTTGATGGACATGGTAATCTTGGTTGGCAATTATTTACTTTCAGGGCTTGAAATATATCATTCCATACTTTCCTAGATTTTAGTATTTGTACTGAGAGGTCTGATGAAATTTTGATGGGTTTTCATTTGTGAGTTGGTGTTTTTCTCTTGCAACTTTTAATATTGTTTCTTCTGTAGTCTTGGCATTTTAATTATTATGTGTCATGGGGAGGTTCTTTTCTGGTCATGCCTATTTGGTTTTCTAAATGCCACTTGTTAGGTGTCTATTTCTTTCCCCAGATTTGTCAGATTTTCTGCTATAATTTCACTGAATAAGTTTTCTATACTTTTACTTTTTAATCTCAGTTCCTTTTTCTACCCTGTGGATTCTTATGTTTGGTCTCTTGATCATGTCTGAAAGTTCTTGGAAATTGTTGTGTGTGTTGTTGTTGTTGTTTTTGTTTATTTGGATGTAGTATTTTTTCAACATTGTCTTCCAGAATATCCAGAAGATATTCTGTCTTCCGCTTCATCTAGTCTACTGGTGATGCTTTCCTCTATGTTTTTTGTTTGGTTTATTGAGTTCTTCATTTCTGACATTACTGCTTGGTTTCTTTTTTTCAAAATCTTAATTTCCTCACTGAATTTCTCATCCCTTTTGCTGATTTTTTTTCTTCTATAGTGGTGACTTTTTGACCTAGGTCCTGTATTGATTTTCCTCCTCATTCTTTTGCTTGTTCGTGTCCTCTTTAAAGTCTCTGATAATTTTTACAAGTAGACATTTAAATTCTGACATTTCACCTGTTTCAGTGTCTTTGGATTCAGTGGTTAAAGAATCATGGTCTTTTATAGGGGATATGTGGCCTTGCTTTTTCATGTTTCTTGTGTTTCTGATCTGTGATTTGTACATCTGTAGGGGTGTATATCACTTCCTATTTTATTGAGGAATCTTCTTAGTGAGTGGTTTTCTTTTGAGGTCACAATCTCCAGTCCCACTTCCAGAGAGGGCTTGGATTTAGCTCAGTTGGTAGAGTGCTGCTCTGCACTTTCTGATGATCTGGGTTCGATCACTAGCACCACAAAAATGGGAGAAGGATGTGGCAATCCACTCCCCGCCCCCCAAAATCCTGAAACAATAAGGCATTGAAAACAGTATGACGGTCTGTATGAGGTGGATATGACTCAACGACTGGACAGCACACAACACCACCACTCCCAGAGGAAGACAAACCACTATAACAGGTACAGTACCCAGCCAGACCAAATACAGAAGTGCACTTAAAATCACTTAGAGCAAACCACTGCACCACCAATGCCCATAGAACAAAGAATGGAGTAAGCTACGAAGTTACAAGATATTTAGGGTGAAGGTATAAATAGTATTTACCTGAAGTAAGAAGGGAGGGATGAAAAGGGGAGACAGAAGGATCCCTCAAGAGTGAAGTAAAAGAAAGGAGAAAGAAGACCTAGAAAGGAGATGAATGTTATGAAGAGGGAGGTAAAGGAGCTAAAGATAAAAGAATGATTGCATCATGAAAAGATAAATAATTAGGTAAACATAAGCAGAGTAATAACAAGTAGTAAGCCTAAGAGATTTAAGGTATAGTAAATAGAAAAAGATAAACAGTAAAAGATAAAAAAAGAGATAAAAATTAGATCAGGAAAAAAGGGAAATGAGGAATGAAAATTAGCAATGAAAAGAGGGAAGAACAGAAAAGAAAGAACTAGACACCAACTTGCTCCCCTTCACTCCCAGCATCTCAGGGAGCTGAGACAGGAGGATCTTGAGCCTCAGGCCAGAGGCAGCCTGCGCAATTTAATGTGATTTCATTTCCAAGCAAAAATAAGAAGAAAGGCTTGGCGGTACTACCCAGTGACACAGCACTTACTCCATGCCAAACCTTGGGCCCAGTCCCCAGCATGGCAGGAAGAAAGAAAAAAGAAGAAAAGTACTTGGAGGGGCTTCTTTCTGTGGGCTCTAATAGTGGAGTCTGTTAGTTGGAAGTGGTAGTCAGTTGAGAATGGAGTCTTTATCTGATTACTGCTACCTGGGCTCAGAGTTGATAGTCTCTGCAGTTCCCTTCAGGAGATGGAGTCATCACCTCTCCTGGGGTGAGGGGGTGGGGGGGAAAGGGAGGGGGAGAGGGAGTGGCTTGCTTCTGAGCCACTTTCCCCAGCTTCCTGCTTGAACCTCTTAGCATGTCAGCCTCCTGTTTCCCTCCTGACTATAATCACCTGCTGTGCAGCACGCTGAGACTGTGGGAGGTCATCCCCAGGCTCTCCACTAGTGATAATTCTTGCTTCTGTGTCCCCTGCAGTAGCTCCCCATCTTACACAAATAGGTTCCCTCTCAAGATGGTGCAAGCTCTTGAGACTGGGGCCATGAGAAAGAGAACCACTTCTCCAGTGTTGAACCCCTTAGTCAGGAAGAGCCACTGTCTCACTGAATCCCCCGAATAATTGAAGGGCTTCAGGGATTGTGGGCGTATTCTATGGGGCTGACAGTCTGACACCCAGAGCTGTCTGGCTGACCTCTTTGGATAAGGGCTCTGTTTCTTTTCCCCAGTGGGAAGCCGTGGCTGGAGATGTGTCCTGCTCAGTCCCTCTAGCTGTTCAGCTCTATTCTGCAACCTGGGACCATCTCACAGTCTCCTCTGTGGTTTCTTTCTCTCCAGAACATTTTTCTTTGGAAAAGAGTCCACTGTCTTGTTTTACCGTGTCACAGGAAGGCTATCTTTAATCCATCATCTTCAACCAGAAGTCACGAATTATGGTTAGCATTCTGAAACTACATGTGTCTTTTAAATAGACCAAATAAAAACATAGCAGTGATGATGAAAGTCCAAATTTTTTACTGTTAGAAGGGAGTTACAAATAAAGAATGGGAACAGGCTGTAATGAACCCCTTAGGAGTTAGAATTCGCAGGTTTTCAACATATATACAGATAGATATAAAAAACAGATATAAATTTCTTTAACTCTATGTTGTGAAGGCCTAGAGTCCTTAAATCTTCTCAATACTATGTGTCAAAAAAAGGAACCAGGGCTCTCAAAAAATGGTTAATTCCAGGTTGGGGGAAAAGAAAGATAAGTTTAGAACACCTTGTAAGGAAGTACTTAAAAATTGATGAGCATGTGTCAAAAGGACTTAGGAGGTAGCCCATTCAAGGCTCTCCATGGGCCACAGCTGGGGCAGTGTGAGCAACAGAATGATCAGGATGATTGTAAGGCGTTATAACCCCTAAAAGGGGCTTCATTGTGTAAAAAGTGACCATGGTGTGGACAGAAACACACACACACACACACACATACACACACACACGGAGGAAAGGGCTGGGGATGTAGCTCAGTGGTAGAGTACTTGCCTAGCATGTAGGAGGCTCTGGGTTTAAATTCCTAGTACTGCAAACAACAACAACAACAACAACAACAAAAGACATGTTACTTCCTATAGTAGGATTACAGTTAACAAATGCAGGCAGAATGATGAGATTAGAAAAACTTGTGTGGCTGAAGCAGGAGGATTGCAAGTGTGAGGCCAGAGGCAGCTTGCATAACTTAGAGCACCTGTCTCAAAATAAAAAAGGGCTGAGGGTGTAGCCGAGTTGGCAGAGCACTGACAGTATGTGGGAGGCCCTGGGTTCAACCCCCTAAGTACTGCAAACAAAACAAAACAACCCAGTTTGTCAACCATAATAAGTAAGAGTTATGCAGTGGCAAAAGCATAAGGTACAGGAAATTTTACATTGTCTTAAAGTATCTCCCTATAAGAGACTTGTTACTTACAGAGCCCAACCAGTAGTAAATTGATAGTGGAAAAATCTCACAGATGCTATTTTAGCCAAGTGATCAAAGTTAACATCACTGTTAATGGGACTAACACATGTTAACATGCTTGACCTGCCATAACATATACTGCAGGCTGTGTTGCCTAAACAGAAATTTCCTTTCTCACAGGTAGAGGCTTGTTGTTGTTAGGTGCCGTCGAGTCGGTATCCCACTCAGAGCGGCCCTCATAGGGTTTTCAATGGCTGACTGTTTCGGGATTGCCTTGGGATTGGATTGCCAGGCCCTTGCTCCCATTTTTGTGGTGCTGGGAATTGAACTCGGGACCTCAGAGACTGCAGTGCAGCGCTCTACCAACTGAGCTAAATCCCAGCCCCAGGTAGAGGCTAGAAGTCTAAAATCCTAGTGCTAGCAGAATTGGTTTCTGGCGAGGCCTCTCTTGGCCAAAGACAGCTGCCCTCTGGCTCTTTCCACATGGCCTCTCTTCTCTGTGCTTATACTTTTGCTGTCTACTGTTGTAGAAAAACTGGGCCTGATTGGGAGCCCACCCATATTACCTTATTTTAACTTTAATTACTTCCTTGAAGATCATTTCTCCAAGTACAGTGACATTGGAAACACAGTCACATTGGAGGTTAAGCTTCAGCACGTGAATTTTAGAAGGGTAAATGGATACGATTTACTCCCTAACAACCATCATATACCTTTTAGTATGTACTGAGAAGGATACATTAGTTCTGTGGTGTTCCCATCCCTTCAAAATGTGTCACCTGAATCTAAGGAGAAAAATCAGGAAAATCCAAATTGTACATTGTAAAATGGGGATATTCTATAAAGTAACACCTGTCTTGTCCTCTTCAAAAGTGGGAAGATTTGGAGGACAAAAGATTGAGGAAGCATTTCAGATTTTAGAAGGCAAGAGGCAGAGTGATTAAGTGCAACTTGTGATTCTGGGTTGATTTTTAAAACAGTTTTATTTAAATCAGAACGCCATTCCCCTACCCCCCTCCCAATTGGTTGACATCTCTTTTAAAGATCTTATACTGTAGAAATGCGGCTCCTTTCTTTTCCTTGTGGTTTATTGGTTGACAAAACCTGGCGGATTGTTCTGTGGAAATTCTTACGGCCTAAATTTTGCTGAATGCAAAATTTTTTTCAAAGTAGTTTAATATGTCCTTTATCTCCTGCACTGCCTATAAATTGATGCATAGAGCCGTCTACAGCACTGGCTGGACATTATCACTTGAAGAGATTTAAGGGAAAGACAAACAAGCCCTATTCCTGGGACTGACCCAGTGTTGAGACTCACCACTCGTGTGGATTTTGGTCTAATTGGTCTGGATTTCTATGTTGTTGTTAGGTGCCATTGAGTCAGTGTCTGACTCATAGCAACCCTTTGTACAACAGAGGAAACACTACTGTCAGTGCTTCCCTGATAGGTATTAAAAAAAAATCTCTGCAGTTGATTTTTAATGTGTATCTAGAGTTGATAACCATTGCACTAGACAGTAAGTAGCACAAGCCTGGAGCCTTAATCTGATTCAGCTCTACCTATGGAAGGTGCTTCATAGCGCCTGTACTTAATAAGCATGCCACTCCCAGCTCATTCTGAAATGCACCAAAGTTTGAGAATCGCCACATTCTATCTTGCCATTTAGATGGTAAGACTGAATTGTTGTGTTGGTAATTTTGGCAGATACAGTTGGTGGAAGGTCTGGCATCTTACATATTATAGGAGGCATTTGAGGATGTTCACAAATATCTTGAGATCTACATGACCCTAGATGTGTTACTTCAGTTTGGACTCTTCACTTGCATTTAAAGTGGAGATAAGCCTCCCTAGATAATGCAGTATTTGATAAGAAACACCTTTACAGCGCTCTTATCTCCCCATGCTTACCTTCCTTCACTGGGAAGGCTGAAAGTGATCCTAGCTTAATGCGCCTTGCCCTCTCTGAGGTACTTGCTGGCTCCTCTTCAGTCCCTTGCCAGCAGTCTGATCCTTGGAGAGCTTCACAGAGACGAATTGACTTGTTCTGTTTGCATGCTTGCTGCCTTTGCCAATAAAATAGTTTGATGGTGGAAACCTTAAGCTCAGCACTTTTAAGGGGAAATACATACATGAACTTGCCTGGTCCTTGTATAAAAGGTACATATTCATAGATTAAACAGTGTTTCTGATCAGTTCTGTCGTCTTTTTGTACTTTCAGTGAAAGATCACATAAAAGGCACAGGACAGCGTCAGGATAGCAGTGCTTTTCTGTTTGCTCCAAAATTCTCCATTAAGGCAGAAAATCTTAGCCATGTCCGTAGTCCCAGTGCTTGGGAGGCTGAGGCAGGATGATTGCTGCAAATTTGAGGCCAGCCTGGGCCACATAGTGAGTTCCGGGCCAGCCGAGGCCACTTAGTGAGACCCTATCTCAAAAAACAAAAGACAAGACAGAGCATCATAGTGTACTTTTTTTTCCTAATGGTTTTGATTCTATATGTTGCTAGCTTTGCGGAGGAGACCAAGACAAAAATCAGATCACACCCTTGTGAAGGTCTAGTTGGGAATGAGGTAGATGTATAGATGTTACACTGTTAGTGTAGCCTCTGGGTGAGAGGACTAGTACTGGAATACTGGCCACACTAGACACTGATACAGACTTGTATAAATAGTATGTCTTTTAGTTCCTGTCCCAGTTTTCCACTGAGGGAAAAGACTTGGAATATAAGCAGCCTCTTCCAGGTCACACTGCTGGCAAATCAAAGAATTGGTATTGAGTTACATCTGACCTTGACTACAGCAGTGGTTCTCAAAATATGCTCCTTGCACCAGCAGTGTCAGCACTGTCTAAAACCTGTTGGAAGTGCATATTCTAGGACCTGGCTTTGAGGAAGTAGGTCATTGGGAGCAAAGCTTTGGAAATTTTACCCTGAACCTTGGTCTGAAGTTTAGGTCAGTTGGTAGAGTGCCACTGTGCACTTTCTGAGGCCCTCACTTAGATCCCCAGCACAGCAAAAATAGGAGAAGGATCTGATAATCCACTCCCAAAGCAGTCCTGAACTAATTAGCCATTGAAAACCCTATGAAGGTCGCTGTGTGTCAAACCTGACTCGACGGCACCTAACAACAACCCTGAACCTCTGGTTCTGGTCACTCACTGCTCTCTGCCCTTTATCCCTAAGATGTGAGGCTCTCTGGAACAGGCTCCACCGTGCCTGGTCTGCCGCCATGCCTGCCGCCTTTATGGACTGACATCCTTTAACCACGAGCCCTCAGGAAATCTTTACTCCCAGAAATAAGTTTGGATTGGTTTCTCTGCCACAGTGACACACAGCTGATTGATACACAAAGGCACCATCTCCCAAGTACTGTCACATTAAGGGTTAGGACTTCAAACATGAATTTTAGAGGGCACAGTCCAGTCTACAACAACTCCCAGGTAATTCTGACCTGTGTCAAAATTAACTGATGTATAGCAGTGCTTACACCAAAATCTATGAAGGGAACATCTGGGAATATCAATAAAATGTAAATTTGGGTTCAGCAGATCTCTGCTGGGGTCTGATGCATATAGGATCCATATTTAAGTGCATGCTTTACACATCCTAAAGATTTGAAGCATCTGCAGTTTTTGAATGTGTGCTTCTGTATGTGTACTTGTGTTTTGATATTACTTACCTCATCAGATTATTCACCTCTGTAGGATATAGATTGTGGGCCATCTGTCTGTTAGTAAAGTTTTGTTGTTTCGTGAGTTTGGTTGTGTGTGGTCTGTTTAGTAAAGGTTGGTCAGTTGCATGAGTTTAGTCCAAAATGTAGATTCTAATAAGTGGAAAGCAACAATGAAGAGAGTAAGATAAATTTAAGCTCAGAATTTGTGTGCGTGTGTGTGTCCTAGGAATTGAACCCAGGGCCTTGCCATGAAGTGCTGTGTCACTGAGCTGCATCCCCAAACCTTAGTATATTTTTAGTGCCAGGTAGGAGATAAGCATGTTTGAAAGCTGAGACCATAGACAATAAACTTTTTAAAACATCATGTGTTTTAAAGACAGATATAAGACAGAAAGACAGATATAACATCTCTTAAGATGATTTTACCTTCAGCTGAACTTGAACTTTTTAAAATTTTGTAATTCTTAAAATCAAAATGTAGTCAAATGATTTAAAGCCTGTTTTTTTTAGATGAAATAACTCTACTCATTTAACTAGGGAAGATTAAGTGTTTGCTTAATCACATAAGAATAACATGTAACAGCTACCAAATTGTTTTTCACAGCAATTGCACCTTTTAACAACCCCACCAGTGTATGTGGAGGTTCCTGTTTCTCTACATTTTCTCCAATACATTTTGTTATTTTTGGCTATTTTTCGACTTTATCCATCCTAGTGGATATCAAAGTGATATCTCATATTGTGTTTTTCATTTACATTGTTAGCTCCCTCATCTACATTATTAGTTTTCTTCTCAGATCATTGTAGTGAACATACAAACATGAGGTTACTTCATCTTTTTGAGGGGAGGGGTGGGTTCCTTGGGGGTTGAACCCAGGGCCAGGCACATACTTTGCAAGCTCTCTACTACTAGGCTGCACCCCCCAGCTCATTTTTTATTTATTTTGAGTTGAGGCCTTCCTAAATTACGCAGGCTGCCTCTGGCCTCAAACTCCAGATCCTCTTGGCTCCACCTCTTGGGTCCTTGGGATTACACACATGTGCCACTGTGCCCAGCTTCATCTTAAACATAACAAAACTCTTTTGAAAATTGTTCTATTTGGGAAAAGTGTTTCTTATAAAAAGGCAGCTGCAAAATACAGAGACCTCTGCAGCAATTAATTGTTTTTTCTTAAAGAATGGGTGGGATCATTTTTTTCTTACAGAGAAAGAATGGATGAGATCCGAGTAGTTGCAATAGGTGGACACATTAGGAGCACCCCAAAGTTATTTTCGGGAAACAAAACAACACAACACAAAGTTAAAATTTCTAATCGAAAAAATCTAACCACTTGGCTAGCCCTCTTTCTGCCTTAGTGGAGGAGCATGACCTATGGCTACCAATCATTAATTCCACTGCAGTAAACACCATAGAATGCAGTATTGAGTAACTGTGTCTACCTGCAAAGCTTAGGAGTAGAGTGAGGCAAATAATCACAAAAACAAACACAAAACCTGACGACAAAACCCCTCCAGTGAAAACCAAGGTTTCCCAAAAAGTACTATTACTGTAAAGGTTGCTATTGTTAGGTGCCATTGAGTCAGTCTGACTCATAGTGACCGTATGTACAACAGAACAAAAGACTCTGTGCCAGGCACATGATTTTTTTTTTTTTTTTAATATGTAGGCTGATTGTTGCAGCCACTGTGTCAATCCATCTGAGAGTCTTCCATTTTTTCATTGACCTACACCACTCACCCAAACATGATGTCTTTCTTCAGGGACTTGGTTCTTCCTGACATGTCCAAAAATACGTAAGACACAGTCTGGCCATCCTTGCATCCAAGGAGCACTCTGGTTGCACTTCTTCTAGGACAGATCTGTTGGTTCTTTTGGCAGTCCATGGTATATTCAATATTCATCTCCAGCACCATAATTCAGAAGCATCAGTTCTTTTCCTGTTTCTCTTATTCATTGTCCAGCTTTGCCAACTGTATGATGTGACTGAAAATACTATGGCATGAGTCAGGCACACATTCGTCTTCAATGTGACATCTTTACTTTTCAACACTTTAAAAAGGTCTTTTGTGAAAGCTTTTCCCAATGCAGTGTATGTTTTGATTTCTTGACTGCTGCTTGCACCGGTGTTGATTGTAAAACCAAGTAAAGCAAAATCTTGGACAACCTCAATCTTTTCTCCATTTATCATGAAGGTGTGTACTGACCCAGTTGTAAGGATTTTTGTTCTGCTGATGTTGAGGCACAATCCATACTGAAGGCTGTATTCTTGGATCTTCATCAGTAAATGTTTCAAATCCTCCTCATTTCAGTAAGCAGAGTTGTGTCATCTGTATGACACAGGTTGTTAATGAGTCTTCCTCTAATCATGATGGCATGTTCTTCATAAAGTCCAGCTGCTTGGATTATTTGTTCAGGATAGAGATTGAGGAGGTACGGTGAAAGGATACAGCCCTGAGTCATACCTTTCTTAACTTTATACCAGGTAGTGTTTCTTTGTTCTGTTTGAACGGCTGCCTCCTGGTCCATGTACAGATTCCTCATGAGTACAATTAAGCGCTCTGGTGTTCCCATTCTTCGCAGTGTTATCCATAATTTGTTATGATCCACATAGTCCAATGCCCTTGCATAGTCAGTAAAACATAGACAGACATCTTTCTGGCATTCTCTGCTTTTGGCTATATCCATCTGACATCAGCAGTGATGTCCCTGTTTCCACGTCCTCTTCTGAATCCGGCTTGATTTTCCGGCAGTTCCCTGTCTGTATACGGCTGCAGTCACTTTTGAAGGGTCTTCAGCAAAATTTTACTCGTGTGTGATACTAATGATAACGTTCTATAATTTACACATCTGTTTGGATCCCTTTTCTTGGAAATAGGTGCAAATATGGATCTTTTCCAAATCTCTTGTTTTCTAAATCTCTTGACATAAACAAATGAGTACCTCCTGTGCTGCATCTGTTTGTTGAAACATTTCTTTTGGTATTCCATCAGTTCCTGGAGCCTTGTGTTTTGCCAGTTCCTTCAATGTAGCTTCCACTTCATCCTTTAGTACCATTGCTTCCTCCTCATATCCAACCTCTTGAAATGGTTAGTCATCCACCAGTTCTTTTTGGTTTAATGACTCTGTGTACTTCTTCCATCTTCTTTGGATGTTTCATGCATTGTTTGATATTTTCCCTGTAGAATTCTTCACTATTACCGCTTGAGGCTTGAATTTTTTCTTAAATTCTTTATGGTTGAGAAAAACAGAGTGTTCTTCCTTTTTTGCTTTCTGTCTGCAGCTCTTTGCGTATGTCGTTATAATATTTGATTTTGTCTTTTCAAGCTGCCCTTTGAAATCTTGTGTTTACCTCTTTAACTTTGTCATGTCTTCCTTTTACATTAGCTGCTCAATGTTCAAAGACAAGTTTCAGAGCTGTTTGACATGTAACTTGGTCTTTTCTTTTTTTTCCTCCTGTCTTTTTAATAACCTTTTGCTTTCCTCATGAATGATGTCTTTTTGTCATGCCACAACTCGTCTGGTCTTCCATCATTAGTGTCTGATGCATGAAACTTGTTCTTGAGGTGGTCTCTGAACTCAGATGGGATGTACTCAAGGTTATACCTTGGCTCTCATACACTCTCAAACAGATGACAGTTTCAATTTGAACCTGCATATGAACACTTGATGGTCTGATCCACGATTAGCACTTGGTCTTGTTCTGACTTTTGATATTGAGCTTTTCTGTAGTTTCTTTCCACAAACTTAGTCAGTTTGGTTCCTGTGTGTTCCATCTGGTGAATTCCATGTGTGTATTTGCCATTTATGTTGGTGAAAAATGTATTTGCAATGAAAAGGTCAGTGGTCTGACAAAATTCTATCATGCGATCTCTAGCATTGTTTCTGTTACCAAGGCCATATTTTCTAACTATTGAGCTTTCTTCATTTCCGCCTTTTGCATTCCAGTCACCAATAATTATCAGTACATCCTAATTGTATGTTTGATCTATTTTACATTGCAGAAGCTGGTAAAAGTCTTCCCTGTTTTCATCTGTGGCCTTAGTGGTGCTTGTGTAAATTTGAATAATAGTCTTATTACCTGGCCTTCTTTGTTAGTGTAAGGACATTAGTCTATCACTGATAGCATTATACTTCAGGACAGATCTTGAGATGTCTTTTTTGATGATGAATGCAACCCCATTTCTCTTTAATCTGTCATTCTTGGCATAGTAGTCCGTATGATTATCTCATTCAAAATGGCCCATGCCAGTCCATTTTAGCTCATGAGGCCTAGGATGTCAATGTTTATGCGCTCCATTTCTCTTTTGACAATTTCTAGTTTTCTTAGATTCATACTATATACATTCCACGTTCTAGTTACTAATGGATGTTTTCAGGATTTCCCCCTCATTTTGAGTCATGTCACATCAGCCGATGGAAGTCCCTGGGGCTTTACCCCGTTCCTGTCACTAAGGTCTACTCTACTTTGAGGAGGCAGCTCTTCTCTAGTTGTCT
This sequence comes from Pedetes capensis, assembly GCA_007922755.1. Lineage (NCBI taxonomy): Eukaryota > Metazoa > Chordata > Mammalia > Rodentia > Pedetidae > Pedetes > Pedetes capensis. Next base: position 213,573 of record VMDO01000120.1, read on the forward strand.
TTTGAATGCCTTCCAATTCAATTTATAGTGCTGGGGCTTATTTTCCAGCACTCTATCTGACAGTGTTTCTCTGCTCTTCATAGGGTTTTCAGTGGCTAATTGTTTTGGAAGTAGGTTAGCTATGTCCTTCTCCCTAGTCTGTCTTAGTCTAGAAGCTCAGCTGAAACCTGTCCACCATGGGTGACCATGCTCATATCTGTAATACTGGTGGTATGGCCTTCAGCTCGAAAGCAACACACAAGCCCCCCACAGTATGGCAGACAGACACGGGAGGGCTGGAAAGGCTAGGAGATCATAAAGCACGAAATACAGCTTGCCTTGTGTTAAGATGTGGGAAAGCCAGAGAGTCTTCGCTTCTATGGCTAATCCCTGTTTTCTTATTTATAAACGAAGCTAACTAGCACTGCTATAGACTAGCAAGTACTACTATATTACCTTCTCCTTTAGCCCCTTAACAGGCACTGTGCTATTTGTAGGACAGCAGTGAATTCACCATTAACATTCATGTTATAAGAAAACTACCTTTATGATTTATTTTTGTAAGTTTTTAAAACAGATGACAGCATCCTCCTCGGGGGAAAGGTGAAGGACTGGGAAGACAGGGCCTGAGGTGGCATGTGGAATTGATAGGCTTGCCTGGGGGAGGAGCAGGCCCTGCCAATGCACCCTGGCACCTGAGCACACCTGCTCACATGCATGCATAGCTGCTCTCGCTCCCCGTCCTGAGCACCTTATAGCTTATCATGAAACGAATTCTATTCCTTGGAGACTTACAGGTCATCTTCTCTGTCTGCGGACAGCAGAAGCAACACTGTGTCTCAGAGGTGACAGCCTCTTCCTCATTGTTGCTGAGGGGGCTGCTGATCTCTTTCCTCAGTGGGCTCCCTGAAGTGGGTCCTTTGGGGTGGCATCTGCTTGATGGCCCCACTGTCTGTCTTGGTGACTCTTGTGGACAGCCTCAGATGGGCAGCTTCCGTGTCCTTTATCCATATCCCTCCGTGCCCTGCTGCTTATTGCCTCCTTGTTGTTGTTGTTGTTAGGTGCCGTCGAGTTGGTAAAGTTTCTGTTGCTTTCTCTTCCTCTCAGTAGCAACTTGGGAAAACAGGCGATCCGGCAGTCTGGGTAGGACCTGTGTGATTTTTGCTTTCCAGTTACTTAGTTGTTCTCTACTTGTGAACACATTTGGAGAGGAGGTGTGGTTATACTTGAAGAGCATCTCAAGTAGCCCTCAGTTTATTTAGAGAGGTATCATCATGCCCTTAATATCTTATCCTTTATTAAGTGAAATAGTCTAATTTCCTTCTCTTGAGATTTTTAGTTCTTTGAGGCCATGGGATACTTCTGAAGAGTATTACGTAAAATGTGTTCAATGTATACCCTATATATGTACCAATTGCCAAACAATTACTTGGAAATTTTATGAGTAAGCCTCTCCTGCTGTGTTTGGTGTGCCAGAGTTAGCAATTTCCAGTACCTTTTTTTCTTCTTTTTTCCCACTGGCAGTTGAACCCAGGACCCTGAGCATGCCTAGCACTACTACTGAGCTACCCCAGCCAGTATCTTAATGATAGAAACTATATTTTAATGATAAAACTGTTGTAAATCTGACTTTACTTACCTTGATTAGTAATTTTGTTCTATATTAATATAATTGAGCTTATGCCATTGAGTTTGTATATATAAATATTGAATAATTCTCAAGAGAAAAACAGCTAGCATGACCTTATTGGTGGGTCAAATGCTGTTTTAATGCATTTAATCTTCAATCAGTTGTTCAAGCACTTTTATCTCCATTTTATATATGAGCAAACTGAGATTCAGGAATCTTAGAAGTAAAAGATTTTTATTAATCTCTTCACTACAGGCAGTTTTTTTCCCCTCCCTTTACTAGTAAATGATGGTGGGGTACAGAGTAATACAATATTGGCTTTTTCTGTTATGCATCCATTATATTACTTTTGGTTACATTTTCAGCCCACAAAGTTTGTGGAGCCTTATGCCTAATATGTTGTAAAATGCAAATGCATATTTGGGTTATATTCCTCTATTTTTCCAGTGTACTCATGAGGTTACGCTGTTTACATTGAGATTATCTTCTCCCTCTTATCCCTCTATACTGACTCTCCTCCCCATCCCACCTTCTGCAATCTTTCCTTTCCTTTGCTAGTTCCCTTCCTCCTCCTTTCTGCTCTTTTTATTGTCCATTCTTCAACAAGTTTGTGTATTTTTTATATATCAACTTAACTATAGGCAGTATTAAACATACTTGATCTTTCTTAATTTTGCTTTATAATCTTACAAGGTAAAATGTTAACTGGTTCATTTCTCATTGTTTTAAGTCATTACATTTTCTCCAATATTTAACTTAGAAATGGTTCAGTGAAGTCCTTCCTCTGCCCTAGTTGTTTTTTTTTTATTAGAAATTTTTAATGTACATCATAATGTGATTCATTTTGACATGCTTTTCATTGTGACAATTTTCATATATGTAATTTGATAAGCATTATTCATATAGGTTACCCCTTACCCTCCTCTATGTTTCCCCCCTCCCCCCCTTCCCATCTAAGTTTACCATCCAGGTCTTCTCTATCTTTTACTATATAGTATTTTTCTATATGCCGGTCGTGGTGCCCTAGTTGTTTAGTGGCTTTGAAATAAGGGCATTAAGCGCCAGGCTTGGTGGCGCATGCCTGTAATTCCAGCAGCTCGGGAGGTGGAGGTGGGAGGATGGCAAGTTCAAGACTAGAGGCAGTCTACGTAATTTAGCAAGACCCTCTCTCAAAAAGTAAAAAAATGGGCCGGGGGTTGCAGCTCAGTGGTCCAGCACTTGCAGAGCATGCAGGCACGAGGCCCTGGGTTCAACCCCCAGTACCAAAAAAAAAAAAAAAAAAAAAAAAAAAAAAAAAAAGAAAGAAAGAAGGGCATTTTAGTGGTTATAAAACATGTGTATGGCCTGCAGCCATACCACTGTGGCATCTGATCCCATCAGATCTCAGAAGCTGAGCAGGGTCAGGCCTGGTTAGTACTTGGATAGGAGACTGCCTGGGAACATCAGGTGCTGTAGGCTTGGGAGAAGGATCCAGAAACCCACTCTCCCCTGGAAAAAAGTCAGCCATTGAAAACCTATAAATAGCAGAGAAGCGCTAACAATAGTGTTTTGCCTGTTGTACATAGGGTTGCTATGAGTCAGACATTGATTTGATGGCAACAACAACAAAACAACAAAATGTGTGGCTTTTATGAAGTTCTCAACTTTTTTCTTAAATCTTAAATTGCTTAATTATGTAAAAATATGCTCCAAAATGAAGGAAAGGTAATCTGTAGTTTCCTCAAATATCTTATTAAAATGGAAAAATATTACTTCTCTTTATATTAAAGTATTTAAACATTCAACAGTGCCTTTTAAATAAATAAAATTAGGAAAACATATGTTCAGTTCTAGACATTTAATCATACTGAAGGAATGCCTCCCTGATTTGGTTAGTGACTTTTTTTTTTTTTTGCAATAAATTGAAAGATTCTTTATGCGTATAGACCTCCATACTGACACTGTAATAGTAAGAGAATCTTAAGTTATTCTTTTTTGATCTCATTTGTTTTCTTAAAGAATTGCTGCATAAAAATTTTAGGAAAATACTGTATCTTAAAAATGTTGGTTATCCAGTTTGAGTACATTATGTTTAAAAGCTTGAAAACTTCTATCTTGGCAGTAAGGTAATCATTTTAAATTCAGTATTCTTTTAATTAGGTAGGTGTGTGGCAACTGAGATATTTTTGTGAAGTTTCAGTATGGGAGCTTTTATCTCCCTTCTCCTACTCAAAACTTCTTGTCTATGAGGAATCTTGGCTTAGGACCAAAACCAAATCTGAATAGGGGATTTAATTCTAGAATTGGGTGACACACTTCCCTGTAGATATTTGCTCGTGGTACTCCATCAAGCAGGTTTATGGTCACTACTGTTTCTGTGACTTACTCTGTTTATTAGTACGTCCACTAACCTGTGCCTCCTCTGCTTGTCTTGTCTCTTCTGCTTCTCATTTTTCTCCTACTTGGGGAACAACACTGTAAGTCTTACTTGCTATCGCGGTGCTTTTGCAGAGTAGCCGGGTATCCTTTCTCGAGAGAAGTGAGCTGATCACGGGGAGTAGTCAAAGTGGAGAAAGCTTAGCTGTTCTTGTTCTTCTTGTTCAACATAATGAGTTTAGAGGATTATGGTTATGTGTTGTCATCAGAATCTGATAGACAGGGCATCTGTTTCACTTCTGACTGTTACGTTGGGGGAGAAATACTATCTTTTTAATGTGAAGATTTCATATTCTAGCTGGTATTGGCTTAATTTTTGAAATATACTTTCTAGAAAAGCAGCACGTGGTTAGTATAAAGCTGTCTTACTAGGACTAGATACTCAGTCTGAAATGCTTTTCTATGTGTGGGAAATAAGTTGCTGTGAATGGTTAGATTCTCATTTATTCTGGACTACATTGTAGTTGCTTAGTGTGTTCAAATACTTTTCCTTTGGTTTTACTTCCTAGGTTGCACGTTTTCAAAAAATACCTAATGGTGAAAATGAGACAATGATTCCTGTATTGACATCAAAGAAAGCAAGTGAATTACCAGTCAGTGAAGTTACAGGCATTCTCCAAGTAAGTGACTGGTGGGGTAAAATTAGTCACTTAGGCTCTGTAAGGCAGTGCTATTCAGTAGGATTTTCTTCCATGAGAGAAATAGTCTTACAACTTGACTATATGATTGCGATGTGGCTAGTATAACGGAGAAACTGAGTTTAATTTAATTTTAATTCGTTTAAATAGCTGCATGTAGCTGGGATTTAGCTCAGTTGGTAGAGCGCCGCTCTGCAGTCTCTGAGGTCCCGAGTTCGATTCCCAGCACCGCAAAAATGGGAGAAGGATGTGGCAACCCACTCCCAAGGCAATCCTGACACAATCTGCCATTGAAAACCCTATGAGGGTCGCTATGAGTTGGACACAACTCGACGGCACCTAACAACAACAACAACAAGCTGGTGTCTACCTGATTGGACTCTATGGCTCTAGATCATTAGCATGGCTGGGAGTGATGGTGCTGTGTAGGTATTAGTGGATTAGGATATAATTGATTTAACTAACAACATGTGTTAGGAGTTTATCTTTTTTTACACGGATTTTCTAAAGCTAAGTTAAGTGCAGGTTCAGAGCTGCAAATTTTAATTGATGATGTAATTTATTCTCTTTCTCATTTTACAAAGGGCAGCCTATTCAAATATAAAGAAAATAGTATTTTTAATTTTCTTTCAGACATATACATATTTTAATTGTGGCATTTGAGAGGTTTTTTTGGGGGGGGTGTACTTATACTTGATTTTAGAACCCCTTATTTTAAATATGGTTAAATTTTGAAAGCCTTCATTATTGAACTCTATTGTAAAGCTGCTGATCAGGGAAACGAAGTTTTTGGAGGATGCAGTTAATTTCATTTTTTTATGATAGTTTGAAAATCAAGAGTGACAGTAACTGAAGGATTTAGATGGTGTTGTGATATATGGGTGTTACCATGTCCCCAAAACAAGTACATTTAAAGGTCATTACTTTGAATAATTTAGGAAGCACAAGTTTCCAGCCTCAAATAATTATATAATCCAGGAACAAAACGTAACCCTTATCTCAGGGTTTTAGAGTTAGAGAATAAAAAAGGCATTTAGGGCCCACAGACTATGTTTTTGGAGAAATGTAAGTTTGTTAAATACTGTCTTCTTGCTTACATTTTTTAAAAAGTCAATTTTATTGAGATATAATTTATATAAAATAAAATGCACTGATTTTAAGTGTAAATTGTGCACTTTGACAAATGTAACCACCAGTATGCCTGCAGCTGTAGCCCTGTGGCATCCGATCCTGTCAGATCTTGGAAGCTAAGCAGGGTTGGGCCTGGTTAGTACCTGGATGGGAGACCGCCTGGGAACACCAGAAGCTGTAGGCTTGGGAGAAGGACCTGGCAACCCCCTCCCAAAAATCAATCTGCCATTGAAAACCCTATGAACAGCAGAGAAACACTGACAGTAGTGTTTCCCCTGTTGTACAGAGGGTCGCTATGAGTTAGATACTGACTCGATGGCACCTAACAACAACCACCACCACCACCACCACCACCAGTATAATTAAGATATAGAACATATTTATCCCTTTACAAAGCTTCTCCATGACCCTTTATAATTAATCCTTATTAGTGTATGGCTGCTGGTCCCAGGCAACCACCAAGAAGCTTTCTGTCACCATAGACTAGTTTTTAGTCTTCTAAAGCTTCTTATAAATACAATCATACACTGTGTTCTCTTTAGAATTTTTCTTGTTTTGTTCTGTGCTAATATATTCAGTAACTTTGTTGTATAAAATCTAATAGGCTGATCTTCAGAATGGTCTAAACAAATGTGAAGTTAGTCATAGACGAGCCTTCCATGGCTGGAATGAGTTTGATATCAGTGAAGATGAGCCACTGTGGAAGAAGTATATTTCTCAGGTAAAGTACTTTTTTACTTCCTCCTTTGCTGTGAAGCTTAAGTGGACTTTTATTGCATAGGTTTTTACTTTTGGACAGTATTTCTGGAGAAAGGAAATAATCTTTTACAATTTTTTTTAACCTAAAAATTTGCATAGTTTGGTTTTACTGTTAGATTGGCATTCCTGTAATTTTTGTATTTCTTAAAGGATAACGTTTTCTATATTGAGAGGTCACATGAAGGTGAGCCTATTGACAGTAGTTTCCTTTGCACTTTTTTTTTTTTTTTTTTTTTTTTTTTTTTTTTTTTTTTTTTTTTTTTTTTTTTTTTGGTGGTACTGGGGGTTGAACTCAGGGCCTCACACTTGCATGCTCTGCAAGTGCTGGGCCACTGAGCTGCATCCCCAGCCCATTTTTTCAGTTTTTGAGACAGGGTCTCACTAAATTATGCAGACTGCCTCTGGTTTTAAACTTGCGATCCTCCTGCCTCTTCCTCATGAGCTGCTGGAATTATAGGCATGCACCAGTGCACATACTGAACTTAAACTTACTAAATTATAGGAATGCTGGTAGTTTTTATGATAATCATGATGAGCTTAGAAATTAGTAAGTTTGATAATATAAACTTTGACTGTCAGTGTATAAATTATGCTGACATTTCTTACCACATGTATGATCTTCATTAGCCTCCATTAGCTCCATTATAAAGTCGTGATAACCCTAGGAAATAGTAAGCTCACAGTAGAAGATAGCTATTTATAATTATCTTATCTATAGTCTGATGTTGTAGGAAAAACATACTGTAGGGATTTTTTCCCTTAATAACAGTTATGTTAATGTAAAAAGTGAGATCCTATGGCCAGTTTCAACTAATAGGGAGTAGGGTTGGTTTGCTAAACAAGCAAGTTCTTTTTAGTAAAAAAACTTTCTGCGCCATCTAATTTGCAGCTTTCTTTAAATTTTTATTTATCCTCTCTAAAGGGCTTTTTCTGCTAATGAGACCAAATTTACCAGTCTTAACTTTGCACATAAATTTGTTTGAAGTAGCAAAACTGAAATCTTAGGAATTAAAAGAATCTTGTGTGTAAGACTTGGTTTCATTAAGTAGTTTTACTGTGCGTAATTGTATTCTCACATTTATCACATTTCCATGTTATTTAAAACTTAAAGTTTAACATAGTTGACTCTGGACTTATAAATGCTAATAATGTGACTTACCAGCAGGCAACATGATTTCCTTCTTGATCTTGTTATCAGAGCAGGAGTGGCTGCCTCCTGGGATTTCTGTGCCTGTAATGCAGTTACGCACAAGCAACAATTAACAGTAAATATCAGTTATTAAAGCATGAGATGACCACCTCCTTTCAGTGCACACTGTATTTGTTATAGTGTAGACACCTGTCTGGTGCTTGCCACCTCTCAAGTGGTGTGCTTAGTTAGTGCCATGGGAAAGTGTGACGGTTAACAGGTAACATTTGAGGAGGCTTTGATGGTTTACACAGTGCTTAACATACATTCTTAGTTACCATTTGTTCTCTGATACATTCTGTTTTACCAGGCAAAGAATCTGGGGCTTAAAATGATTAAGCTGCCACACAGATGAAAGAAAGGAGTGGGAATCAAAACCTTGGTACTTGGACTCAGGTTGTGGCCTATCAGCCTTGAGCTTTATTGCAGTTGCAGTTTTATTTGCTGGAATGGTGGTTTTTATTTTTAATCCTTTACTCACTAGGACTGCTTGAGGGAGTGTTTAAAAAAATGCTAAAGCTGGACGCAGTGCCCAAAGATTCTGATTTAATTGGTCTAACGTGAACCTGGGCGTAGGTATTGGTTATAAGTTCCTTGCATGATTCTCTTGTGAAGCAGTATTTGGAGCCACTGGGCTAGGGGGTGGAGATGTAGATGGGTGGGAGGTGGTGACATCTAAACTCAGATCTGTCAAATTGAGCCCTGGGGTTCTCTGCAGAGGTAGACTCTTGGTCATCCAGTTACTTTGCAACTTTGACAGTGATGTACCACTTCAGCATAGGAAGAGATTCTGGCATCAGAGCATTAAGGAGTAGGATATACAACTGGAAGAACTGGAAGTGACTCTGGTGGCTGGTCGTTTAAGTGTTGCCTCATGGGGTTGATGGATATGATCTTCTTCTTTAGATACTATTTCCTCTGCCAGGTAGATCCAGGAAAACCAGCATTGAGGAAAATCTTCACTTTCTTTTTTGGAGAGGATCTTACTGTCTGTTCCTTGCTTTCTCGGGGGGATTTTCCAATGGTGTGTGGATCAACTACAGAACAATAATCCACATGAATTTACTTACTTGAGGAGTGTTTGAATCTCCATAATTCAGATTCTCCGACTCATGTTTAACTGAAATTTTAGCGTAAAAACCAACAATTTATGCTCTTTCTAGCCTCTGGAAATTCAGAACAGCTCTGTTCATTAAATTAATATGCCACTACAAGCCAGATGTGGTGGTGCACACCTATAATCCCAGCACTCAGGAGGCCGAGGCAGGAGGATCACAAGTTTAATGCCTGCTTGGGCTACATAGCAAGACCTTGTCTCGAAACACCAAGGGAAAAATACACATACACACGTGTGTGTGTGTGTGTGTGTATGTGTGTGTATACATACATACATATATATATGTGTATATATATACATGTGTATATATATGTGTGTATATATATGTATGTATGTGTATATATGTACTGCTACAAATAATGCATACTATAACTAGGGAATTCTTTGTTAGACATATTCATATTTAATTTTGTCTTTTTGAGAAGGAGGTATTATGATTTAAAAAAAATTTCTTTGGGGGGGTGTACAGGGGATTGAACTCAGGGCCTCGCCCTTGCATGCTTTTCAAGTCCTGGACCACTGAGCTATATGTTCAGCCCATTATTTTACTTTTTTGAGAAAGAGTCTCGCTAAATTATGCAGACTACCTCTAGTCTCGAACTTGCAATCTTCCTGCCTCTGTCTTCCCAGCCACTGGGCTTACAGGCATGCGCCACTGCACCTGGCTATTATGAATTTTTTTAACATAGTTAAGCAGTCTTTATGATTTTTTTTTAAATCTTTGCTGAGATAGAACAGAATTGTCATTCATACAAAAACAGTTGAATTGCTATTTCCTTTTTTCTCCTTTCAGTTTAAAAATCCCCTTATTATGCTGCTTCTGGCTTCTGCAGTCATCAGTGTTTTAATGCATCAGTTTGATGATGCCGTCAGTATCACTGTGGTAAGAAAAAAGTTTATATGTGTTTTAATCTGTTGATTAATTGTATACATTTGGATTGGTTTTTACTTTGGAAAAGGAATTAAGAAATGCCTTGTTCCTTTTTTTGGCTAATATCCAAATTTACTTTTAGTTGTTGTAGTCTTTTTTGTGTGTGTCGTTTTTGAGATGGGGTCTCCCCATGTTGCCTAAGCTAATCTTGACACCAGAACTCAAGTGAGCCTCCAGTCTCAGCCTCGCAGGTAGCTGGGACTACAGGCATGTGTCACCTGGCCAGCAGTTGTAATAATGTTGAGTAATGTTCAGAGGTCTGTGATTGACACCCAGGAAAATTAATTAATGGTCTGATAATTTCACAGATAAGAAATAGCTTATACTTTCTAATTAAATTAAATATTTTTTCTTTCCAGTTGGAAATGCTTTGACCTATGAAGTTATAAAATATTTTTAAATATGATGTACTGTGTTTGCTATTGTATAGTTTTATTCTTTTGGCTAAATTATTTTTTTTGCCCCATGTTTCATTGGTATTAAAACTTGTAGCAAGTACAAAGATTCGTTAAGTAAATGTGTTATGATGCTTAAGCACATAGTAGACATTAATAGAGAGCTGAGGTCCTTGACCTGTTCCTTGTGGATACCTAGGAGTCCCTGAGACTTGTTCAGGGGATATGTGAGGTGAGAACTATTTTAATAATACTGAATCATTATTTTTGTTTTTACTGTAGACTTTTGCATCAGTGGCACAAAACAAATGGCCTATGAAACTGCTACGCTTAGCAGAAATCTAAGTAATAGCCCCAAACTTCATTAATAGTCATTGTTTTCTTTCATTGTTTCTTTTAATAATGTCTTAGCAGTTGGATGGGGTGGTGCCCGCTGATAATCTCAGCTACTTGGGAAGTGGAGGTAGAGCAATGGCAAGTTTGAATCTAGTCTAGGCAATGTAGTAAGACCCTGTCTCAAAAAAACAAACCAAAAAAATTCTTGATAGAGCAGTAAAAATTAATTTTATTTAATTTTGATCTTTTTAATAAGCTGTGGGATGAAATGGGAAGCGTGTGTAAAACACCTGTATATTGAAATATAGTGGTTGTCTCAGACAATTGTGAGATGAACTAGTCTTTTAGTTGAAAGAATAATGTTGCTAATGATAAAATTCAGGCTTTCAGGCAATAGTTAGAGTTCTGGTAAATTTTTATGGTTTAGCTCAGTTGGTGGAGTGCTGCTCTGCACTCTCTGAGGCTGTGGGTTTGATCCCTAACACTGCAAACATGGGAGAAGGATGTGGCAGTCCACTCCCAAAGCAATCTCGAAATAATCAGCCATTGAAAACCCTATGAATAGCAGAGACAATAGCACTGACAATAGTGCCAGACTTGACACAGTGTTGGGAAGTGTTTTGTTCTGCTGTACGTAGAACTGTGAATAGGACCTGACTTGATAGCACCTAACAACCACCACCACCACTACCACCACCACCACTACGGCCACCACCACCACCATGAATTCTGGCTAGCTTTCCAGTGTTTAAGACTTTATTCTAATGAGATCATTGATGATTTCAACAAATGTATTTTTTTTTAAGCTCTTATGTAATGTGTCAACATTTAGAACTAATATTTTCCAAATGACCAGTGCATGATGTTACCAGATTTTCAGTGGTGGAAGACAGATTCAAACTGTAGGGTAGGTCAGTAGATTTTAATATAACAGATTATGAAAAGTTCATTGATGTAGTTTTTAATTCTGTATTGCAAAGTACCTTAAAGTAATTAGCACTTGTTGAGTTTTAGTGTAGTAGCTAAGAAGAAAATCCATGATCATTTGCAAATGCTGTTAAAATACTCTTCCCCTTTTCCAGCTATTTATCTGAGGCTTGATTTCCTTCACATTAAAAATCCCCTTATTCTGCTTCTGTCTGGACAACATATTGCAGCAAATTGAGTACCAGCTTTCTATAGAAAAATAGAGGCTGGGATTGTAGCTCAGTGGTGAAGTCTTGCATTCATGAAGTCTTGGGTTTGATAACTTAGCACCAAAAAAAAAAAAAAAAAAAAAAGAGAGAGAAAGAAAAAATAAGAAGTCACTACTTTTCTCATTGTTTTTATATTTCTTTGTTTCTTTTGAAAAAATATCTTTTAAAACAAAAGTTATTTGTATTGTTGTTGTTGTTAGATGCTGTCCAGTTGGTGTCCGATTCGTAGCGACCCTACATATAACAGACAAAACAGTATTGTTAGTGCTTCTTCGGTATTCATAGGGTTTTCAGTGGCTGATTGTTTTTTTTGGGAGTGGGTTGCTGGGTCTTTTTCTCAATCCTACAGCACTTGCTGTTCCCAGATAGTCTCCCATCCAAGTACTAACCAGACCCTACCTTGCTTAGCTTCTGGGATCCTACGGGATCAGACATCACAGTGGTATGGCTGCAGGCCTTTTATATTAAGTTAATGGAATTTTAAAGTTTTAGCCAAAGAAGCACCTAACAATAACAACAAAGAAGTAGAAATTAAAACTGAGCAATTGTAGTAGTTGTAAAAGCAATAAAAATAGGAAATATTGGCAGATGTAACCCACATAGACAAAAGGAAATCCTCAATTTGTGAAAGCATAGAGGAATTCTAATCAAAAAGTTTGAGAAACTGTCCTGGATATGTCAGGCCACTGTAAACAATCAAATTCTTTTTCTGTAGGCCTCAAGGCAAAGTTGTAATTCCTTTTCCAGCTGCTCTTGGTGTCTCAGTGTTCTATCTTGGGATTGCAGTCAGAAAAATAAAACATAGTTAGCAGTTAATTCTCGTGAATGTCTGATTTAAAAGACTTCTTTTTGTTTTGTTCAGGCAATACTTATTGTTGTTACCGTTGCCTTTGTTCAGGTAAGTTAATCTGTTTTGCCAACATAAAAATAGTATGTTAATTCCTTAAAAAATTAAAGTGGCTTCTGGAAAAAAGTCTGTACTTATTATGTAGTAGTAATGCCCATCCTGGGCTGGGATTTAGCTTAGTTGGTAGAGCGCTGCTCTGCAGTCTCTGAGGTCCCATGTTCGATTCCCAGTACCACAAAACTGGGAGAAGGAGGTGGCAATCCACTCCCAAGGTAATCCTGAAACAGTCAGCCATTGAAAACCCTATGAGGGTCTCTATGAGTCAGACACGACTCAACAGCACCTAACAACAACAACAATGCCCATCCTAACAGTTTATTCTTTATTTTTGAAATAATTTCAGATATAGACAGCTATCTGGGGAAGTTTGTGAGACTGAGGGACTGCTTTGATTTAGGTAGTGAGATGAACAAAATCTACCTTTTAATTTGATGATTTGAAGAATAACTGAAGCAGATGGAAACAGAAAAGCACAGTGATAGAAATAGAATCTGGCAATAATTTATTTTTCCAATTAAAAAATTGGGCTAGGGTTTATAGTTTTATAGCACTGAGTCTAGGTGAAAAAAAATGTAGAGTAAAATGGTTAATTTATCAAGTACCATCTGAAGAAAATCCTCTTGATTTATATGAATGATTTCTTTAGTATAGTGGTGTACTTGTTCAATGAATTTATTTCCTAATCTTATTTCATTAGTCCTTTTTTTTTAATAATTAAAATGCTTCTAATCACTGTTGGTGATTCCCTCTCCCCTTTTTAAATTCCTCATTCTTCCACAGAAGCATTGTTCTGATTGGATGAGACTCATATTCAGCATAGCCATTGAAACAGCAAAAGAAGCATATGATAACAACCTTCTTTTAAAAATTATTCCAAATAAAGTAGAGATGGTGTCAGTATTTCTATTGACAAGTGTAGGCATAAATAAAAGCAGGTTTAATTTTATGTTTATTTAAAAATGTGAAATTTTTGTAGATTTCTAGAAGAATGTTTCAGAATATTGGCAGTTCTCATTTTAGCATGATTAATAAGAATAGAATTATTATAGTGTGGGGAAAAATGTAATACTGTTGTGTGATCCTGAAGTTTATGCTGTTTTGATTCTTAAGACTATGCTTCCAGTGATTGTGATTATTCTCACATCTGTAATTTATTTCCTGGTTATTTTTTGTCACCATCCTGGCATCTTGAGATAATTTCTAACATAGTAAGCTATTTGTTTTACAATAACTCAGTGTAGAAGGCCATTTCAAATCAGATGACTGTGTATTTTCAGGTCTAATCTGCACCCTTTCAATAGTTTTGGAGGGCTACAAAATCAGGTGCAGATTAGAATTGCATGCAGATTGGAGCCCAGCTTGAGATAATGAATCCAATCTGAGAATATACAGTATTTGGAAGGTTTGTGAACTCTATTAGTAGACCATTTGGTTCCTTTTTTGGGGTAGAGGAGAGAGAGAGAGAGAGAGAGAGAGAGAGAGAGAGAGAGAGAGAGAGAGAGAGAGAGAGTGTGTGTGTGTGTGTGTGTGTATCTTCTTACTTAGAACAGATGGATGGATAGATGAATGTCACCCTTGGGCAGCTGGACCTGGTTAGTCTTGTGTCGATCATTCCAGGTAGGGCATCATTTAAGTAGTTATTTCCTTGGCCAAGTGAATAGTATGACCCATTGGAATGCTCTGCCATTTTCTTTTTCTTTTTTTCTTAAAATTTTTCCCCCTGAAATGCTGGGGATCAGACCCCTCTTGCATCTAAAATGCATCAAATATATGAAAGATTTCTACAGATAATATCACTGTGAATGGAATACCTTAGTAACTTGTCCTCTTTGCTAAATGAAGAACACCTGCACCTCAAGACATCCCACAAAATTGGCAGGCTTCCCCCCCTAGTACTTGGGGGTTGGACCCAGGGCCTCATGCATGCTTTGGAAGCCCTGTACCACTGAGCTGCATCTCAGCCCATTTTTTATTTTTCGTCTTGCAACAGGGTCTCACTAAGTCACACAGACTGTCTCTGGCATTGAACCTGTGATCCTTTTGTCTCTGCCTCCCCAGGTGCTGGGGTAACTGGGGTGAGCCACTGCACGTGGTGTTATTGGCATTTTTAACATAAGTTGATATAGAACTTTACACAGAGGTAGTATGTTATACTTCAAATGTAGTGACTGAGTCCAATAAGTAAATATCTTTGTGACAGATTCATTTGATGGGAAACTGAAAAGGATCAAAACATTATGAAAAAGACCAGATTCTAATTACTAGGTCTGCTTTTTCATACAAATATGACCTCCTTCCCCAACTTGCCTGTGAAACCAACAGTATTCTACAAACAAACATTAAAAACCCTTTGTAAAAAGATTTTATTAGTATTTTTTTAGTGTACAGATTAATGAGTTTGAGTATGACATTTCTGTACATGCATATCATTGTATATTGCTCATAGTCACCCCTGTTACCCTCTCATGCCCCCTACTCCCTTCCACTGATCTCTCCCACAGACACTGCCCTTTCTGTCTTTTATTTATATATGTATAAACATACACTTACGTCTAGATTCTGCATATGAGAGAAAACATGATTTGTCTTTCTCCCCCTTATTTTCCCATGTGCTTTAGAAGTCTTATTTTTTTTAATTAAATAAGGAAGAAATAAGGAATAGAACTTTATTACTTTCTTTTCTTTTCCTCCTTCTGTACCTGGAATTGAACCCAGGGCCTTGTGCATGCTAGGCAAGCACTCTACCACTGATCTACATCCTAGCCTTGAAGAATGCTTTTTATATTCTTTTCATGTTTATGCCTGCCTTCTCTCCTGTTTCTTTCTAATCCCATTCACCACATCATTTTATTCCTGCCCACCACAAAAATAGATCATTGTTTTGTATAGTCATACAAAGATACCACTTATAACACCTTTGAAAAGCTAAGTAAAGACTGGCAGCTTCTGTGTGATTTTTGTTGGGATGTGGGCTTGATGGATATTTTCTGGCCTGTTATGAAATTTGTGGGTAAAACTTTCCAATTCTTTATAATCCTTGGCATATTTAAGGGTATGTCTTACAATTTTATATTTGTAGATTTTCCCGACATCTGCCTCTCTCATCTAATTAGAGACTGATTTAGTTCTGAGATAATATCATATAGTTTAGCATTTTCATTTGAAGTCGTTTGTGATGGGTGTGAAATTTGTACTAGTTCTAGCCCTGTAGTCATTTGAGAGCACTTCTCACCTTTCACTCCAACTATTCATACCTCTCCCTTTTATCCTTAAATCAAAAGATTGGTGTCCTTAGTACAGATAGGAGGCAGAAATAGCAGTGATGTCATATGAAGTGAAAGTGCTAATGGAGAACTGAGCTAAGTAGTGTAGAGAGATGGAGGATGTCTGTGATCCTCAGCAGTTGGTTATGTGGGTGGAAGAAGTCTCTGCCATTGTGAGGCCAGGGCTTCTGGGAATTTTCCCTTTCATAGAATTCAGGTTGATGGGAAGACTGACTGTCAGTGTGGGGTCAGCCACATCTCCTTGTTTATTCTATGTTCTTTCTAAGAAAGGTTATCCCATAAACTATTGCAATTAGAATGGGCTTGAATCTTCAAAGCATATGTTACATATAGATTATTATTTTGATTTGTTTGGTCATTAAACACCAAATACAATATTATGTTAATTAGAAGCCTCAATTATCTTAAATTTTACTGACTCAAAATTATATATTTTTGGACACCTTAATCAGTTTTCAATTTTCTTCTAAACCTTAGGTTTGCACATCGAATATTAAAATATAGAATTGGGAATATTTAGTTATCAGAATTGTTTAGTTATAATTAACTTTTAAATTAGGGACAGGCTTTTATGGGTGAGGAATGTAAGCACAAGTAAAAGAAAGGGTAAGAGCTGGGAGAAATTTTTACGGGATGATTGGGATTAGTATTTAAGTCTGAATGGAACATGTTCATAGGAACATACATATTTGTCTCTTTTTTATAAATGTTTTTGTTAATATTAAGTTTTGCTTTTTTTTTTTTTTTTTTGTACAGGAATATCGTTCAGAAAAATCTCTTGAAGAATTGAGTAAACTTGTACCACCAGAATGCCATTGGTATGATCCTTATTTCTGAAATGGGTTTCTACTCCTTTAAAAATAGATGTTGAAGCCGGGCGCCATGGCGCGTGTCTGTAATCCAGAGACTCAGGAGGCAGAGGCAGGAGGATCCCAGTTTGAGACCTGGGACCTTCTGCATAACTTATCGAGACCCTGTCTCAAAAAGTAAAAAAAAATGAGCTGAGGGTGCAGCTCAGTGGTCCAGCACTTGCAAAGCATGCAAGAGCAAGGCCCTGGGTTCAATCCCCAGTAATGCAGAAAAGAAATAAAAAAAAGAAAAAAATATATAGATGTTGAGTATGTATGACTAGTAAAATAAGTATGCTGGGATTTAGCTCAGTGGGTAGAGTGCTGCGCTGCAGTCTCTGAGGTCCTGAGTTCAATTCCCAGCACCGCAAAAGTGGGAGAAGGGCCTGGCAATCCACTCCCAAGGCAATCCTGAAGTACTCAGCCATTGAAAACCCAATGAGGGTCGCTCTGAGTCGGATACTGACTCGATGGCACCTAACAACAACAACAACATTGTGGCCCCAGCTTTGTCTCAACATAAGAAAGATACTATTAATCTGACATGAAAAATAATCTGTTCTGATCAATATAGCAAAAATTACAGTATTAAAATTTAGAACTTTTCATATTCATATTTTAAAGATAGCTTTACTCAACAGATTTGAGTGTATGAATATATCTGAGGACTTCCTGAATAGATGATGAAAATGGTTGTGATGAAACAGAACCCACATGCTTAAGGAGGACGATTTCATTTTCACATTTTACATTTGAACAGGTTAACATTTCCAGGGACTTCTCTGTCATCTGAGCATCTTAAAAAGAGCGCACAGTCCTACTTTCAGTTCTTGAATGTGGCTTGTCTCCTTCAAAGTGTAATATTAATGTTTTTTCTTAGACAAGGCCCCTGGAAATCAATTTTTTTAGATAAATAGCATGGCTTTATTTTTTTGACTGTGGGTGTTTCTGATTCATGTTACAGTGTTCGTGAAGGAAAATTGGAGCATACACTTGCCCGAGACTTGGTTCCAGGTGACACAGTTTGCCTTTCTGTTGGGGACAGAGTTCCTGCTGACTTGCGCTTGTTTGAGGTAAGTTTGAGAATCTGTTTGTAAGAAATGAAAATACTTGAATGTTGATTAAAGGATAAACATTAGCAGCTGTAGGTATTAAAAGCTGATTTGAAACATTTGGTATTCTACTTTAGTGACAGATATAAACTTTTTTTCATTAAAGTATATCTGTCTTGGCTGTAAAGTCCCTGAGGTATTCATTTAGTGAATCAGCAGATCCTTATGGAAATCTGTGTGTTAGGTACTATAAGAGACCACAAGGAAAATGATGGGATTCCAGTGATAGGGAGTATACTACATGTGTATACAAATCAATTACCATCAAATAAAATAGAACTCAGTAATCAAGTAAGAAAAGTTCAAAAAATAGTGTACGGAAACTTAGAAAAGGTAGTTGTTACTTCTGATGTAGTTGAGATCAGAGAATGCCTCAGAAAAGATGACTTTGGCAGTAATAATTAAAAAGTAGTCTGGAACAGAGCTAGGGAAGACAGTTAAGCAACAGTGTTAAAATCTGTCTGAGCATTCCAGTACAGATGCTCCTTGACTTAAATGATGGGATTATCTCTTGATTAAATCCACTGTAAGTGAAAAATGCATTTATTATAACTACTCTACTCTCATCGTTTAAATAGTACCCTGTAAGGTATCAGTTGTTTACTCTGCAGATTGTGTGGCTGCCTGGGAGCTGTGGCCTGCTGCTGCTGCCCCGCATCACAAGAAAGTATCATATTGCATATTGCTAGTTTGGGAAGAGATCAAGATTCAGAAATAAAGTATGCTTTCTCCTGAATATGTACCATTTTGCTTTCTCATTGTGACACAGAGTTGTTAGAACAGTGCATCTTAACTCTTCAGGTGCGTAGGAATCATCTAGGTTCTGTTATGACAGGTCTGGGATAAGGTTGAGATTCTGGATACCTAACCAGTTTGTGCCAAATGAGGTGGTCAGTCTACCACATGAAGAAAGTTACTTTGGGCTATAGATAGAGTTCAGTGGTAGAGTGTTTGCCTAACATGTGTAAAGGCCTGGGTTCAACCCCAAGTACTCAAACAAACCGAAAAAGCTTTATTGAGATATAATTCACATCTCATACCATTTACACGTTTAAAGTATACCATTTAGTGGTTTTCAGTATGCCCAGAGCCATGCACCCATTACCACAATCTAATTGTAGACTCCTCATTTCTCCTCATCACTCATCACTCCTCATCACTCCTCAAAGAAAACCTTTACTCTTTAGCGTTCATTTTTATCATCTCCTTATCTCTGGCAGCCACTAACCTGCTTGCCACTGAAATATGTTTGCCTAACTCAGGGCCCTGAGTTCGATCTCCAGTACCACCCTCTCTTCCCCCAAAATTACCTTTTTTGGACATTTCATTTAAATAGAATCATAAAATATGTCCTTTTTTGTCTGACCTCCTTTTAATGTAATATTTTCAGGTACTTAATTTCAGTACTTTATTGCTTTTTTTGTTGTATGGATATACACATAGAGAGTTCAGTCTGTTTACATTTAAAGTGATTATTAGTAGGCAAGGGCTTCTGCCATTTTGTTGTTTTCTCTTTGTGGGGCAGTGGTCCCCTGCTGTTGAAGGGGGAGTTGCTTTCTGAGACCAGAGATAGTACAGGGCCCCGTATGTCCTGTCTTTTTTCCTATCCAGTTATACACAAATGTAATGCCTTTTTCATCTTAACTAAGTGTCCGTCACGCACTGTGGCTATAACTTTTCCAGTTTAAGATGTGATAGCAAGACTAGCATGAATTTCTTTATTCTTCCTCAGTTTCATGGGTAGATTTGTTCTTACCACAGACCTTAGCAACCTAAGCCGACAGTTTTTATCCTTTCCTTATGTCAAGAACTTTCACTTTTTCACTCAAAGGAAGCAGTTTACAACGGAATTGCAGCAGCACGATTTTTGTGCTATTTTGACTATTTTGGGGTCCTTATTAAGTAAAGTAAGAGCTACTTTAACCCAAGCACTAGTGCTGAGGCCGTGAGACTGATAACTGGTGTGGCTGCTGCTGAGCGGTAGCGGATGTAGGGTGATTGCACTACAGGGAGAGGATTCTTGGTGTGGGGGAGGTGGAATTGGGTGGAGCAAGATCTCATCATGCTACTTAGAAAGGCATACAGCTTAAAACTAATTATTTCTGAAATTTCCATTTAATGTTTTTGGACCATTGTTCCCCATGAGTAACTGAAACTCCAAAAGCAAACCTTTATGTAGAAGGGGGACTACAGTGTATTCTTGTAGTCTGCCTGCTTGTGTTTGATAGATTTCTTCCTTAAATGTATCTTTTTGAGTCCCTTCTTAATTCCTTTTCTTGTATATTTTTAACTTACTTTCTTAGTGGTTACCGTGAGCATTACAATTAACATTACAAATTTATAACAATGTCAGAAAAACTTGGTTTCTGTATATAGCCTAGTTCTCCCCACCTCTATATCATTGTTACAAGTGCCATCCTTGTACATTGTGTGCCCATTAACAAAGATTTAGCTCAATTGGTAGAGAGCACTGGTCCACAGTCTCTCATGACCCAGGTTCGATCTCCAGCACTGAGAAAATGGGAGGAGGACGGGGTGATGCACTCCTGAAGCAATCCCAAAACAATCAGCCACTGAAAACCCTATGAGGGTTGCTGTGAGTTGGGCTCAATTCAGTAGCACCTAACAACAAACAACATATTTTGTGCATTTATCTTTTTGATCATATAGGAATCGAGGTGTCACACAGTCAAAATATAATAATCTTGGTTTTTATATTTGTCTACATAATTACTTTTCTAGAATTGTTTTTTCATTTGACTCTGAGTTACATTACATTATCCTTTGATTTTAGCCCAAAGGACTCCTTTAGTTTTTCTGTGAGTCAGGTCTTACTGATGATGAATTCTGTTAGCTTGTGTTTATCCAAGAAGTTCTGAGCTCCTTCATTTTTGAAGGGTAGTGTTGCCAGACACAAAATTCCTTTTGGCATTTTTTTTTTTCTTCTGAGTACTGTTCGTATGTCCCTCTACTGCTTCTGTCTTCTCTGGTTTCTGATAAGAAATGAGCTATTACTTTTGAAAATCCCTTATATGTGATGACAGTTGCTTCTTTCTTGCTGTTTTCAAGATTTTATCTTTGTTTTTCAGCAGTTTGATTCTATTGTGTCTCAGTGTGAATGTCTTTGAGTGAGCTTCTTGATTGTATATTCACTAAATTTGAGAAGATTTTATGCATTGTTTTTTCTTCTCTCTTTCCTTCTGAGATTCTGATGATATCTCTAGTGTCAGTGCCTCACAGGTCCTTTAGGCTCTCTCCTTTTTTTTTTTAAAGGCAGGGTGTCACTAAGTTGAGCAGGGTGCCTTAGCCTCTCAAAGCTCTGGGAATACAGGCATGTGTTGGGGCCCTCTACTCCATTCTTCTCTTCTTTTTTTCTTTCTGCCCTTCAGACTGGTGATTTTTAATTTTCCTAACTTCCAGGTTGCTTTTTTTTTTTTTTCCCTGTTGAACATTTCTAGTGAACTTTTCATTTCAGTTATTTTTTTTTTCAACTCCTAGATTTCTGTACTTGTTTTTCCTCTGGTGTTGAGGATTGAACCCAGAACCTCAGGTGTTCTACCACTGAGCCACATCCCCAGCCTAGCTCCTAGACTTCTAATTGTTTCCTTTTTATAATTTCTATTGATAGTCTTTGGGAGAAGGACCTGCTAGCCCAGTCCCAAAAATCAATTTGCCATTGAAAACCCTATGAATAGCAGAGAAACACTGACAGTACTGTTTCCCCTGTTGTATGTAGGGTTGCTATGAGTCAGATTCTGACTCGATGGCACCTAACAACAACAACAATTGGTATCTCTATTTGGTTATAAGTTACATTCCTGGTTTCCTTTAGCTCTTCGAGCATATTTAATACAGTTGACTAGGGATTTTTCTAGTGTGTCCACTATCTAGGCTTCCTCAGGGATAGTTTCTGTCAATTTATTTTTATTCCCCTGTGAATAAGCCTTCTTTTTCTTCTAATTCTGTGGGGTGACGTAGCTGTTTCTGGGGGATGGCAGAGAGTTGGGAGGTAAACAAAAATTTCCCTGTGCTTTCTTACACAAATTCAGGCACTTTTTCTTCATTGAACACTTTCTTGTTTGTGCTTTTTGACTCCAGAGTTGAATCTGTCAGTTTTTGCCAGCTTATGATTAATTTAGTGAAGGGAGCAATTCTTTGAATATCCTTCTTCACTATTTGATGTTGAGTCACCTCTGAGCGACTCCAGTGTGATATCTTTTGGTAGAAAAATTTGATAAATTGATTAGTAGTATGCTGTTGCTTCTCTTTTTTGTGATGTATTGCCAGAAGTTTGCTTTTACAAGTTTCTTAGTTGTTTGAGTTCTTTATTAATGTGTATAAAACAAGAGTTTACAAACATCTTAGGAAGTGGAGATTTTAAATTAGCTGAAGAAAGAAATTGAGTGAAATGTTGGAAGTTTATGGTATATTTGTCTAATTTAGAAACATTTCTTCACTAAAAATTATTTGACATAATTCTGTGTTGGACTTGTGAAGGAATGTCTATTTCTGAAATAGGTATCACTGTACATCTCAAAAATCTGTTCCTTAGATATCTAGGGAACTGGAAGTGTTTTTAGATTGTATGAGCTTGACCTGATTAATGTTTTGTTATGAGCTTTATAGTTCAGTTGCTTTAAAAACAGTTCCGCTGACCTGGGCATGGAGGTGCAGGCTTGTTATCCCAGCACTTGGAAGGCAGAGGCAGGACAATCTTGAGTTTGGGGCCTGCCATGATTACATAGTGAGACTTTGTCTCAAAAATAAATAAATAGGAATTAAAAAAGAAAAAAGCAAATGTGAGCTACACTGTTGAAAATGTTGAAGTGAAAGGACTCTTTTTTCCACTTTAAGCTGGTAGAATTCAAACACAGTTTATGCTGGGGAGCAGTGAGACTGAGGGAGATTGAGATTTTTTTCTGTAATGGATTCGCATTTCTTAATAGGAAAAGACTGTTGTAAGAAGTAGACCCCTTTTTGAAATTTGATTTAATAATCATAATGAAATATGTTCACCAAATACTGGCCTTTAAATTCCTGACAATTTGATCAAATTGAATCTGTGCACTTCAATTTGCAAGTTTGAAATTCATTTACAGCATTTACTATGGCATAAAATCAAATTTCATGTCTCCTTTTTAATCATTTGTAGCACTTGAGTGGCTGGGCTTTGAGTGGTCATAAATGAGAGCCTATGAAGAAATTTTAATTGCATTTTTCTTTATCTGAATAAACAGAAGAATCTTAATTTTGGTAGCCGAGTAAGAAATTTTATTGTGATCAGGCAGGTACAAATGAATATTTTGGAAGATTGTTTTCTGGAGAAAGAAATCTGTTTCTAATTTGCTTTTCAATGATTTGCCTTTAATTCTAGTGTAGAGAGGTAATTGCCTTAGAAGCAGACTGTGTAGCTGTTCCTTAGTTTAAGAATTTATTTCTAGCTGCTAGTTGTTCCATATTTAACTTCATGTTTGTAAGCAGTCACCCTCTGCCTTTTCAGAAACCTTTGTGACTGGCATTTGCATTCTTTCTGCCTAGTATTTTATCGTCATTATAATCTTGTGAATTTTTCTGATTGTTTTTGATTCTGTGTTAAATATTCAGGTTGTGGATTATATATGCATCTTGATTTTTATATTCTGATATTTGAACTGTGTTGTCCTTACTCACAGTCCCACCAGTGTCTGAGGAAGAATGAAAGGTGAAAATCAGTTTCTGGGCCATAAACAGCTCTTTTGAGGTTTCATGTTTAAACTTCGGGCTAACTGGTGTGGGGCTGGTTGGGCTGGTGACTCTTGGTTTCCTTTTGTCCTGCCATTCCCTCTTGTGTGAATGCAATGCACAGACGTCTCCAGTGTCTTCCTTAGATGAGTTGTGACTTGGTGACACTCTGGTAGGCTTGCCTGATTCACAAAGTACCCTTCCTGCTAGAAATGACCAGCTTCCTCATCCTCTTCCCTAAACTGCTCCTTGTCAGAACTTGCAAATCACCATTAAGGGAAAATAGTTTGTAACTTAGAAAATATTCTAAGACAACAGGTGAGGTTTTCACAGTTTGGAACATTACATGATATAGACAAATTTCACCGTTTATATGTTCTTGATGGTTTTAGTTATGAGTTTGTAATTAAGAAGAAAACTCCAAGAGTACCAACCCCCTTTTTCTGTCATATCAACCTGTATTTTATACCACAAAGGCTGCTATTGAGCTAAAAATGATCCACCTCTTTTCTGTAGAAAAGCTCAATTTAACTAAGAATTCTTCCCTAAATTACTACTGTTCTGTGAGGGCTGAAAACTGAAGGGCTAGGTCACTGATAAAGCCAATGAAGCTCTGTTTTTCTTCTCTTCTTTAAAAAAAACCAGGTTATTTTTTATATTCTTTCTTCCTATAGAAAATCACCTTATAGTAGTAATTATTGGTTCAGTTGGTAGAGTATTGCTCTGCAGTCTCTGAGGTCTTGAGTTTGTTTCCCTGGGAGAAGGACATGGCAATCCACTCCAGAGGCAATCCCAAAACAGTCAGCTATTGAAAACCTTATGAGAGTCGGCATGAGTTGGATAGGACTCAGTGACACCTGACGACAACGACAACAACAACAACATTTACAGCATTTACTAAAAAGTCGTCAAAGGGAAAATATGAATTTTGTCTTTTAACAAAAGAGTTCCTTAGCTGTGTATATAAATATTTGTTAGCTTTTAAATATTAGCAAATCTCTTTCCCTATTAAGCTATCAGAACATTACATTCAGTTTTAATGATTATAACAAGCATGAAAGGAGAGTCTGCTAAATAAAATGAACCACATGTTGACTTTTGTAATTCAGAAAAATACATTATTTTTTGCGTATCTTTGCTTAATGTGTTACATGTGTATTCTCTTATAAGTAAGTATAAAACTGAGGAGTAACTGTAAACAATTTGATTTCATCAATTGAGATGAATCTGGGGTTAGTATCTGTCAACATTGAGATTTCATATCCATAGCTTTCTATGTACATATGTGGGGTGGGTTACTTAATCTTTCAGTGCGTCTGTGAAATTGGATAACAACAGCACTTGTCTTGAAGGAGTTGTTAATAGAATGAAATCTGATTATTTAGTGTAGGTATATAGATAGCACAGTGCATGGCAGATAGTAAGCAATGAAGTGTTAGCTGATCATTTTTAGGGTTAGCATTATCTTTGGAGAAAGGGCCTACTTATGGGATTTGTTTCCTTCGGTAGTGTGTTAATATGAAAGCTGCACAATTTAAATGTTAATTTGGAAAGAAAAGTCAAATACATGTGTTCCTTTAATAAAGTAAAATTTTGTTGCCTTTGACCATGGCAACTATTTTATTATCTGTACTTGGTTTGAGGGTCTATAGCCATACCAACCTGGTGTCCAATCTCTTCTCATATCTGGAGCTAAGCAGGGTCAGGCTAGGTTGGCACATGGATTGGAGACTGCCTGGGAATAATGGGTGCTGTAGGCTTGGGACAAGGACCAGGCAGCCCACTCCTGAAACTGTCAGCCATTGAAAACCCTATGAATAGCAGAAAAGCACTGACACATACAGTTCTGGACATGGCACAGTGTTGGGTAGAGTTTCATTCTATTGTACCTACAGTTGCTATGAGTTGGGCTTGACTTGAGGTCAACTAACAACAGTAACAACTTGGTTTGAGGCAATGAACATCAAATTACCTGGCTTGTGTCTGCATATACTTTTGAAGACTAAAGTGATCTGTGTTTTAAAGAATACTTTTTTCTAAGTTCAGTTTGATGCTAAAATGCATAATACTGCCATTGTACTTAAACTTTTGGGAAATGCTAACATAGCTTTGTCTTTTTGTAGTTATATAATTGCTTTTCATGGTGAATATTTTTAAATTTAATGACACAGTCTTATAAATTCTTGATTATATTTGCAAAGTTCTGTGTTTACCTACCTGCCCCCAAGGTGTTTGTCCATTTTGCTCCCTTTGCCTATGTTTTCTCCCTGATTGCAGCTCCATTTTGGAGCCCTCAGGTCTGTCAGAGATGAGCAGAAGGGTTACCTTTCTTGGGGAATGTTTTCTTTCTCCAATCTAAAATGTTCCTCTGCCCTTATTTTGCCTGTTTGTCTCTTCCTATCTGGTGTAGTGTATTATATCTACTTCTTTTTAGAATCACTTTCCCATTAGAACAATAGCCAGGGCAGGAACTTTGTTTTGGTCACTGCTGATTCTCCCAATATGTTTGATACTCACAGCCTGGCATATTTTGACCATGAATGTGTATCTGTTAATGGAATGAATGAATGATTAAGTTAAAACTGTTTTGTTGTAGAGATGGGGAGGATGAAGAATCTGTGAACGAGTGTTTTATAATTATTTTATATGAGATTATGAAGTTATTTCTATCCATAAAGGAATGAACTGTTTTAAAAGGTGTGGCAGGGCCGGGAGTGCAGCTCAGCTGGTGTGTGCAAGGTTCCAGGATTGAGCCTTGCAGTGTGAAAACACATAAGCAAATAAATAAAAAGAGGTCAAAATTTTATTAGAGTATCGAGATGCCTGAATGAGAAGACAAGCTCAGTTTATGGGAGTGGTGAGGCTGCCCAGTATTGAACTGCCCAAGTTTTATTTCCTTATCTTACTGCTTTTTCTGGTTGTAGCCTAGTGCCCAGCACACAGTTAAGGTAGTAAGTAAATGTTTGTTAGGTGAATGAGTCTGAAAAATGATTAAAATCAGGAGCTAGTTCCTAGTTTCCCCCAGTGTCCTTAAAACCCTTGAGTAAAAGCTGGAGTAAAATGCATTAAAGAAGTTTGAGAAACACTGTAGTCCATTGATTCTCAAACTTGAATGTGCATCAGAATCCCTGGGAGGGCTTGTAAATTGTCTCTTAGGTTTACTTTCCCCACCTTTGGTTTGAGGTGGGCAGGGTATTGTTAGAACGTGTTCTAGGGTGGTGGACTTGATACTGGTTCTGCTTTTGCTCAGACCACACTTTGAGAACCCCCTGCTTCTCTGTATTCCTCCTGAGGTGATTTGCGTTAATATATTTAGGGTTTTGAATAGCACTGCAGTAGGGGAAGCTGTTTAGCTCTTAACTCACTATTTCCAAAACTTACTTGGCCCAGTATGTTATGTATATATCTGTCCATTAATTAGTCCAGTACATCATGCACAGTACTAGTTAGCATCCTTGGAAAATGCTCTTCTGTGAGCTGTCCTTTCAGAAGCAAAGCCAGGACACATCTGCAACATTTTCCACACATAAGATGATTTTTTTTGCATTCTTTTTTGAATATTGTATTGAGAATGAAACCCTCAGCATTAAACCCTGTTACAGTGTCAGAAGATAGAATGATAGTCATAATCTACGTGGAAACATTTATATACATTTTTTATTCTTGTATGTGTATTTGGAATAAATGTATGGATGTATAGCAAAAAGAATTTTCTGGAAATTGAATCCAAAATAATGAAGCGATTGTCTTTTTCAATATGCGTTATTACCCTTTATTCACACATCTCTTCTTGTCATGATTGGTTTGCATCCGCCAAACACATCTCTAGAACTTCATGGGGCATGACAAAACTAGGAAATAAGGTTTTGCTATGAAAGTTGGGCTTTTTCTGGATAGAGCCTCAGCTGGCATCTCCATTTCCCTAGTCACATTTTGATTTTTAGGCTAACCTAGTCTTACGGTATGGCATTCTACTTTGCATATCTTGGGTTTTGTGACTTCATTTTAAAAATATGATTGTACTGGTTTTGGTCTCTTGTAGAGTATAATGGATGTGATGTAATATACAGGTAATCTGTGGAATGGGGATATTTGAGGAATGTGTGATGGGTGTGAACTCTTGAGATGTTCAGTGTAGCACACACTTGAATTAGCAGAATGCTTTTGTTTCCCAAGGCTGTTGATCTTTCCATCGATGAGTCTAGCTTGACAGGAGAGACCACACCGTGTTCTAAGGTGACGGCTCCACAGCCAGCTGCAGCTAATGGGGACCTCGCATCACGAAGTAACATCGCCTTCATGGGGACGCTGGTCCGATGTGGCAAAGCAAAAGTAATTTTCTTTCTTCTTTTGAAAAAAGCAGTTC
Source organism: Pedetes capensis (assembly GCA_007922755.1). Lineage (NCBI taxonomy): Eukaryota > Metazoa > Chordata > Mammalia > Rodentia > Pedetidae > Pedetes > Pedetes capensis. The sequence goes on from VMDO01000120.1 coordinate 241,527, forward strand.
CTTTATTTTTAATCATTTTCTCTTTTTTTGCTAATTTTATGTTTTTTTTCCCAAAATGTATGAAAAGGAAAAGAGAATTATACCTAAACCTTGGCAGCTGTTTGTGAGATTGAGAGGCCATGTCCCTGAAATATAAATGTATGAAGCAGGATTTGTCCATACTTCTACCACTTACTGTATAAGGGGTAGTCTCAGTTTGAGTTCTTTCTTAAAGGTAGAATTGTGGTTTATCAGTATGTTCATCACTAGTTAAATAAGATTTCAATTTAATTTAGTTAAGGCAGCACTACCTATGTAATTTTTTTTTTTTTTTTTGTGGAACTGGGTGTTGAACCTAGGGCCTCACTCTTGCATGCTCTGCGAGTGCTGGACCACTGAGCTGCACCCTCAGCCCATTTTCTTACTTTTTTGAGGTAGGGTCTTGCTAAATTATGCAGATTGCCTCTGGTCTCGAACTTGCAATTCTCCTGCCTCTGCCTCCTAAGCCACTGGGATTACAGGCGAGTGCCACCGCACCTGGCTGCTATATAATGTCTTGACTACATATTGTTCACCTATGGATTGATTTCAACTATTTTGTTTTCTTGATTCTAATATTTCATCTATATAAAAGGCACCATTCACAAAGCATAGGAGAGGGGACAAGAAACTACTTTAAATGTCTCTACTGAGTATAAAATAATTTTGAATTTCAGACATATTAATATAAGCAAAAAATGGGCCTCAGAATTGAGTCACTGTGAAATTTAAGGAAACGTTTGTTACCAGGGTTTACAACATAAGGGGCAAGTATTAATAATAGTGACTAAGGGAATCCTGGATATGTATGTCAAGTCTGTAGGAAAACTTTGAAGAAAGGAAAGGAAAGTCGGTTTTGTTTTGTTTTGTTTTTAAGATATCTTTGGTTGAGAAAATGATCCACTCAGAATGTCAGTGGATTTTATGTAAATGAATTTTCCTGTTTTTTCCCATAGGGTATTGTCATTGGAACAGGAGAAAATTCTGAATTTGGGGAGGTTTTTAAAATGATGCAAGCAGAAGAAGTAAGTACTAACATGTTAGTGATATATTTGTTTCAAATCTGAAGTTCTCTTATAAGTAGGGAAGAAGAAAATATTGATGGATTCTTACGTATACTATTTGCATTTTGAGACAGATTCTTGCTATGTAGGCCAGGTTGACCTTAAACTTGGAATTCTCTTAAACTTGGAATTCTTAAACTTGGGATTACAGGCATGTGGCACCATACCTGGCATCCTGTATATACTGTATTGAAAGCAGTGTTTTATTTAGACTATCACTCAGTTGTTTTCGCTTAGAAACACAATTGGAAAGTCTGTAACTGGAAGGGCCTGAATGTACACTGTCATTATTCTGAAAGATTTTGATCTTCTTCATTGTTTATTGTAGAAAGAGGTTTATTGTCTATTTTTGTACAGATTTTCTTTTTAGAAATTGGCTTTATCCTATAGATTGTAAAGACTTTTGTTTGTTTGTTTGGTTTTGGTGCTGGGGATTGAACCCAAGGCCTGACATGTGCTAAGCACACTCTCTACCACTGAACTACACCCTAAGCCCCTAGGATTACTAATTAGTATGTTTGTACCGCAGAACATATTTTTTACCAAAATTTCTAGCTACATGATTCCAAGTGTGTGTGAGGACTTGCCAAATAACTCAGAAGATATTTTTGGTTGAGAGTATTAAAGATGAGCTCTCTCATTTAAAACACTTTTTATATAAAAAAGAAGTTGCATTCTGCAAATGTCATGTTCTTCCAAAATCATCTAGGTTTTTCAAGCGATCTGCTAAGAGGCCAGTTTGTGTTGCAGTGTTGAAATCCCTTCCAACAATCTTGGCAGGGAGGGGGTAGCTAGAGAAGGTTAGCAGAGCAGGGAACTGCAAGATAGAAGGATAAGGGTTACCAGCTGCTTGTGGACACAAAAGGGACAAGCTGGAAAAACGAGCAAGCAGCTGATGACAGTGAAGTATTGGAGAAGCTGCTAAGAAAGAAAAGAGATTTTAATTCAGGGGAAGCATAGGGAGAATGGCGTTTTTAAATAAACAAGGTTTTTACAATTGAGAGTGTTTTTCATCCTTACATATGACTTAGGGCATTGTTTAAAATCTCAGTTTCTTCAGTGAAGGTGATAGTATTTACCTTATTGGAGAGTTATGTTACTTATTTAGGAATGAATGTGTCAGGTACTTAGCAGAGTCCCTGGGACCTGGTAAAGCATACTAAATGTAGCTTATTGTAGTAACATTCTTCTCCAATTTATCAAGGCACCAAAAACCCCTCTGCAGAAGAGCATGGATCTCTTGGGAAAACAGCTGTCTTTTTACTCCTTTGGTATAATAGGTAAGAGAAGAGTGAGTATGTGTATATTACATTTTTACTTGGGTTTTCTTTTTCCAGTGTGAAGGGTGGAGTTATTCTAGTCCTATTTCTTTTCCCTTCTTTAAACTTAATACATTTCTAAAACTTATAAAACCAATTCTGAACCCTATTTCTACAAAGAAAAAAATAGAACTCTGTGCAGTTCTTACAATCAGAAAGCATTTTTCTAAACACTTTAGCGTTTGTCCTTCCTGTAGCGATCAGCCTGTTTTTACACTGGTTTTCTTCCTCTTTCACACATTGTGTAGTAAACATCTTGTCATTAAGTGGATGCTCACCTAAAGCACATTTAAAACTTTAGTATTCCATTTTGTGAATCTACAAGCAGACATCTTTTTAGACCTTTCTTTAGGTTTTCTGATTTTTTTCTCACATAAATCATTCTTTAGTGCACATAGGTTATTGTAAACACTGCTCATTTCTTTAGGGTAAAATTTTTAGAAGCAAAATTATTGAGTCAAAGAGGATCCATAGTTTTTTAAATTAAATTTTAGCCAACTTTTGTGTTGTAATTAACTTGAAAGGTGGAAAAAGACTTCTCATTATTTTATTTCACAGTTCATTATTAAAGAAAATGAGTATTTTGTCATATGTCTCTTGGTTCTTTTTATATCTGCTATGACTTGTGAACAATGAGTTTTAGCTTGATACTGACTCTATATAAGTAGGATATTAATTCTTTTGTTGCTTAAGTTACAAGTAGTGTTTCCTCAGTTTGATGAGAGAGAGACTATAAACTTGGTAAGAGCCAGATGTGTACATTTGACACATTCTCTCTACTTGGAATTCTTTTAGTTTTCTTTGTTGGTGATCTCAACGGGTATGGTTTCTGCCCTTGTTCTAATCATAAGGATTCTCCCAACCTCATGTTTACATTTGTTTAAACATATTCTACTATGTTGTTGTTGTTTGGTGCCGTCGAGTTGTGTCTGACTCATAGTGACCCTCATGGGGTTTTCAATGGCTGACTGTTTCGTGATTGCCTTGGGAGTGGATTGCCACGTCCTTGTCCCATTTTTCCAGTGCTGGGCATCGAACTCAGGACCTCAGAGACTGCAGAGTGGCGCTTTATCAACTGAATTAAATCCCAGCCCCTATTCTATTATAGTGTTATTTGTTTATTTACTTGCAATGGTAGAAATTGAACCCAGGGCCTTATGCATCCTAGGCAAGTGCTTTACCATGGAGCTATTCCCCTGCTTAATTTTACTATTTTGTGAAAAACTTATTTGAAAATGATACTGCTTAACGTCAAGTAATGACTTTCTTACTCAAAAGTTAATTATCCCAGTGCCATTAATCTTATAATCTATTCTTTATTCAGTGGGTTGAACTGACATCTTTATCATACGTTATGCATGCATTCACTTTAGTATTTTCTCCTTGTCCTTAATTCTCCCACCATTTTATTTTAACTATGCTAGTTATCTTATTGTTTTAAAGTCAGTAATGCAATTTTAAAGCAACATTTCTGTTACATAGTTTCATATTTTCTTTATATCTGTATGATGATTACTTGTCATCATAAAGTTGAAGGTAGGAAGATGATTACTTTTGTTTTAAACTGGAATGAATGTTCTCATAGCTTCTTTCATTTGATTATTGCTATTTATATTTATTTAAATTTTATTGTGAATTTAAGTTGAAGGATTCTCTAGCCAATTAAATCTTTCTTGTTTATATTAACACTGAACCATAAAGCTATCTCAAATTTACTGGTAAATATGCTTCAACTTTATAATTATCTAATTTTATGTTGTATAATATGTTAGGCATAATTTTTCTTGTCAGGGTAATCTGTGAAGTATGATGAGGTCAATATTTAGATCAGAGATCAGCAAACTTGGTTTTGCGAAAGACTAGGTAGTATTTAGGCTTATGGTATCTACATTCTTTGTTAGAAATATTTCATTTTGCCATCAACGTGAAAGCAAATACAGACAGTAGAATACAAATGAGGGTGGTTGTGCTCTAGTGAAGTCTACTTATAAAAACAGGCAGGATGGTCACAGAGTGTAGCTTGTTGGCCCCCTAGAATAATCTGTTGGGTGTGGTTTCTTTTATTGGGTTAATATTTAGGGTAGGATGTTAGAGGATCACTGTCTGGATTTTTATTTTATAGATATACAAAGATGGAGAAAAACATTGTTTTAAATGTCTGTATTGATCTAGAGGGGGCTGGGATTTAGCTCAGTTGGTAGAGCGCTGCACTGCAGTCTCTGAGGTCCCAAGTTCAATTCCCAGCACCGCAAAAATGGGAGAAGGACCTGGCAATCCACTCCCAAGGCAATCCCGAAATAGCCATTGAAAACCCTATGAGGGTTGCTATGAGTAGGATACCCACTTGATGGCACCTAACAACAACAACATTGATCTAGAATGCAATCTTGAAGTTACTTTATCAGACCTCTGATGATTCTGTGTTTTCTTTTTCTTGGCAAACCTGGTAGAGTACCCTTTGCCTTCTATTCTTAAAGATAGAAGGGTACAGCAGGGAATGTGGGTTATATTAATTGCTTTTTAAATTTCTTAAAATGCCATGAAAGGCTGAGCTGAGTGAAGTGACACATACCTGAAATCCCAGTGACTTGGGAGACTGAGGCAGGAGGATTGTGAGTTTGAGGCTAGAAGTAGCCTGCATAACTTAGAGAGACCTTATCTCAAAATCAAAAATAAAAAATAGGCTTAGGGTACAGCTTGTGGTTAGAGCACTTGCAAACTAATATGTGCAAGGCCCTGGGTTCAACCCTCAAGTACCACCAAAAAAATAAAAAAAAATTATAAGGCATGGAAGTAGTAATTTTTAAATGCTAATACAGTTTTAGGTGTTTTAAGTAAGGTACGTTACCCTTTCAGCCAGGTATTCCTTGTGATGTGGTACAGATTTAATGTGTGATGTATGAATATTGAGTTATGAAAAGTAAATACAATTGTAGCATTTATTTTTGCAAAGTCACTAGTAAATGGAAGTCTTAGATACTATATTGGTCTGCCTCCTTTTTCCATTGTATGAAGATGCCTGTAATGTTTTTTGAATCATCAGTTACGTGGGGACACGGGGGAGCGGTGGCAACCAAAGGTAAAAGTGTGTGTACCTATGCACCACATCAACTTCGAACAGTGTTAACTTTATCTTCCTGCTTAGTACATTTCTGTAAAACCTTGTAATTGTGATCTCATGTGCTTTCCTTTATGCCAAGGGACCCTTGGGTGTCCTCAGCTTGTTATTCTATTCATTATAACTGATTTTATAGAAAAGGGAAAACCAGCTTTTTGATTTTGTTCCAGGCATCATCATGTTGGTTGGTTGGTTACTAGGAAAAGACATCCTGGAAATGTTTACTATTAGTGTAAGGTAAGCTCTAATCTTATCTATAAATGAAGTCTCTCTTGCCTTTCTTATCTCTCTGGTAGACTTGGCTTACATTTCATTATGGAGGTCATATTATATGGAGCCATATATTGAAGTGATCATATAGAAAAATGAAAACCTACGTATCTGGCAGTTGGAGAGAAAACCCATACTAGGTGTCTGGAATTATTAACCCACTATTGCATTTTTCTGTATAAATAGACAAGACTATCCTATAGAAAACAGCATGAATGAGAAGGACCACAGTGTACAAAAGGAATAATCAGTCTCTAAGGAAAAAAAAAATTCAGGAATAGAGAAATTTAAAAATAAGCAGAAAGTATCTTTTTTCAGAGGAAATTGGCCCTGACAGGTGGGCAGATTGTTGTAGAAAAAGTTCAGAGAACAAAAACTTTCTGGAGTTAAGATTATGGTTTCTGAAATTAAAGATTTAATTTTATGAAATTCAAGATTCACTTTTATGATTGTAATAAAAAGTTGAAGAGCTCTCCCTCAAAACAGTAAAAACTTTGAAAGACGTGGATAAAAGGAACATAGAAGAATAATTTCAGAAAGTATCATTTCTAACAGGAGTTTCAAAAAGAGGTAAGAGGAAATTATATACAAGAAAATACATGACTATTTTCTTAAGTTGAAGCAGAAAGTGAATCTTTGTAGATCAGAAGGATTCATCGAATGCCAAGCAGGATGAAAAAACTCTAAGCTACATCCATCATTGTGAAACTAGAGAAAACTAATCAGGTCATCTACAAAGGAAGGAGAATTAGGTTCTTACCAGACGTCTTAGTAGCAGTGGTGATCCCACCACAGAGTCTTTCTAGGTTCTGTGAGACATTCTGACTCCGAACACTTTCACAGGCTACGTCTGGTACCTGTACCCTGAACACAGCAGGGTGAGTCCAAATGTTTCTCTCCTGAGAGCATTCTTGCAGCACTGCATGCAGTGTTTCACTCAAGTACAAGGAGAAGAGGTCAACTTTACAAGTGCAGGAGCCGCCCTGGGTTAAAATTAGCCTCATCTTCCACAGGAGCCAACGTCTCTTGAGATACAAACTTTTCAGGATGCCTGCAAGATGCAAGTATAGTTAAAAGACTCGTTACTCTCAGGAAATGCAAAGCTGTGGCTTCCGTTAAGATAATTATGATTTTCCCAGCCCAGAGATGGTTTATCAGTCCCAAGTGGTGTGTCCTAGCAACATATTGGACATACTACCTTATTAAGTCACTAGGGAAATAGAACTAGAGACTTAATCAAATGAAGAGAGGGAAAAGTATTTTATTAACCTTTCATCTACAGCAAGATCAGATTACACTAGAAGACAGTGGACCATTGGTATAAAATGTTGGGGAAAAATGATTATAAATCTGTAGATTATGCTTCGCTGAAGTATCAGTCCAATTAATTACAAATATGTTGTTGTTGTTAGGTGCCTTGAAGTCAGTTTCTGACTCATAGTGACCCTGTGTACAACAGACAAAACAGTATTCTCAGTGCTTCTCTGCTATTCATAGGGTTTTCAATGGGTGATTTTTTGGGGGGAGTGGGTTGCCGAGTCCTTCTCCTAAACCTACAGCACCTGGTGTTCCCAGGCGTCTCCTATCCAAGTACTAACCAGGCTGACCCTGCTTAGCTTCTGAGATCTGATGGGATTGGACACCACTACCACTATAGGTAGTTACAAATAGGGAAGCAGATATTGATGACATTTGGAAAAGAAAGGAAGGAAAGGAGAAAAAGAAAGAAAGAAAGAAGGAAGGAAGGAAGGAGAAAGGAAAGAAAGATGATGTGTGGATATAAATAAGAATAGAATTCTTAAAAAAAATCCTGGATAACATCTGTATCAGGCCTAGGAAGAAAAACCTCAAACATTAGAACGAAAATCACTTATTTCAAGATGACAAATTGAAAGAATACAAGAAATAGGTGGAAAGCATAAGAAATACAAAGGTATTTGTGATATGGTGAAGGAATACATTTTTTTACTCTCGGGAGCGAAGGTGCAATTTGAAACTGGGTTAAAATCTGTATAAAAGTCTTGTGCTGAATAGGAAATAAATTAAAAATGGGGCATGAGTTTGCAATATTAGCTGTTGGCATATGATCCCAATTTCATTTTTTGAGGATTTTTTTTTTTGAGCACTTCTAACTCTTTGTGAAGATTGACAGAGGTATCAAGACTCGTTCTTTCTTATAAATGATAAGAAATTGAAAAAATTGCAATAGAATAAAATGTAATTACCATATGGGTCAGTTGTACTCCTTTATAAATTCGGAGGTATGTATTGGGATCATCAGTGATCTAATTTTTCCTATTTTTTGAAAATTTTGCTATCTCATCACCCCAAGAATTATTTTAACATATTTCCAAGTGTACCAAACATGACTAAAATAAGAATGCAGAATAATGGAATTGCCCAGAACGTTGATGTAATAATAAAATCAATCATCAACGTTCTGTTATCCTTCAGTTTTCTGACTGTGTTGCCCAGAATATTACATCATCATATAGGAAGGTATAAAAGTAGTCTGGCAATGCAGTCTGTGTGGGATTGTTTTTTATTGTTGTAGCATTCATTGAATAAAGCTGAGGATTCTGAACTTTTCACTTTCCACCATAATGGCAAAGAGGATAAGTGACAGAAGACTTCACACTTATTAGACAAATCAGAAGATAAGTGCAGGGGACTAGATGGAATTCCGATAGCCTGTAATGATATGGGTAAAATTAGCCATATAATTGAAATCTTAAGACTGTAGGTCCTTGTGTAATGATACTACTGTAAGTTTCCCCAAACTCCTGAATTGGTGAGTGAACAGTGCTTTTCGAAGGACAAAAGAGAAACAGACAGTCTCCTCCGGTTATCCTATAGACAGGGTTTTATCATGGAATGTTTTCCAGTGAGACTCTGGACCATCCTTCTTGCTGAAAGAACGAATCAGGGTATTTTTTGATCTTTTGTGATACTTGTTCTCGCATTTACTTTATGCTGTTTATATGTAAATGGAGAAATGCTAAAGACTTGTATGACTATTAGAGAGATTATACAGAAAAAGGAAATTCATTGGCTTTACCATTTTAATTTGGGTTTATAAATCTAGAACTGGAAATTTTTTGCAGCTATGAAACAAAAATGACTGTCCTCTTCCCAACAAAGTTATGATCCCTCAGTGTTTTCGGACACATTGCTTTTTGACAAATACAAAAAATAAGAACCAGGATTGATAAGCTAGAACCTGTTAAATGTGTTTTTTAAATCTGGAGTCAATATTTATAAAATCAGTATGTTCAAGGTTCATTAATGACAGCTGATGACCATTTAGTTGCATCCAGAGGCTCTTCCCCATTTTAGGTATATAGACTGTCAAATCTAGGAGTAGTTTTGGGTTAAAATAAAAATAAAAATTTCTGAGTTTTTCACAATCTCTTTATTCCTCTGAATTTTTGTAAAATCACTTAAATATAAAAAATGGAAAAGGCTTGTTGAATATTGATTATAAGTCATATGCATTTTTCCTGGTATGGTGAGGAGTAGTGGAAGTATAAGAGAAAAGGATTCAATTTCACTGGAGAACATTCTCTTAGAATAGTCCAAAAGAGAGAAGGAAGGGTTAATGGAAGCACAGGCCTTAACTCTTCAGAGAACGTTGTTTTGCCAATCGTTTTGTTAATGTTGCTTGTTTGCTTTTGGACTTTAAAATCAACCTGGAGACCAAGCATGAAAAGGTTAATTATAGTTAGAGAAGAGATTGTTAATGATGTTCAAGTACATCATGCTAAAGAAAAAGTAGTTAATTAGGAAGTAGAAGCACCAGAGAGGACAATGTAGAGTGAAGGATTGACAGGACGGCTGTCTTCTTGTCTGTAGCAGAATGGGGCAATACATATATAACCTGTTTTGTTAAATTAACAAAGAAATAGTGAATACATTTTTAAATTGTAGTGAATCACATGTAGTGTTAAATGTGTTCTCAGTATATTACAGCCATTACTGCTATCTAGTTCCAGAACGTTTCCATCACCCTAGAAGTCAAGCATGTGCACATTAGGAAGTCATTCTCCACCCTCCCTTCCCCAGTTCCTGGCAACCACTAATTTGCTTTCTGTCTCTAGGGATTTGCCTATCATAAATATTTCTTACAAGTGGAATCATACAGTATGTGGTCTTTGTATCTGACTTCCTTCAGTTAGAATAGTATTTTTAAGGTTCACTCATGATACAACATGATTTAGAACTTCATTCCATTTTATGACTAATGAATATTACAATTTTATATTCATCAGTTGGTAGACATTTGGCTTTTTTCCAGCTTTTGGCCCTTGTGGATATTGCTATTCCAGATACTCATTACATTGGTTTGTTCTAATACATTTTATAGATGAGGAAGCTAAGCTATCGAGGTTGATTAATAAATAAGTATTCAGTAGCCTAGGGTCACACAACTAAGTGTTGGTGAAGCCTGGATAGAAAATGAGGCAATTTGCTGTCAGAACTTATACTCTAACCATTTCGCTGAACCTGGCAGCTATAGGTACCCAGTGAATCAACTTCCCCTTCCTTTTTGGGAACCCCAATTTTGGGGGTTGACAATCTTAATTTTGCATTTTACTAGTCTTTATTTTAATTAACACCCAATTCAAATTATTACTGTGGCACTTATTTAACTTATCTCTTAATACTGTGCATCTGTTGGTTGTAGTCTGGCTGTGGCAGCAATTCCTGAAGGTCTTCCCATTGTGGTCACAGTGACACTGGCCCTTGGTGTTATGCGAATGGTAAAGAAAAGGGCCATTGTGAAAAAACTGCCTATTGTGGAAACTCTGGGTAAGTCTATTGTAAGAGCAAACTTTTGCAACATTATGTTAGTTCATACCACCCGTGAGTCAGGTTGGTGTTTCGCAGCTTTTGTGTTAGAGGTATGCATGATGGTGTTTGGCTTGCTACATGTTGGTTATGGTTTTAACAACCAAAAACAAGTAAATACTGTATCTCTCAGGAGAAATCTTAACTGTACTGTGGAATGTTGTAATGCGTTAATCATGAGGTTTCTCCCCCCCCCCCCCCGCCCCATTCTACAAATGAACCTTGGAGTAAAATGAATAGAATGTTTCTCTTTTAACATCTCAAGGAAAATAGTTGATAATTACAGATCCCAAATTATCATACTTGAGTTGAATTTGCCTATGAGAACAGTAAGTATATACTAGTTGTATTGCTACGTGACTTTTTTCAGGATATGCTGTGGAATTGTTTTGAAAAATAGCTTATCCAAAATGTGTTAAATTTAATTTCTAGTGGGCATTGTAGTATTGTTATTGTTAGGTGCCCTCAAGTCAGTGCCAACTCATGGTGACCTTATGTACAACAGATGAAACACTGTTGTCATGCTTCTCTGCTATTCATAGGGTTTTCAATGGATGATTGGTTTTTGGGAGTAGGCTGCCAGGTCCTTCTCCCAAGCCTACAGCATCTGGTATTCCCTGGTGGTCTCCCATACAAGTACTAACCAGGCCTGACCCTGCTTAGCCTCTGAGGGGATCTGACACCTTAGTGATACAGCTGCAAACATTGTAGTATTGAGAAGGTTTAAATATCTTGAAAAATTGTGACTGAAGAAATTGTGTGAGTTTATGTATAGGAACCCTCCAAACTCTAGAAAAATATATTCTCTAAAATCATTATATAAAGCTGGTATGAAGTAGCTTTGTAGAAACTAAGAAAAAGTGAGCATCTAATTCTTATTTTTAATTTTAGAAACTTTACCTTATGATGAAGCAATTATAATGTAAGAAATTAAAATTATCAGTGAGGAGTTGATGTCTATAAAATTCAGAGAACTAGGATGGGCTTCTAGAGTCTTTAATATATTTTCTAGGTCAACTTGTTTTTCACCCTGATATTTTTGGTGACACTTCATGATGTGTTCTCTAGGCTGCTGTAATGTGATTTGTTCAGATAAAACTGGAACCCTGACGAAGAATGAAATGACTGTTACTCACATATTTACTTCAGATGGTCTGCATGCTGAGGTAGCCTTTGTATTTCTTTTTATTTTTCATAAAACAGTTTACCTTCATTAAGAAACTTGGTGTTCAACATTCTTAGCAGTTTCAGTTTTTCAGGCTCAAAAGCTTTGTAATATTAGCAGCAGAGTTCTTTACTTCCCATGTGATTCTGTCAAGTCTGTTCAGTTCAGAAATTTTGATTCCTTTTTGACATCTCTTTCAGTCACCCCTGCATCCATGCATCACCAAATCCCGTCCAGTTTTTCCTCATAAATAACTTTCCATACCATCTGTCTTATAGCCAGCTTCCCTAATCCACATTACCATCATCTGTCACCTGGCGTTTGAAAAAAACCTTGTGACTAGGCTTTCTGTGTCCATTCTTGATGGCTGTACACTGTATATCTGGAGTGACCTTGCAGAGACAAATGTTGAACATGTCACTCCATAAATGAAGACAGTTCAGTGGCTGTCCATTTTGACCAAGATCCTGAAGTGTGGCCTCAGGGCCCTACATGGTCTACCCCGGATTTCCTTCTCTGGCCTTACCTGCTCCACCTTTTGATTACTATATACCAAATACACTGGGTTTATAGTTCCTTTAATGTGACATAGTTTCTCCTAGGGCTTTTATTGCTGTCCCCATTGCTTAAGATCATCTGATGCCATTTCATCCTCTGCACCTCCGTTCTGGCTCCCTTCAGAAAAGCTTTGCTGACCCCCCTGCCCCAAACTGGCCTTCCACTTGATTTTTCTTTGCATTCCATAGCTCTTGGTCTATGTCCCAGGTGAAATTGTCTGTCCCTCTTTCCTGTTAGGCTATGAGTCGTAAGAGTGGGAACTGTGTTGATTACACCACAGTAAGGGGCACGTGAATGAATCAGTGACTGGATGAATGACTATTTTTATAGTGATGTGTTGTCAGTCTCTGAAATGCACATCTCTGTGCAGTGGTTCTTCCCGAACCTGGCTGAGTACAAGGTCCAGCCCCTCCCACTGCACACAAGATTTTTGACTAGAATGTTTCTTAACACTACTTTGGATGGATACTGTATTTTGAAATGTATTGCTAGGGAATTCACTGAGCAGTAGGCATTAAAAAAAACCTGACAGACGTTTATACTTGTGTTTTATTTATTTAGGTCTATTTCACAGAGGCATTAAAATGAGACTGTTGGATTTAAGGTGTTATATTGATCCAGGGTACCTAATGAATGAGTGAATGAGTCCTTTTAGATAGGTATTTGGTGTTACATGCACTCATGTGGTCCAGGTGTGGAGAGCAGCAGTGGTCCCCATCCTTTTTGGCACCAGGGATCAATTTTGTGGATGGTAGTTTTTCCACAGTCCAAGGTCAGGCGTGGGGAGATGGATTTGGGGTGATTTAAGTGATAGGGAGCAGCTATAAATACAGGTAACGCTTCATTCACTGCCCCCTGCTCACCTCCTGCTGTGCATCCTGGTTCGTCATAGCCCATGGCCCGATACTGGTCTATGGGCCTGGGAGTTAGGGACCCCTGCAAGGCAGAATATTAATTTCTCTTTCAACTCCATCATTTTATATGTCAAGCATAAAGCATTTGTTAATTATTTTCTCCCTAAATTATTATTTTTCTGAAATTTTTGTTTGGCTTGATACTAGCCATGTGGAATAAGTGTGGTATCTTGTTTATTTCACCTATAGTTTTTAAATTGGCATTTAATATACTATATTAATGTAGTTTGTGAGTACTAGGATAAATCTCTTAATGTCTCTGAGCCTGTATATTTGCAGAGAGAATTATCTAGGTCACAGATTTGTGTCAAATGTTAGATATAATGGATTTGAGTTCTTTGCAAACTATAGTATGCTACATAAGTGTCATGTTATATAAGCCTATGTATGCATAGAGATTTTCATGGTTTACTTGTCCTCTTTATAATGCATTGAAAGCACATATTATTTTTATATTTTGTTTCTTTAGCTATTAAATATTCTTCTAGATTTTTTTTTCTAAGTATACATTTTAACAATGTCATGGGGTAGAAAATGAAATGAGCACAACTCAGGATACTTTTGGTTCTTGTCATACCACTATTTACTATTTGTATTCCTGTTTGCACTTCATGTTCCTTAGGTTACTGGAGTTGGCTATAATCAGTTTGGTGAAGTGATCGTTGATGGTGATGTTGTTCATGGATTCTATAATCCAGCTGTTAGCAGAATTGTTGAGGTAAAATTTTATTCTCCAAGAGGGTATCTTTCTTCATAATGACATAAGACACAATGATGGGTTCATAGTTGATATGCATTCCTCTTAGGCGGGCTGTGTGTGCAATGATGCCGTAATCAGGAACAACACTCTGATGGGAAAGCCAACGGAAGGGGCCTTAATCGCTCTTGCAATGAAGGTATGTCTCTCATTTCTTTGACACATGAGATGGTGTTCTGACAATAGTGTAAGGCCATCAGTTTCAGTATTACTGCTTTTTAGATAGTCAGTGAAGAAGATTCACAGTATTTCATCGTTTTTACTGCCTTTTGGCAGTATAAATGGAGAGCATAGTTTTTTCAGTATAACTTCATTCCTTAATGTAAGATACAAATTAATAAGCACTGATGGATTTCTTCTTACAAAGATACGTTCCTGTCTTCCATAATACTGAGGTTTGTGTGTGAAAAGCTTTATAAATGTGTCTAGTTGCTGATGAATACTTTTACATTAATATCTCCATGTATTACATTAATATCTCTGTGTAAAGCTACCGATGCAGTTATAAGAAATCAGATTTCTTTTCTCCGTCTTCCTTTTTCCTCTATCAGTTTCTCCAAATGAGTGTCAGAATTTGCTGGGGAGAGGGAGTGTGGTTCTCAGTGATCTTTACATCTGTCCTCATTGATCTTACATTCTAAGTTCTACATTTGTTCAATTAGGAACCTAAAAGTCTGCTCTGCCATTTTCCTAACAAAAATAACTGTTCCTTTAAAACTTGTGTGACGCAGGACTCCTCTAAATGAGGATACTGGAAATGAGAGCCAGTAAAGTTAGATTATTATAGCATTTAGTTGAATAAAAATTAATTAACTGATTTGATGCTTGGGATGGGACCTATGGCTTTCCACATGCCAGGCAAGTGCTTACCTTTGAGCTAAACCCTCAGCTCAATAGTTTTAGAATATATATTTTTTTCTATAGAAAGCTGCCTTCCTTTTATTACTTGGTCTCTTTGTAACAAGCAAACTATAGCTTTTTAAAAGATACTCAAGAAGTGAATCCAATATCAGGAATTTCCCATGTTATGATTAACAAGATATTAGTTCTTGGTAAGGTGAAGTGTGAAACCACCTCCTGTGAGAGACCTATTAAGTGAGGAGTTAATACTGACATCTTGGAACAAATAAAGTGCAGATTCACATCTACTTTTTAAAAGATAGAAAGAGTTTCCAGGAGGTAGCTAAAGGAATAAACAAGCATAGAGTGAGTGGTGGCTAATCAGTTGGCTAATATGGAAGAAATGAAAGGTGTTTGTATAACGCGAAAGATTGTTAAAAATAATCTGTTCATGGTGAGTTTCCTGAGGACTTTCAAATGCCAGGAAATTTTGAACATATTTTGGTAGAAAACAAAAACCAATAAACTATAGATTTTTGAGTAGATTAAAACTATTTTTGGATATTTAGATGAAGATGCAAAGGGGATTGGGAGGGAGAACAGCTCCATGACATTGGTAGTTGTCAGCATAGAGTAGTTGGGGGCAAAGGATGAGGACAATAGCAACAGGCAAGACAGATTTGCGTCCCTGACAAGTGAAGGATTGAATCTGAAACTTGCGTTGATTGAAAAAGTTCATGCTCAGTATTGGTTGGGTACCTTTACTTATTTGTATCTTGCTTTCTTCCAGTAGTTGAGCTGGTAGAGGGATTAATATAGTCAGTGTGCAGGGCTTGGTATACATACAGTCCAGAGCTCTGTCTACATACCTAGGCTTCCATGGTGAAAGTCTCTGTTACTGTGTAGGGAAATACAGTGTATGTAGATGGAGCATTGCTATTCTTTCTCCATTATTTGAAAATTAATCCAAGTATCTGTAACCAACCAAGCTACAACTTGGGCCTTTTGTTGTTTGTCAAAGAAAAAAACAATTACGTTTAGGTTAGAATTAACTAACTTTTCTTTTTTTCTTTTCCTTTTCCTTCCTCTTTCCCTTCCTCCTTCCTTTCTTCCTTTCTCCCTCCCTACTTCCCTCCCTCCCTCCTTCACTCCTTCCCTCCCGCCCCGCCTGCCTGCCTGCCTGCCTGCCTGCCTGCCTGCCTGCCTGCCTTCCTTCCTGCCTTCCTTCCTTCCTTCCTTCCTTCCTTCCTTCCTTTCCTACCTTCCTTCCCTCCCTCCCTCCCATCCCCCCTTTCTGTCTTTCACTTCACAGATGGGTCTTGATGGACTTCAGCAAGATTATATCAGAAAAGCTGAATACCCCTTTAGTTCTGAGCAGAAGTGGATGGCTGTTAAGTGTGTACACCGAACACAGCAGGTAACTAACCCTCTGTTTGAAGAACACTTACACTCTGGCTTTGTTAATAACATTCACATTTAGATTTCAACAATCACTGTGCATAATAAAGACCTGTTGCTTTCAAGTGGGGTAATAGTACACTCATCTCATTTTATTCTCCTGTTGTTTTTGATCTTTTTTTCCTTATAGAGTCTGTGCATAGACACATTTTGTTTTCCCATGTGAGCTAACAGCTTAAACGACTTGTGGCCTGGTCACAGCCTCTTAGAGCCTGTGAAGTCAGGTTCTCTCAACATGTTTTTGTTCTGGACAGCCCTTCATTATAAGTCTCTGCTGACTCTGCATGCCAGTCTATGCTCTTTCACTGAAGGAATGTCTTATTTCAAAACAAACAAAACCATATTATTTTATGGAAAAGTGGTTCCCCAAAGTATGTAATTCATGTTGATGTTTCAGTTACAGACTAACAAAATGACGTCATATACTAATAATGGCAAGCTGCTACCTCGTGCTGGGGTGCTTTAGGTCTTGTTGTTTTGTTTTTTATTTCTTTATGAGGCTGGGGAGTGAACCCAGTGCTGTGCACATGGTAAGCAAGTGTTCTAACACTGAGCTGTGTCCCTAGGTCCCTCTTTTCACTTTTCATTTTGAGACAAGGTCTCCCTAAGTTGTGCAGGCTGCTTCTGGCTTGAACTCATGAGCCTCTTTCCTCAGCTCCTGAGTCGCTAGGATTGCTGGCATGTACCACTGTGCCTGGTGTGCTTTGGAAGTTTTTACAGTTAGTATACTGAGTTCTGGGTTATCTACAATGTATGTTTATATTACTCACGGTTACTATTACCAGCTTGATACTTAAACTTGTCCTTGAAAATACATATTTGTTATTTTTACATTTCCTCTAACAGAAATAAACGATTGGTTATATCTTTTCGTCTGTGAAACACCTATAACTAGTTACATCTCTGTAGACAAGAATGAATGAACTATTCTCCCCACTCATCGTAGACAGGAAACATTGGTTTTAAAAGAAAGGCCAACTTGGAAGTCATTGAACATGTGAATACAAGTCTGCCAGGAGCTCTGTTCTTGGTCTGTTTCATCTTTAAAGGAACTTTTACAAACTCACGGGAAGTGTGACAGTTGGAAACAAAACTAAAAGTAAAATGCCAACTGGGGACCATGGCACATGCCTGCAATCCTAGTGTCTCAGGAGGCTGAGGCAGGAGGATCCTGAGTTCAAGAACAGAGGCAATTTGTGTAGCTTGGGAGACAAAGTAAAAAATAAAGTAAGGGGGTTGGGGTGTAGCTCAGTGGTGGATTGCCTGCCTGCCAGATGTGAAGCTCTAGGGACAACTTGCTAGTACTGAAAAAATAATAAAATAAAATTCCTCTTTCTTTAAACCTAGTAATGTAAAGCTTTCACAAATTGCATTACACTTAAGATAATTTTCAACTGATAGCCCTTGACCGTATAGTTAGTTATATGGCAGAAGATGTACAGTAGAATTTTTTTTTTTTTTTCCGGTACTGGGGGTTGAACCCAGGGCCTCAGCATGCTCTGCAAGTGCTGGACCACTGAGCTGCACCCTCAACCCATTTTTTTACTTTTTGAGACAGGGTCTCGCTAAGTTATGCAGACTGCTTCTGGTCTTGAACTTGGGATCCTCCTGTCTCTGCCTCCTAAGCTGCTGGGATTATAGGCATGTGCCACCATGCCCAGCTTTATTAGCTTTTTTGATTGGTTTGTTTGACTTGTGATTTTTTTTTTTTTTTGGTGGTACTTTGGGTTTGAACACAGGTCTTTGCACAAACTGTACAAGTGCTCTATCATTGGGCTATACCAGTAGCCCAATTTTTTTTTCTTTCTTTCTTTCTTTTTCTTTTCTTTTTTCTTTTTTTTTTTTCTTTTTTTTTTTTTTTTTTTTTTTTTTTTTTTTTTTTTTTTTTTTTTTTTTTTTTTTTTTTTTTTTTTTTTTTTTGCTGTACTGGGGTTTGAACCCAGGGCATCCGTCTTGCATGCTTTACAAGTGCTGGACCACTGAGCTACACCCTCAGCCCATTTTTTTTACTTTTTGAGACAGGGTCTCACTGAGTTACAGCCTCTGGTCTCGAACTTGGGATCCTCCTGCCTCCACCTCCCAAGCTGCTGGGTTACAGGTGTGCACCACTGCCCCTGGCTCCCCCAGCCCATTTTTTAGTTCTTTATTTTAAGTCAAGGTCTTGCTAAGATTCACAGGCTACCTCCGGTCTTCAACTTGTGATCCTTCTGCCTCAGCCTCCTGAGACACTAGATTATAAGCATGTGCCACCAGGCCCAGCTATATCACTCCTCCTTATAAAACACCACACAGTACAACAAGATAATGGGACTCATGTAATGTTTGGCATTTTAGTTGTCTTGAGTCTAGGTTCATGAAAATTATACATAGGAATATTGAATATTCTGTTTCATAAGTGGTGGGCAGGAAGTGAGAGGATATGAGTTTGGAAATACTTGTGAGATTCTTCTTCCCATTTTTCTACCTAATAAGTTCTTGTAAAGTAAGGCCAATCAGTGAAAGGAACAGATAAACCTAAACTCACAGATGTGTTTCAGTTTATTTATTTATTTGTTTGTTTATTTATTTATTTATTTGAGAAAAGGTCTTGCTGTGTAGCCCAGGCTGACCTTGAACTCACTATGTAGCCCAGGTTGGCCTTGAAGTTGCAGCAATCCTGCCCTCTCAGCCTCCCGGCGGTGGGGGGGATTACAGTCCTGAGTCACTGCCACTGGCATTGAACTTGCTGATTGAAAAACAGCTCCAGTGACTCAAATAGTTTGTATTTTAAATGTTTTTTATTTGAATATGACAATATACTCATTTTCTCTATTCCTAGAATCTGCCAAGAGTAATAAAAGATAAACCCATAAATACATTTGAAGGCAGGGAAGAAGACAGGCTAAAAACAGGAAGGAAGGTTGAAATTCTGAAGAGGAACCACTTACTCCCCTAAATACCTTTTCTGCTTTTTAGGTCAGACCATTGTTGTTGTTGTTGTTGTTGTTGTTGTTGTTAGGTACCGTCAAGTCCAACTCATAGTGACCCTGTGTATACCACATTGAAACACTTCCCTATTCTGTGCCAGGCACACGATCTTATTTATGTTTTAGCCCATTGTTGCAGACACTGTGTCAACCTATCTGGTGGAGGGTTTTCCTTTTTTGTTGTTGTTGACTTGCTACTCTCCCAAACATGATGTCTTTCTCCAGGGATTGGTCTCTCCTGACTACATTTCTAAAATAGGTAAGACGCAGTCTAGCCATCCTTGCTTCCAAGGAGCACTCTGGTTGCACTTCTAGGACAGATTTGTCCTAGGACTTCTTTTGGCAGTCCATGGTATTTTCAATATTTGTCTCCAGCACCATAATTCAAAAGCATCAGTTCTTCTCCTGTCTCTCTTGTTCAGTGTCCAGCTTTCACAACCACATGATCCAACTGAAAATACGATGGCATGAGTCAGGCACACCTTTGTCTTCAATGTGACATATTCACTTTTCAATGCTCTAAAGAGATCTTTTGCCACAGCTTTTCCCAGAGCAATGCATCTTTTGATTTCTGCTGCTTCCATGGGTGTTGATTATAGAGCCAAGCAAAGCAAAATCTTGGACAACCTCAATCTTTTCTCTGTTTACTGTGAAGTTGCGTACTGTCCAAGTCACAAGGATTTTTGTTTTGTTGATGTTTAGTTGCAGCCCATATTGAAGGCTATGATCTTTGATCTTCATCAGCGAATGTTTTAAATCCTCTTCACTTTCAGCAAGCAGAGTTGTGTCATCTGCATAACGCAGGTTGTTACTGAGTCTTCCTCCAATCCTGATGCCCTCCTTTACCCCTGTTGTTGATGTTCTTGTTGTTGTTAGGTGCTGTCGAGTTGGGTCCTACTCATAGTGACCCTATGTACAACAGAACGAAACACTCCCCGACACTGTGCCATGCCTAGCACTATGTCAGTGCTTCTCTGCTATTCACAGGATTTTCAATGGTGGATTATATCACGATTGTATTGGGAGTGGGCTGCCAGGTCCTTTTCCTGTCTTTACCCCTGTAGAATGTCTGACCTGGGGGATAAGGGTGGAGGACTGGAGCAGAGTGATGGAGGGTGGTATGAGAGATGAGCCTCTAGACCTGACTCTGCTTGCTCTGAGTAGTGAACACCCTCCCTCACCATTCCCCATTTCAGGATATTAAAGAACTCCAGGAAAGCGGGTTGGCCCCCGGGAGGTTTGAGTAGTAAGGGGCACCCCTAACCCAGCCTTGTGCTCATCAGAATAGCTACCTTCTGACTAGGACAAGATGGTACCTTGGTACAGTTTTGATTTGCATTTCCCTGGTGGCTAAGGATGTTGAACTTTTAAAAATGTGTTTATTGGCCATTATGGTTGTTGTTGTTAGGTGCCATCGAGTTGAGTCCGACTCATAGTGACCCTGTGTACAGCAGATCGAAATACTTCCTGATTCTGTGCCAGGCACACGATCTTATTTATGTTTAAGCCCATTGTTGCAGATACTGTGTCAATCCATCTGGTGGAGGGTTTCCCTCTCTTGCGTTGACCTGCCACTCTCCCAAACATGATGTCTTTCTCTAGGGATTGACCTCTCCTGACTACATGTCGGAACTATGTAAGACACAGTCTGGCCATTTCTTGCTTCCAAGGAGCATTCTGGTTGCACTTCTTCTAGGACAGATGTTTTGGTTCTTTTGGCAGTCCATGGTATATTCAATAGACGTCTCCAGCACCATAATTCAAAAGTATCAATTCTTTTCCTGTCTCCCTTGTTCAATGGCCAGCTTTCACAACCATATGATGCAACTGAGAATACCATGGTATGAGTCAGACGCACCTTTGTCTTCGATGTGACATCTTTGCTTTCCAACACTCTAAAGAGATCTTTTGCCACAGCTTTTCCTAGAGCAATGTGTCTTTTGATTTCTTGACTGCTACTTCTGTGGGTGTTGATTTTAGAGCCAAGCAAAGCCAAAACTTGGACAACCTCAATCTTTTCTCCATTTATTGTGAAGTTGCGTGCTGACCCAGTTGTAAGGATTTTTGTTTTGTTGATGTTTAGTTGCAACCCATATTGAAGGCTATGATCTTTGATCTTCATCAGCGAATGTTTTAAATCCTCTTCACTTTCAGCAATCAGAGTTGTGTCATCTGCATAACGCAGGTTGTTAATGAGTCTTCCTCCAATCTTGATGCCATGTTCTTCCTCATAAAGTCCAGCTTCTTGGATTATTTGTCAGCGTATAAATAGAAGAGATAGGGTGAAAGTATACAGCCCTGACGCACACCTTTCTCAACTTTAAACCAGGCAGTGTTTCCTTGTTCTAATTGAACAACTGCCTCCTGGTTCATGTATAGATTCCTCGTGAGTACAATTAGGTGCTCTGGTATTCTCATTTTCTGAAGTGTTATCCATAATTTATTATGATCCACACAATCAAATGCCTTTGCGTAATCAATAAAACATAGACATCTTTCTAATATTCTCTACTTTTGGCTAATATCCACCTGACATCAGCAATGACGTCCCTGGTTTCCCACCATTGTGGAGGTTCCACAAAAAAGTAAAAATAGAACTATCATATGACCAGCTCTACCACTCATAGGTATATATCTGAAGGAAAGTAAGTCAACACAGCATAGCGACACCTGCTCATCCTTATTATTTGTGATACTGTTCACAATAGCCAAGACACGTGCTCATCCTTGTTATTTGTGATACTGTTCACAATAGCCAAGACACGAAATCAATCTAGGTGCCTATCAACCGATGAATGAATAAGGAAAATGGTGTGTGTGCGTCTGTGTGTGTGTATGTACACCCTCTAGGGGGTTTTACTCATCTGTACAGAAGGGAGAAATTATGGCATTGGCTGGTAAATAGAACTAGAGATCATCATTTTAAGTCATGAAAGTGGAAGTGGGACTAAAGAGAGAGAATGGGCTAAAGAGAGGGGGACGGGCAATAGGAAAGGATAATGGGGGAAAGAAAAGGAAATATATGTTTTACTCTCAAAGGCAAGATCTGGATTTATATGTATACACACAAACAAGGTGTGCAAGAGAAGGGAAGCCACTGGTGGGGAGGTAAAAATGAGTAATGTACAGTGATATGCATATATGGAAATGTCACAGTGAAACCAGTAAGTAGTATAATAAGAAATTAGAAATAAAGCAAAACAACAAACAAAATAAAACCAACGAACCAAAAAAAAAAAAAAAACCCTACCCCCCCGCCCAACAACAACAACAAAAAAAAACAAGAAAAACCCTACCTTCTTCTGGTCTTCATCTTCCCTACAGCGAGGTCTCCCTGTCCATTAGCTCTGCCAGAGCTGGTGAAGCTTCTGGTCCATGAACTGCTTCACTCCTGCACTTTCATGGACAGTTAGGGGTTGCTGGGCACAGCCTCCAGTATGAAAGGTACACACTGGATAAACAGAGGTCTCAGAAACAGGCAATGCACATTATAAATAACATCAAAATAGTCTCCTTTTTTCCTTTTTTGCCATATTTGGGGTTTGAACCCAGGGCCTCAGATATATTTCACAAGTGCTCTGCCTCTGGACTGCATCCCCAACACATTTTTTACTTTTTTATTTTGAGACAGGGTCTTGCTAAATTTACGTGGGCTGCCTCTTGTCTCAAACTTGTGATCTTCCTGCCTCAGCCTCCTGAGTTGCTGGGATTAGAGGCATGTGCTAACGTGCCTGCCTGCAAAGTACTTTCAATAGAATATTTACTAAATAAAGAAGTCCATAGTATAAGAGATAAGGTAAGAAACTCAGAAAATGAATTTTGGAGATTGGATATTTACCTCATAATGGCTAGCTGCATCTTATGTGTTTTGGACATGTCAGGAAGATCAGTGCTTGGTGAAGGACACCATATGTGAGAGAGTGGTAGGTCACTTAAAAACAAGGAAGACCCTGAACTATGTGGGTTGGCACAGTGGCTGCAACAATGGGCTTAAACATAAAAAAGATTGTGTGCATCGCACTGTGTCAGGTAGTGTTTCATTCTATTGTATATAGGATCACTGTGAGTCAGACCCGACTTAATGACACCTGACACACACACAACAGTAAGAGGAAGAGAGAACAGAAAATGGGAACCCAGAAGCTTTTCCAGATGAAAAGCTTTTAGGTTCTAGAATAAAGTGGCTTATCAGCAGCTCAGCACAATGAATGTGTTCAATGGAGCCTCAGGTGAAGGGGACAAACATAAGATCCATAATCCATAATGATTTAGGATGAGTAGGATTGGGTAGGGACTGCAGTTTTTCATGACAAGCTTTTGAATTTTACTTTGTTTTTGTAATACTGGGAATTGAACCTAGGACCTTGCACTTGCTAGGACGAATATTACTTTTACTGTGATAAATAACCCCCTGTGTCTCTCAGCTTATCATGCTGTTAGGGCTTGCATGTTGCTATGATGCTGAAAGCTGTGGCACCCATATCACAGATGCCAGCAGGGCCACCCGTGGTGGACAGGTTGCAGTTGAGCTTCCAGACGAAGACAGACTAGGGAGAAGGACCTGGCAGCCCACTTTTGAAATAATTAGCCATTGAAAACCAAGAATTCGAAGACACTTTAGAAAAAGAATTTGTAAAGCTCCCAGAGATTTAGGGGACAAGAAAAGACATAAAAAGGTTCAAGGGAGGGGGGCACGAGATCATATTAAACACTTTAGGGATTAGCAGTAGTTTCTTGATATTTTTGTACTGAAATGCTAAATACTGGGCGATAATAGAGCAAAATCATAAGACTAAGAGGAAGATTATTATTAGTTAAAGTTATAAATGTGAGAATAAGGTAAAAATGTATATCCCACCTCACCTATATTTTCAAAGAAGGATACTCATGAATAATAACCAAAGAAAAGGAAGACTTAGAATCCAGTGAGAATAGAAGCAAGTCTTGATGCTTGGAGGCAGCAGGCCTAGAAATTAGCCAACTCAAGTTAGGGAAGGAAAAGAATAAGACAGAAGGAAGGCAGTCTGTGGTAAATATAGGGAATTAATAGCTTACCTGCTCCTCGTTTGATCATGTGAACATTATCCTGAGATGGGCTTTATGTCACATTGAAGAGTTGGGGCAGAATGAACGCGAGGCAGAAATAAAACTAAGCAAATAAAAAAGACAGTTAACAAGTTTACAAATGACAAAACGTGAACCAGAGAAGTCTCATTTGATTCGATTTATGAGTGAAGACAGGCCAGGGAAACGTCACCACTCACTCCCGCATCTGCCGCCCTCCAGGTTCCTCTGGTGCGCCTGGCTTGTCTCTGTGAGCACTCACTGGCCCAGCAGCAGAGGGGAGGAGCACATTATGCATTGGCTCCTCCGTTTCCACTTAGGTGTGCTGAAGCAGGCCATAGGGATGTAATTCCAGCCTGCGAGCAGAGCTGGGATGTTTGTGAACTACTGTAGTCAACAGTGGGGAGTCCTCATGTAACCAAAATTTTGGCAAATAGTGACTTGACTATATCATAGCGATTAGGAGAGGGGATAGGGAGTAGAGGGTGGCCAGATAAACACCTATCACAGTAGACATTATATAAAATTGGTAATAGAAGGAGTAGCAGTGTAAATGTGTTCAAAACTCAGGGGAAAATGCCTGAGGAAAGAACTAAAAGAGAGTTGACTGTCTATGGAGTAGGGCTGGGATTTAGCTCAGTTGGTAGAGCACCGCTCTATAGTCTCTGAGGTCCTGAGTTGATTCCCAGCACCACAAAAACGAGAGAAGGATGTGGCAACCCACTCCCGAGGCAATCCCGAAACAGTCAGCCATTGAAAACCCTATAAGGGTCTCTATGAGTCGGACACGACTCAACGGCACCTAACAACAACAACAACAATATCTATGGAGAGGGACTTAGGATGAGTAGGATTGGGTAGGGACTGCAGTTTTTCATGACAAGCTTTTGAATTTTACTTTGTTTTTGTAATACTGGGGATTGAACCTAGGACCTTGCACATGCTAGGACGAATATTACTTTTACTGTGATAAATAACCTCCTGTTTCTGTCAGCTTATCATGCTGTTAGGGCTTGCATGTTACTATGATGCTGAAAGCTGTGGCACCCATATCACAGATACCAGCAGGGCCACCCGTGGTGGACAGGTTACAGTTGAGCTTCCAGATGAAGACAGACTAGGGAGAAGGACCTGGCAGCCCACTTTTGAAATAATTAGCCATTGAAAACCCTTTGAATAGCAGAGAAGCACTGTCAAATACAGTGTCAGAGAATAAGCCCTCCAGGCTGGCAGGCATTCAAAAAATGACTAAGGAAGAGTTGCCTCAAAAGAGAGTTGACCTTAATGACGAGAATGGAGTGAAGCCCTTGAGACATCCTTTTGCTGATGTGGCACAAATCAAAAGGAGAAGACACATACTGGCCACAACAATGGGCCCAAACATATAAAAGATCATGTGCATGGTTCAGTGTTGGGTAGTGTTTCGTTCTGTTGTTCATTGGGTCACTTTGAGTCACACTTAACTCAGTGGCACCTAATAACAGCAATGACGAGAAATAAAAGAATTTCAGTGATATACTCAATTACAAAGTAGTTACCAGAATTAAATAGAATCATAGATAGATAAACATAGGTATAGATATTTAAATGTTGTTAGTTTTGTTAGGGGCCATCAAGTCAGGTCCAACTCATAGCAACCCTATGTACAACAGAATGAAACACTCCCTGACACTGTGCGGTACCTGGCACTATGTCAGTTCTTCTCTGCTATTCACATGGTTTTCGGTGATGGATTGTTTGGGGAGTGGATTGGCAGATCCTTCTCCCTAGCCAGTAGCTTCTGGTATTCCCAGGTGGTCTCTCATCCAAGGACTCACTAGGCCCACCTTGCTTAGCTTCTGAGATCAGGTGGGATCAGATGCCAGGGTGCTGTAGCTGCAGACAGATCTTTAGATAGTAACTAATAAAGAGCCTGAACTATTTTTTCTGGAGAGCCTCGTTACAGATCTTAGAGTACCTAATTCGAGGGTTAGTATAGCTTTGTCTTCAGTGTGTGGGATCCTGGGGCAGGTGTTATTTTTTATCGAAGATGCAGAAAGTGTGAGAGTTCAAATGTCACTCAAAGTTGTAGAGTTGAATAATTCGGTGGGTATTATGAGAAATGCCTATACTTGTTTTCAGACTCCAATAGCAGATTATACAATTTGAAATTAAACTTTTATTTTGTATGTTTTGCTCTTTAGGACCGACCAGAGATTTGTTTTATGAAAGGGGCGTATGAGCAGGTGATTAAGTACTGTACTACATACCACAGCAAAGGGCAGACCCTGACACTTACCCAGCAGCAGAGAGATCTGTACCAACAGGAGAAGGCGCGGCTGGGCTCCGCAGGACTCCGAGGTAAGGCCATTCAGGCATAGACCTGGGGGTGGGGGAGTGGAGTTGCTTTTAATTGCAGATGACTTCGTACTTCACATCGGATGTCCAGCTCATTCCAGGCCTCAAAGGGCCCTCACCATTTCTGAAGTGGTTTGTTGTAGTTGAGTTCCTGAAGAATGGAAGATCTAGAATGCAGCAAAACATGAAATCTCTGCTTCTTGTAGACCTGCAGTGGTTTTTGAGTAGGTGATAGGAATTTTATTTTAAGTAAATTTATCTTGTGAGAAGGGAAATAGGTCAAGGTAAAATGGTGTTATCCTTTCCTTGTTTTGCTCCTTTATTTAAATTGTTAATGGAACTACTTTCCTAAAAATGGAAGTCTTTAGCCTCTCATTTGTCCTTTAAACTAAGGTGAATGATAACTCGATCCTCATCTGCTATTTTTCTTCTCTTGCTGTTCATCAAGGAGGAAAAGAAATAACTCGGTATTGCTTATGTATATGCTGCTTCCTGAACGTGCTGGTAACTGGGATTGGGGCTGACGTGGGTGCCACACATCTGGCTGCCTCTTCTAGGGGCTCCACTTGTAGAACTGAGGGGCAGGAAGTGGGGTCTTACTGGTCCTCACCTTCTGGGTAGGCCTGGCGTGTGCAGAATTTCTGAAGTTATGTAGTTTCCCAAAGACACGGGAAGAGTTGGCTTCCTTGCTTTCATAATCTTAGTGAAGTGGATGCCAAACACTGCAATTCCTGGAGAAAGGAATACATGTTATGTGTGAAATGTTCTTTCTTGTGGTTCATTTAAGGGCATTCTTCGGGCTTGAAGCATTGGATAGGTTCATAGGATTCTGGTCTTGTGATAGCTCAGTTTGGGAAGGTGTTCTTATGGGCAGGGACGGATCCTCCCCGGCCTGCTGCCCTGCTCAGGTCCTTTCCTCTCTGGTCTTTGCACTGACCCCGGGGCCCTGAGCCAAGGCCACTGTGCGTGTCCTCCCCAGAGCCTGTGCATCCACCTGGGAGTATGGGCTGCATTGTGATCACCTCCAAACTGCATGCTTTGTCTCCGGACAGGGGAGGCAGTGTCTCCTGGCTGAAGAGTGGCTTTGCAGATGGGTCTGTTTTTTTATGAAAAAGTATTTTTAAAGAAAAATAACTCTCCCTTCTATAGTGTAAGAGGCTTTGTTAGCCTCCAGAGTTTCTAGCATTTCTTCCCCGCCCCTTCCTGGCTTGAGTCTTCACCATGCCCCTTAGGCCTTCTGGATCCCTACGGGCAAGGCAGCTTCTCTCTCACCATCTGCTCTGGGGCAGGAGGAAGCTTTTCTGGTGAAACCGGGTCAGGCCTACGTAGTGGGAGCCACAAGACCACAGTTTTAAAAATAAATTTACCAGGCCACAAGTGCATGTGCTAAGTGGATACTCTGGGGGTGGGGGGCAGGAGTACTCCCATGTGTTCTGAATGGCTTCCCTCCCCAACAGTGGGCAGACAGAACTGCTGGGTGACCAGGCCACATGAAGCTCATCTTTATGCCCTGTCAGCTTCCAATCCCCAGCTAGATAGAGAGAATGGCATGTTACAGCAAGGCCCAGGAGGGGGTGGTCAGAGTGAGGGGTTGCTTAGGAGACTTGAGGGCCACTGCAGGGAGCCCTTGTAGTGGTGAGGAGGATTTTCTTTGTGAAAGCCTGTGTGTGAAGGGGCAGTGGCAGCTTCTCTGAGCTGTTCCTGGCCCCATCCTACCTCCTCTTCCTGCTTGCTGGCATCTGGTGCTTTTTCAGTCTACTTTTGCAAAGATGTACTTTAAAAAAAAAAAAAGAAGGAAGGAAGATGTCAAGGGGCAGGGAGGCAGGGTGAAGTGGGAGAATATAAACCTATTACCCTGGCCTAGCCTCTTGGTCTTCTGGAATGTCATTACTTCCAGTTTAAGAAATTTATTTCCAGCTGTTAATAAAGCATTGATATGTTTTTATTTATTTATTTTTCTAAAGGCAGCTAGAGTTTTATTGTCTTAGTTCACAGCCAGAGAATTGCAAATGTGCATGGATTTAGAGAAGTGGAAGAGATCTTAAAGTTCTGGTATAAGTTTCTCTTCTCCTTAGTTTTTGGAACAAAGTTTTCACGCATTTTTATTCTAACATTTTTCGTCTGAAGAACTGTTGAGGTTTGTGTGTGTGTACTTTTGTATTGTGACATGGTGAAGTAGACCAGGATTGGCAGAGGAGAAAATTTTTGTTCCCCAGGGTTTTCAGAAGCATTTTGATCTTTTGCCTATTCCTTCATGTCTTTTCTTTATGCTCTGTCTGTGCTTCACTCTCTAAGATTACCACCATGGAAGAACAAAGATTAAAAGTTTTAACTGTTGGGTAATTGTGTTGCATGTTATAAAACCTGTTTCTTAAAATGCTTGCCCTAAAATTGCAGTTAGGTATAAGTCATTTTATGCCAGAGGCCTTCCTCAGAGGAATGATTACCTACCCTTTAGGTAGAGAGAGACCTGTAGATCTTCATTTATGCTGAAGATGTAAACAAATAAATACAGGACACTAACCTGTAGGCCAGTGCCACTTCTCCAGGGCTTATCTTCCTTTCTTAGGATCTGCTCACACACAAACTGATGCTCACTGTCCCCTTCTCTCTCCATCTGCCCCTACCCCAGCCCCAGGAACTGTCAGGTGCTCATTCTCATCTCGATGAAAAGCCCACATCTGCATAAATAGTTTGGAATATCACTGTCACGCTGGCAAATTAGAAGTTACCTGCCTTTAGCCTTGGTTTTCCAATCCTTCCTGCCTTTTGCTTGAATAAGAATAAATACTCACTTCACTCTCTCTGGGGCTTTCACTCTCCCCGTGAGGTACTTGTGTTTTGTGTTCTTTGCTGGGTGTTTTTGGTAAGTATTCAGTCTGATAATATCCCAGAGAAACATTCCTTTGGTGCATAAGACTGCTAGAGTTTCCAGAATTCTGAGAATAAGCCAAATGGTACTTGGGACTTGTACAGGACTTGTGCTGTATCTTATTGCCCAAAGATGACAGGAAACTAGCTATAAAAAGTGATGCAGTAGTGCTACTTACATATGCTCAGTGAACCAAAGTTACAAATAAGAAATGTCTTTTAAGGTTGTGAAAAGAATAATGAAATCCAAATTGTGTTGGTGTTAATGGTCTTACAGTCATTTCATAGATTAACTTTACCTCCAGGGTTTGTCAATGTACAAAATTGTTACAGTATTGTTAGAAGTAATGAATACAGCCTTCTCTTCAGGCTGTTGAATTTTTCTGGAGACCTGTGAAATGGAAAGATGAAGGTACATTAGAAGCCACCTCAAAGGTGTCTGCTTGCTTAAAATTGACTTTTTAAAGCTTGACAAACCCATAGTTTCTCTTGATAATTAATTATATTTCTAAAGAAGCAGTAGTTTCTGTGGAAAGTAGCTGCATGTGGTTGCTATGCAAAAATGTTCATTGTTCTCGCTCACTTGCCTTCTTTGCTTAACAGTTCTTTAGTTTTAGTCTTTTTAATTTTTAATAGCTTAAAGCAACCTCATATCCAGATCTATTAAACTATCATGTCTTGGCATGTGATGACTTTGAATTGAAAAGATTATATGATAACTACAAATTGCATTACAATCTTATGTGATTTACCATCAACTAACTTCTAATGTTTTTATGACTCATTTTCATTTTTGGT
This sequence comes from Pedetes capensis, assembly GCA_007922755.1. NCBI lineage: Eukaryota > Metazoa > Chordata > Mammalia > Rodentia > Pedetidae > Pedetes > Pedetes capensis. Next base: position 271,892 of record VMDO01000120.1, read on the forward strand.
TTTATTATTTTTACCTAAGTTCTTGCATTGGCTTCTGGTCCTGAACTGGGACAGCTGACATTTCTTGGCTTGGTGGGAATCATTGATCCTCCTAGAACCGGTGTGAAAGAAGCTGTTACAACGCTCATTGCCTCTGGCGTATCGATAAAAATGATTACTGGAGATTCACAGGAGACTGCGGTTGCAATCGGTATAACTAGGCTGCTGCTTTTTGGTTTTGACAGTTTTTCCTAAAATACTGCAGTGCATAGTTTTTTGAACCATTAGATATGAAATATGTTTACATAATACTGAGATTATACAAGTACCACTGACTTACATGTTTGCTTAGACTATTTGAAATTGTAGGCAAAATTGATTACAGTTTAAAAAAGAATATTAAACACATAAGTAAATCATTATGAAATCACCGTGTGTTTATTCACAGAAGGGTGATTATTTTAACTTCATAGGCTACTATGAAGACAGATAAAAGCACTAGGATGTGTGTGAAGGGAAGCATGAAATTTAGTTTTTTTCAACTGAAGTATAATTTTCAAAGCAGATTTGTACATAAATGGGAAGAGAAGAGCTTGTATATAGTTCTGTTTTCTCATCAGGGATGTACACATGTTCTTTGAAACCTGTTTAAGATTACCTGAAGAAATGTAAGATGAAAATAAGTAGGGTAATCAATCTCCCAGAGCCTGTGGATTGTAATTCATACTGATAAATTTAAGTGTGCTAAGCTTCATGAATTCAGATTTTATTAATTTGGAGAGAAGCTGGATTAGGAGTTTAAAACTGTGTTACCTAAAAAAGGGTACTAGAAGCATAATGTTATTAGAAGAATAACTTTTAAATGTTTATTTTCATTTACGTACATACAATTATATGGTTACTGCAAATGTACCACTGCTTTGTCTGGTTTCACATACTCTAATTAAAATGCATAAATGCATTCCCTTTGTTTTTTTTTTCCCTCAGTACTGGGGTCGAATCCAGAGCCACACACCTGCTAGACAAGTGCTCTGCCACTGAGCTGCACCCCTAGCCCATTTTTTATTTTGAAGCAGAGTCTCACTAAGTTGTGTAGCTTCCTCTAGCCTTGAACCTGTGATCCTCCTGCTTCAGACTCTGAGTTTCTGGGATTACAGATGTGCGCCATGGTGCCTGACCTTAAAATGCATTCTAGTTTTCATTAGATATTGAGCTGCTGAGTAGCACCTGATTGGCCTGGTTTTAAGTTCTTAGGGTTTACTGGCTTAAATAGTGAAAATTCTCTATTCTTAAGTTTAAACCAAAACAAAACTGTAACAAAGAAAACTCCATACGTGTCACAGATTCAGATAGTTGTGTCTTAGCAATAGTTTGTCTCATCTTGGCATAAAGATTTTTTGTACTAAAAAGAAGGCAGGTGGATAAGAAATCGTGTGAAAGGAGCATAGTATTGAACAACCCATCAAGCAAAAGCAATTTGGTTAATTAGATTTTCTCTGTCTTTTTACTTTAGCCAGTCGTCTAGGACTGTATTCTAAAACTTCCCAGTCAGTCTCAGGAGAAGAAATAGATGCCATGGATGTCCAGCAGCTTTCACAAATAGTCCCAAAGGTAGGCCTAACTGTGCAGCCTTCTAGATCGAGGCGCCTCACTCTGAAATGTCAGCTGTTACCACTGTCTTAATGACGCTGTTCATTGACAAATAAGACACAACCACCAAATTTGGTGGTCCAGACTCTGAAATGAAATTTCATTCAAGTAAGTCGTATTGTTGAGTATTTATGATATTATCATTATGATGATTGTTCAAAGTGATTCACGTTAGTAAGAACTGAATATCCTCTCAGGAAACTACTATGAAAATGAACAGTGTACTTATATTTATAGAGGATGGGGAGATACTGTTACTTTATGCTTTTTACCTTTTTCTGTTCTAATTTTAGCATGAGTATCTATGTATTTTTTTTGAGTCATTGTTTTTGTACAGTAAAATTTGCCTGTTTTAATGCCTAGTTCTGAGTTTTGACAAATGTATGCAGTCTTGTAAACATAACCATAATCAAGATATAGAGTGATTTTCATCTCCAAAAAGTCTCTTATTTATTTGTATTTTTGTTTTTGGCAGTACTTGGGTATTGAACCCTGGGCCTGGCACATACTTTGCCAGTATCCTAGTACTGGGCTGATTCCCAGTGCATTTTTTGTTTGTTTAGAGACAGGATGTCCCTAAGTTTCTGAGGCTCTCTGGTCTCAAATTTGTAGTCCTCCTGGCTCAGCCTCCCAAGTTGCTGGGAATAAAGGCATGTGTCACCATGGCTGGCCTTCTCTTATGCCTTTTCAGAGTTAACTGCTCCCTCTACTTCCAATACTGGCAGCCACTCATTCATATTCTGTTCCTATAGTTTTGTCTTTCCCTTAATGCTCTAAGAAATGAAATTACATAGTTTGAGCTTTCAGATCTCCTTCTTTCACTTAGCATATACATTTGAGATTTGGCTGTGCTGGTTGCATGTATTAGTAATTTTTTTTTTTTTTTTTTTTTTTTTTTTTTTTTTAGTGAGGCATTACTGTATGGGTGTACCTTGTCTATTCACTAGTTTAAGGACATTTGGATTGTTTCCAGTTCTTGCAGACTATGAATAAAGCTACCATAAACATTTATTTACCAATTGTTTGCATGTAAATAGGTTTTGATTCTCTTGAGTAAATACATGTGAGTAATCACTGGGCATATGCTTAATGTGTGTTTAACATCATCAGAAATGCTAAGTTTTACAAGATGACTTTATTGTTTTGTACTCCTACCAGCAGTGATTGAAAGTTGTAATTGCTCTGTGTCCTCAGTAGCATTTGGGATTGTCACTTCCCTTGCCTCACCGTTCTGACAGGTACACAGGAAAGTCTTATTGTGGTTTTAATTTGCATTTCCCTTCAAAACTAATGATGCTGGACATCTTTTCATATGCTTATTTGCCATATTATCTTCTTTAGTAAAGTGCCTGTTTTTTAAAAATGATACTGTTTTCTTCTTACTGAATTCTGAGAGTTTTTAAGGAAATATATATTGAGGCCTTTGTCAGGCATTTGCTTTGAAAATATTTCTTTCCAGTCTATGGCTTGTCTTTTTATTCTCTTAATGCTACCTTCAAAGATGAGAAGTTTTTAATTTTCATGAAGTTTGTTTTATCAGTTTCTTCTTTTATGGATCATACCTTTGATGTTTTATCCAAGAGCTCTTCCTAACCCAAGGTCACAGAGATTTTCTTCTGTTTTGTCCGAGTTTTACCATTTTAGGTTTTACACTTTAGTCAGTGATCCATTTTGAGTTTATTTTTGTGGATGTTGTAATGGGTTAAGGTTCATTTCGTTGCGCATCGAGGTTCACTTGTTCCAGCTCTGTTTTTTGAAAGGACTGTCTTTTTTTCATTGAAATACCTTTTTACCTTTGATTAGGGTGTTTTTCTAACAAATTATTTATAGGAAAAAAGATACCTCCTGTTTCATAACTGATTAGCTTCTCTTTTTGTGTGTGTGTGTGTGTGGTATTGGGGGTTGAACCCAGGGCCTTGCGCCTGCATGCTCTGCAAGTGCTGGACCACTGAGCTGCACCTCAGTCCATTTTTTTTTCACTTTTTGAGACAGGGTCTCGCTAAGTTACGCAGACTGCCTCTGGTCTTGAACTTGCGATCCTCCCGCCTCCACCTCCCGAGCCCCTGGGATTACAGGTGTGCACCACCACGCCCAGCCCAACTCATTAGCTTCTTTAGAGACAGATGCATGAAATTTTCATGGGGGCCTAAGAAGGCCTGGCTGACAGGCACGTGAATCCCTTAGGAAAGGCTCCGTAAGAGGTGGGAGGTATTCTTACTTCTATTGTTGGTAGTTTGACTTTCTTGATCTCATTGTTATGCTTGATGGTTTTGTGTGCATTTATTGGTATGCTCATCAAAATAAGTACTTACCTGGCATTGATTTTTATTAGCCCTTTTATACCCAAACATTGTCAGTAATAAAATGTGCTACCTCCTCCTCCACTTATTTCACACTCAGAAGTTACATATCCACAACATGGAATTTTCTTAAGTTATTTAAATATCTTAAGCCTTGTCTTTTTTATAATATTTTTTGTGATTAGGAAGTTTATTCATTAATAGCATGTGTTCATTATAGAAAAATTGAAAAATGCAGTAAAGTAAGATCTACAGTGTGAACCATGTACACAATTCAATCCAGACGTCCAGAGGTTATGCACGCACATAGCATCCAGCACAGTAAATTAACCTACCATGACTTCTTAAAAATGTGTTTGACAAAACTTAGTTTGTGCTTTGTACTGCTATAAGCTTGAATATGTATTTTACATAACTTCAGCATTTCTAAAATCCATAGGTATTAATAGAAAACATATTTAATGGCCACACTGTATTTTGCTTGTGTATATCCTGAGTGTGTGTATATAAACACACAACACATACAGAGTTATGTAACTTTTTATTGTTGTTGTTAGGTGCCGTTGAGTCGGTATCCAACTCATAGCGACCCTCTGTACAACAGGGGAAACACTATTGTCAGTGTTTCTCTGCTGTTCATAGGGTTTTCAATGGCAGATTGATTTTTGGGAGGGGGCTGCCAGGTCCTTCTCCCAAGCCTACAGCTTCTGGTGTTCCCAGGCGGTCTCCCATCCAGGTACTAACCAGGCCCGACCCTGCTTAGCTTCGGAGATCTGATGGGATCGGATGCCACAGGGCTACAGCTGCAGGCAACTTTTTATTAGTCAGCTAATAAATTAGTTACTGTAGCAGAAAAACCAACCAAGACCAACTTACAGAGGAAAGAGATTTATGGAGGGCCCACAGTTAGTAGATCAGTCCATAAAGGTGGTAGGGCAAGTGTGGTAGCAGCAGGAGGCAGGGCCCCCACAGCAAACAACCTTACATCTTTGTGAGCAGAAAGCAGAGAGAGTGCAGAGCTGTAAGTCCTGGATAAAAACCTCCAAAGCCCACCCTCAGTAACCCACCTCTCAAAGTTCCAGGGTGGGGCTTAGCTCAGTTGGTAGTGTTGCTCTGTGCTCTCTGAGGCCCTGGGTTTGATTGCCAGCACCACAAAAATGGAAGAAGGACCTGGCAATCCACCCCTGCAGTAATCTGAAAACAATCAGCTCTCAAAAACCCTATGAATAGCAGAGAAGCACTGACATAGTGCCGGGCATGGCACAGTGTGGGGAGCGTTTGTTCTGTTGTACTCAGGGTTGCTGTGAGTCAGACTTAACTCCATGGCACCTAACAACTCAAGAGTTCCACAGCTTCTCCAGACCATGCCACCAGCTGGGGACCTGACGGTAAAACACACAACTGTTGAGGGACACTATACTCAAACCATGACACCATTTTCTTGTTGAAATTTGAACTTCCATTTTTTTTTTTTTTTTACTATTGTAAATAACACTTTAAGGAAAACAACAATAGCAATCATTTATCATATCCCAGGAAGTGCATATGTTGTTGTTATATGTTGTTGTTAGGTGCCTTGGAGTCCTATGTTCCTATGGACAACAGGCGGAACACTATTGTCAGTGCTTCTCTGCTGTTTATAGGGTTTTCAATGGTGGATTGATTTTTGGGAGTGGGTTTCCAGATCCTTCTCTCAAGCTAATAGCACCTGGTGTTCCCAGGTGGTCTCCTATCCAAGTACTAACCAGGTCTGACCCTGCTTAGCTTTTGAAATCTGATGGGATCGGATGCCACAGTGGTACGGCTGCAGGCTGTAAGAAACTTAGGCAACCCCATTATTATAGATGAAGAAATTGAGGCCCAGAGAACTTGGGAGACCCAGCTGAGGTCTCAGAGATGGTGAGGGGTGGCATTGGCATTGTGGTGGCATCCCAGATCTCTATGATAGCAGAAGTTGTCCATTGTTTACTGTTTCTTTGAATATCATTGGACATATGACTTTGTGCACAGACATTATTATTTTCATAGACTAAATTTCTACATGTGAAATGGTTTGGACCAAGGATCAGCACATTTATAAGGTCCTGGACACCTATTGCTGAATTGTCCTCTGAGAAGGTATCAGTTTATATTTCCACAAACTGCCCTTCACTCTGGCATTGAATCCCTACACTCTGGCCCCACTTTCCCCACCCTCTAGTAAGCAGTTCGATTTTGGGTGTGGTTAATAGAAATGCTCTGCATTGCTCATCTGTGTTTTTCTTTCTTGAGTTCTGATCACTTTGGAGCATCTAGGGTATGTGAGTGTTTGTTTTGCACATAAGGGGAAAGGTGTTTCCGTATTTGAATGGGATTTGTTTTGTGTGTGTTTCATGCTCATAGCTTATTTCTGAAAGAATAAGTCCCATGTTGAGTGAGCTCTCCAGAGGAATTGGGACAGAGTACACATTACAAAGTGGTTGTGAAATCATTCGTTAACTAAGCATTTTCCCAGAGATGCTAACTGGTAGTGAAATTGGTTTAAATTTCATTTTACTTACTTTCTTGGACTTACCTCTGGTTCTCTGACAAAAATGCTAATGAATTCTAGAAACCAGACTAAACAGTAGTTAGAGAAGGAGGAAGAAAACTACAAATTATATCATTAGCCAGGACAAATTACATTATCTGTCTTTCCCAGATAGAGTGTTTCTGCATTAATTATGGCAGAAACCTTGATGCTATCTACAGAGACTAAAATAAAACCTAACCTTTGAAGGAAGCTCACTGAATTGGTCAAATTTATCCTACTCTTGACAGAAATTTCCTAAATACTAGGGCTTCTTTACAGATATTTCATGTTTTGAATAAGTCTTTTCTCCAGATAGTAATATTTTAATTAGCAGGACTGTTCCCCTCCCACTTTGTCCGTTTCCCTCCCCTTCACCTTGTGTTTATGTGGCACTCACACCAGCACATACACTCAGCCTTCTGCTTTCCCTTCATTCAGGTTGCATAGCTTTCCTGTTCTTAGTGATACAAATTAGAATAGAGCTTTTGTTTTAAATCATTAACTTCCTGAGGTTTTCCCATGTCCTAAAATCATATTAATTCTGTTCTTCCTTTAAATCTTTTTCAGTATTCCTTTTCATAAATTCTGTGGAATGTCTTCCAGATCTTTTGACATTGCTCTGTTCTTTTGACCTAGAACCAGTTAAATAGTAGTGTAGAAACTGAATTTTGCTTAATTATTTATCAAGTATATCTGGGAGTTCTCAGTTTGTCATTTATAATTCCTTTCAGTATGTCCTACATTTTCCAGTGATAGTAGTGGTCATCCTTTTTTTTTCTTTCTTTTTTTTTTTTTTTTTGCGGTACTGGGGGTTGAACCCAGGGCCTCGTGCCTGCATGCTCTGCAAGTGCTGGACCACTGAGCTGCACCCTCAGCCCATTTTTTCACTTTTTGAGACAGGGTCTTGCTAAGTTACACAGACTGCCTCTGGTCTCAAACTTGCGATCCTCCTGCCTCCGCCTCCCAAACCGCTGGGATTACAGGCATGCACCACTGTGCCCGGCTGTGGTCATCCTTTTTTATCCTTTGTTTTAAAATTGTTTTAAAATTTTTACATTCATACTTCATTTTGTGTGTTTTCTGATTCTGTTAACCAAGTCCCGATAATATAATCCCAGTTTGTGTATTGTTTATTTTCAGTAGGTTTCAAATCTTTATTTCAATTACTGATTTTCTCTTCATGGCATCAGTTCCCATTTATCTGTCCTAGAAGATCTGAGGACCTTTGGCACATTGTTCAAATTCCAGAAAGGCCCTTTTTCTTCTGCTTTAAACCATTAATGCACAGTATCCTATTTATAGGACGTAGCTCATTATGAGGAAATGTTCAGGACACTGTCCGTTTCTGTTAGGCAAGCAGCTGGTGGAAGAGGTGGTTAAGAAAGGGCGGTAAGGTGCATAGGCCCCAGTCTGAAGCAAGTTCCGAGAACACTGATCGGGGAATTGGCTACTGACCTAATAGGGTGCTATGTTAACAGGCTGATGGTTTCCTGCTTTCTTCTCTTTATAGCTTCCCTTTCCTAGTATACCTTGTCAGTTAATGTCAGTCAAGAGAACTGTGGATTCTGGCCACAAATATGAGGCTGAAAAGCAGCACTCATGAGAAGGGAAAACCAGCCTGCAGATCCGTCTGAAGTTGTGTAGCCTGGATCCCTCCCTTTGATGTTCTTATTCCATGTGGTCTCTCCTTTTCCCCTTTTACTTCTGCCTCCTCCTCGCCTGCCCTCCTCTCATCCCCTGCTTTTCTATTCCCCAGCCCTAGTGGTTGTGTTATGTTCTTACCTGCAGTCAGTTATTACCTTTTAGTAGACTGGAAATAGACATAAATTCAAGACTATTAATGAAAGAAGTTTTGTTATCTTCAAGTCTGAGCCCTGGGAGGTAATAGTGATGTAGTTCATTTTCTACTAATTTCTTGTGTGTGTGTTGGGTCTAATTTCTTTAAGCTTTAATTTTGGATCCATTAAATTTCCCTCTCCTCTCCCTTCCTCTCCGCCCCTCTCTTCCCTACCCCCTCCTTTCCTCCCTCCCCCTCCCCTCTCTTCTCTTCCCCTTTCCTCCCCTTCCCTCTCCTCTGCCCACCTCTCCTCTCCTCTCCCTTTTGCAGTACTAGGGGAGTTGAACCCAAGGCCTTGCTCATGCACGCTAGGCAAGTGCTGTGCCATTTTGAGACAAGGTCTGTCTATGTTGCACAGATGGCCTTTGACCTTGAACTTGTGATCGCCTGCCTTAGCCTTCTGAGTTCCTGGAATTATTGGCATGTGCATTGATGCCTCGCTTTCAGTGATTTTGCTCTACAAGATTGACTTCCTTATTCTGGTGCTTTAGAACAAATTTTACTCTGTGTAATGATGTATACTACGTGCAAAAGACCAAGTAACCTTTTCCATTATATATTGAAATCTGCTTAGTCTCAAAACGATGGTTCTTATTTTTGAGATGATATCAAAAGCTTTGAAATGCTAAAATCTTATATCAAGTAATAGTTGTACTGGATGGATGCCACGTGATCTGCTACTATATTAAAAGAGATATGGCTTCAGTCCAACAGTTGGTGGCTCGTCATTTTTAGGAACCCACAGTGGTTATAAAGGAGTGATTTGCTAGGTTCAAAAATAAATTATGTGGAACAAAGGCAAACGATCACTCTACAACTTCAGTGTTTGTGTTTAGCTTTTTATTTAAATATATTATACAGTCTATGGCCTTTACTAACCCCTTGAATTTAAGTGCTATGCAGTACATGATTAGTTTGTGAATAATTAGAATTTTTCACTTAGAAGGTTTCCAGTGTATTTTGAGTGTACATATGGTTCAGTCATTTTTGAAGATATTCTAAAAAGTTTGAGTGGGTTTTGAACTTTTCTTTTAAAGGAAGAATATTCTCCAAACACAAGTTTTGGGATGAATAGAACCATGTGATACTCAGCAGCATGGTGTTACAGTACAACTGAGTCCTCTTCTAAGAAAACAGTAATCTATCATTTAGGCCTCTGTTAAAGGGAAAGAAATTGGGAACGTCTTTATCATGGTACTGAGATTTCATTCAGTTGTTCATTCATTTCACATGTATTTATAGAGTGCTAGAGGTACAGGGGAAAAAAATCTGTCTTCATTGGATCTTATATTCTAAGATTAATGAAATGAAGTTTTGTACATGTGAGAGAAAGCTGGGCATGGTGGTGTATGCCCGCAATCCTAGTACTTTGGAGACAGAGACGGGAGGATCTCAGGTTTGAAGCCAGCATGAGCTATATAGCGAGAACTTAGAGAGAGAGGGAGAGAGAAAGACAGAGACAGATATAGATAGATATGCTAAAAAGCACCACAAGAAGTGAGGAAAGATGAAAGGTGGGAGAGGGAGGTGGAAATTTCAAGATGGCATGCCTCACTGAGAAGATCTTTTGGCAGCAGGTTAGGTCATGAAAGATCTGGAGAAAGAACATTGTAGATGGAAGATCCAGAAAGGCAGAGTCTCGAGGAGAATGCATCCGGCATGTCTGGGGAGCAGCGAGGAGGCAGTGTAGTGGAAGCAGGAAGCGGGGTGGAGTGAGGTATGCACTTGGGGCAGGAGTCTGAGAAAGACTAGAGGTCACTGAGGGCTGTGAGCAGCGAGGTTGTATTGAGAACTGGGAGTCAGCGCAAGCCAAGGGCAGAAATAAGGCTCAGTTTGGAGATACTGGCCCAGCGAGTTGTCTGGAGCTTGAAATAAGGTGGTTGAATTATGGCTATATTTGAGAGTGGAGTCAACAGGATTTACATTTGTATTGCTTGTGGCACATGAGAGAAAATGAAGAATTCAAGCTGGCTGCCTACATTTGGAGCCTGAGCAACTGCAAAAGCATTCTTGCCATTGACCAAAAAACAGAAAGAACAAGATTTGGGGAAATAGCAGGAGTTCAGTTTTGGATGCTCAAGTCTGAGGGAAGACATCAGGAGGAAGTGAGGAGTCGGCAGGTGGACTGGTCTCATCAGTGTGGATTTCAGAAGAGATGTCTAAGCTGGAGATGATACGTATCCGGGTGAAGTCCAGGTGCTGAGGCTGGATGAGCTCCCCAGAGAAAAGGGGTTTCCAAGACCTCTTATAAAGCAAAGCCTAAGAACTTGGTCCTAAGGGGCGGAGGCCGGGAGGGGCCTCCCCTAGAGGAACTAGCAGAAAACCAAGGGGAGGAGCAGGTGTTCAGGAGTAGGGTGGTAGGGTGGTGTGAAGAGGTGACATCAGATAGACATTAGCGGCATCATGGTGAGCGGGAGTCTTTGGTGGTCTTCATTGTGGTTTCAGTGTGGTAGTGCTGGTAATAAGCAGCACTGAAGGAGAGAAGAGGGGCAGTAGTAACGGCAGCTCTTGAAGTTTTACCCTGGCATTTCTTCTCCCTTGCTCCCTCCCTCCCTTCCTCCCACCTTTATCAGTTTTCTTCCCCCTCACTGTTGCATCTTTATCACCAACTGTTTTTTAAAAAAGTGATAGCTATAGTGGGAAGAGATGGGAAGTGGGCTTCATCTCTGTCAAATTAAACACAGCTTAAGTTGACCAATAAAAATATCATCATTAGTTATAAATTCATGGTTATTTTGATTAACATTGAAGATTTTTAATGCCTCTTATATTTTAACAGGTTGCAGTATTTTACAGAGCTAGCCCAAGGCACAAGATGAAAATTATTAAGGTGGGTGTCAAAAATCAGGTTGTTTTATTTCTCTCTATAAAATGCTGCTACTTTGTTTATTGTTATATTAACAATTATAGGAGTATTGATAGAGTATCAGAGTCAGAAGTAGTGTAAAGCAAAACGCATTTTTTTAAAGAACGCGACATAAAATAAACAATAGAGAATTTAATGGGTACAGAAAGGTGTCCCCTCACTTGTCCATCAGCTTGTTGTGCTGTGGGGCCTTACATGTTGCTGGAATGCTGAAAGCTGTGCCACTGGTATTTCAGATACCAGCAGGGCAACCCATGGTGGACAAGTTTCAACTAAGCTTTCCAGACTAAGACAGACTAAGTAGGACCTGACAGTCCCCTCCCAAAACAATTAGCCATTGAAAACCCTATGAATGAATAGTAGAGAAACACTGTCAAATATAGTGCTGGAAAATGAGCCCCGCAGGCTGGAAGGCATTTAAAAAACAAGTGAGGAAGAGTTGCCTCATCAAAGTAGAGTCAATCTTAATGAAAGGAATGGAGAACAGCCCCTGTGACTTCCTTTTGTTGGTGTGGCACGACTCAAAATGAGAAGAAACACAGTGGCTTCAACAGTGGGCTCAAACATTAAAAGGTCATGTGCCTGGCACAGTGTTGGGTAGTGTTTCATTCTGTTGTACTTAGAGTCGCTGAGTCGGATGCAACTCAGTGGCACCTACCAGCAACAGAGAGATGTAGAAGAAAACTGAAACATCTGCGAATAGAGCAAAGTGTAGAAGTATGGTTCTAATGGGGTCCATAGTCAAATCATCCCAGTGTGAATATAGTGATAATTCATAATAAACTGAATAAACACAACAAGAAAAAAAGTTATGAGAGTGTGAACAGTGTGAAAAAGGCTGTGGTTTGATTAGTCAGATATAACCGTCTGTTGCTGAACAATGGGGATATGTCCTAGGAATGTATCAGAAGGTGACTTTTTTATTGTGTGAAGCTTACCACAAACAGGGTACTATGTTGAAAGATGATGTTACAAAGACTTGGATGTTATTAGGCCTTAGAAATTTTTAAGCTCTATCCACTGTTGTGTATGTGGTCTGTCATGGACTGAAATATTTTTACGTAGACCATGGCTATGTATGTAAAGCAACTGGCAGTATCTGATGGTTAATGAGCTTTAATTATTAAATACAGTGGCAAGCCATTGGATAGTATAGAGTTTCTCAGTTTTGAGTTTGCTGATAATTTGAATCAGCTAGTTACTTGTGGTGAGATAGAGAATGTTTAGTAGCATCTCTGGCCCCTATCCAGTAGATGCCAGTGGCACCCTCCAAGTCAAGCCAATCAAAAATGTCTTTAAATGTTGTTAGATGTGTTTTGGGAGACAAAATTGCCCCCAGATGAGAATCATTGTGTAGTTGACCATATTAGATTTCACACATAAAATTCTTATGGATGGGAATACTAGTGGCAACATTTCTAAGCTTTATCTTATGACGACTTCCATATGTTGAAGTTTGTTGAAAGATGGTCTATATTTTTTCTAATCTTAATTGTGTGCAAAAATGATGGATAGTATTTGCTTATCCAGTTATATGTATGGAAGCAACATTTTTGTCAGAATTCTTCCCTCCGCCCTCTTCTCTGCCCCACTGCAGTCTCTGCAGAAGAATGGGTCGGTTGTAGCCATGACCGGAGATGGAGTAAATGATGCAGTTGCTCTGAAAGCTGCGGACATTGGGGTTGCAATGGGCCAGACGGGCACTGATGTTTGCAAAGAGGCAGCGGACATGATCCTGGTGGATGATGATTTCCAAACCATAATGTAAGTTTTATTTCAGTGAGTGGGTATCAAAGAACCTTCCTCCATCTTTTCCTTCACCCCACCCCCAGATAATTCAACGTACAAAGAATTCTAAGAATTGTTGTTGTTGTTGTTAGGTGCCGTCGAGTCGGTATCCGACTCATAGCAACCCTCATAGGGTTTTCAATGGCTGAGTGCTTCGGGATTGCCTGGGGAGTGGACTGCCAGGCCCTTCTCCCATTTTTGTGGTGCTGGGAATTAAACTCGGGGCCTCAGAGACTGCAGTGTAGCGCTCTACCCATTGAGCTAAATCCCAGCCCAGTAAAGAATTAGCACTGTCTAAATATTGAGCAAATTAAACCATGTTTCTAGATTAATCTTGTTTTATGGTCTAATGTGTAGTTCTAGAAAAAATGATTTGTATGGATAGATCAGGCATAGTAATGGTGGGAGTATTCATTTAAGAAATATTTGCTGAGTGCCAGCCAGATGTTATGTTTTTCTGGGCACTGATGTCATCATACAGCAGTGACCCCCTCATTGCAGGACTTTAATCTAATTGAAGTCATGTTATCAGAAATACCCATGAGCATAGCCTTCCAGTGTTAAAAATAATCAAATTCACTGCCATTCCTATTTCCTTGTATCAGTAATTGTTCATGTTGCCCTCATTTCATGATGTAATTTGTTAAATCTGTATATGTAGCTTTGTTCCATCCAAGGTTTCTAGCTGATTTAAGACTCCACTGCAAAACCCAGTAGTGTTAATTTTACAGTGTTTAGGTGGAGGTCATATGAATCTCATTTTTTTAATAATTATCTTCTGGATGACCTGAGCTTTACTGATTCCAGTAGTAAATTCTAATTACATGTCCCAGGATATTTTATTACTCCATCATGGCCTAAAGTGATGCATTTGGGAGCTCCAGACTCAGGGTATTTGACAACCTCCCGCAGGGATGTTTTTTTCCTCTCTATTCTTTGAATTGTATAAAAATCTTGAGAGAAAGGGGATTGTTTTTAAAATATTCATTTTCATAGATTCAGTGAGTGAGAAAATTTATGTGAATTTTTATGAACTATGTCTTTTAATTTATCTATAGTATATTATCTACATGTGGGCAGGAGCAGTAGATAGCCTAAGATCCATAATTCTTACATATCTCATTGACATTAAATTCCTGACATTAATTTAGCTAAGAAAACTGAGCTTAGAAGGGTGGAAGACATCATTTAGTATTATATTATTAATGTGTAGTCTCCTTTCATGTAGAGAGATGATGGATGATTTTAATGTTCAAGTATTTTTAAGAAGAATTTTAATATTGTGTAATGAAATTAGTGCTTAGCAGGCTTGATTTTTAATTCCCTGCTAAAATAAATGTTTCTGTATTTTTTCTAATCTTAATTATGTAAAGAAAATACATACATACTTTTTTTAAAAGTGATACTTAGGTTTAGTTGGAAATTTAGTTTCAGAATTATCTCTGCAATGTTTTGTATAGATGAATTTTTGTTTTCATGTGATATGTTCTCACTTCATCTTTATTTTTTATATTTCAGGTCGGCAATTGAAGAGGGTAAAGGGATTTATAATAACATTAAAAATTTTGTTAGATTTCAGCTGAGCACGTAAGTTTGCAAAAGCTTTGTCACTGTGGGTCTTGTAGATAAATTACATGAAAAGTAGAATTTATAGAATGCCTAGGAACTTCTGCCCTGTATTCCTGAGGGTTGAGGTTCTTTATAAGTTTGTGAAAGAGAAAATTAATTTTAACTCTTGAATTTTTTGACATGACAAATAGATTCTAAATGTGATAATTAAATGTATATATCTTCAAAATATGTGGCCAGCCCTCTGTATCCACAGGGTCCACAGCTATGGGTTCAACTGTAGATCGAAAATACTCAGAAAAAAAAAAATTACATGTGTACTGAACATGTATAAGCTTTTCCCTCATCTTTATTCATGAAACAATATAATGTAGCAATTATTTACATAGCATTTAGATTGTATTCGGTATTATAAATAATCTAGAGATGATTTGCCTGCACCTGTACTACTGTGGCCTCAGATCCCATCAGATCTCAGAAGCTAAGCAGGGTTGGTCCTGGTTAGTATTTGGATGGTAGACCATCTGGGAACACCAGCTGCTGTAGGCCTGGGAGAAGGACCTGGCAAAAACTCCCAAAAACAGTCCCAAAAAACAGTCACTCCCAAAAAACAGTCAGCCATTGAAAGCCCTATGAATAGCAGAGAAGCACTGACAATATGGTTTCGCCTGTTGTAAGTAGGGTCACACTGAGTAGGGACACCGACTCGACGGCACAGTAACAACAGAGGTGATTTAAAGTTCAAGAGTGTATGGATGAATTATATGCAAATACTATGCCATTTTATGAAAAAGACTAGGAATTTGGTATTTGATGGGATTGCTGGAGCCAAGCTCTACATGAATACTGAAGATCAACTGTATTAAACTTTGTTGTTGTTAGGTGCTGTCTAGTCGGTATCCGACTCATAATGACCCTACGTGTAACAGGTGAAATACTATCGTTAGTGCTTTTCTGCAATTCATAGTATTTTCAGTGGTGGACTGACTTTTGGAAGTGGGTTGCTGGGTCCTTCTTCCAAGCCTACAGCACCTGGTGTTCCCAGGTGGTCTCCCATCCAAGTACTAACCAGGCCTGACCCTGCTTAGCTTCCAAGATCTGATGGGATCGGATGCCACAGTGCTATGGCTGATCGGAAACCCTTTGAATAGCAGAGAAGCACTGTCAAATATAGCGCCGGAAAATGAGGCTCCCAGGCTGGAAGGCATTCAGGAAATGACCAGGAAACAGTTGCCTCCTCAAAGTAGAGTCAGTTTTAATGATGGGAATGGAGTAAAGCCATTGGGACTGCCTTTTGTTCTTGTGGCATGACTCAAAATGAGAAGAAACACAGTGGATTCAGACATCAGAAGATTATGTGCATAGCTCATTGTTGGGGAGTGTCTTGTTCTGCTGTACTTAAGGTTGCTATGAGGCAGACCCGACTCACTGGTACCTAACAGCAGCAACAACAGAAATCTAAGGAAGAGGATGCATCACATCTCAGTGTTACCTATTAGTGTCTTTTTTCCAAAAATGGAATATTGTGTAGTTAAAAAACAGTTGAATATTGTTGAAACTTTTAACTATTATGTAGATTTAAAAAATCTTCCACTAAGCTGGACTTGGTGGTACTCACCTGTAATCTTAGCACTTGAGAGGATGAGGCAGGAAGGTCACAAATTGGAAGCCAGCATGGGCTGTATAGCAAGACCCTGTCTCAAAAAACAAAACAGAAAACAAACAGAAAACATCCTCTTTTTGCTGTGGTTTGTGTAAACACCTTGAAAATCTTTTATTAAAATGTTCTTAGCTTTAGTATATTCACATGAATGAAACATAGGTGGCCTGAATCATAGGTTTTCATTAAAAGCACAGTAGTAACATGGATTTCTTCTTCTTTTTTAATCATCAGATTTTTAAATGACTCTTTTTCAACAGGAGTATAGCAGCATTAACTTTAATCTCGTTGGCTACATTAATGAACTTTCCCAATCCACTTAATGCAATGCAGATTTTATGGATCAATATTATTATGGATGGACCCCCAGCTCAGAGGTAAGAGCCTTTTCATTCATGAACTGGAAAGATAAGCAAAGTGTGACACTCTGTTAATCAAGACTTAAAACTTCTGTATGGTCAGTGTTAGGACACTTTGCAGCAACGTGTTTAATTGTGTGACACGTGCATCTCATTCTCTTGGAAGGTTCATTATACATTGTGTATCTGAGCCTTTCCACTGTGTCAGATGCTTCACTTTTTGGTATGAACAGATCATAGAATATACGTAGTCCCTGTCCTCAGGAAGTGAAGTTTCTATTTCTAAGAGTTAGATGTAAAGGAGAAATGTCTGAGGTCAGTGTTACTATCTAGGTTCTGTTTGTCAATTTTAGAGACTTTGGGAAAGCATTGAAGGATTTGAGTGCCTGTTTCCTTTTATTTTACAATGATAGGGTAGTTGAGCTGTACAAATCATACTAGTCAGAACATCCTTTTCTATCATGTATTTGAAATAAGTTTATGTAAATGAAATTTAAATTTTTTTTTGAAAATTGACTATCAATCTTCTATCAAACTGTGTATTAGAAGAGAGAAAACATGACAGAATCAGTGGTTATTTTCCCTTCCCTCCTCCCTCCCCGCAAGACTCCTATTGTTTTTTAATTGTTGTTATTGTTGTTAGTTTCCTGGATAATTTAAGTTAGGTTGTAAAAGTAATTAACAGTTTACATTAATTCATTTTTCTCTTTGTTTTTAAGCCTTGGAGTAGAACCAGTGGATAAAGATGTCATTCGTAAACCTCCTCGCAACTGGAAGGACAGCATTTTGACTAAAAATTTGATACTTAAAATACTTGTTTCATCAATAATTATTGTTTGTGGGACTTTGTTTGTCTTCTGGCGTGAGGTATATTCATTGAATAAACTAGTATATTCCCGTGCGTTCTGTATGATAGGATCCGTGGTGACTTTGGTGTGTTAACCAAGAGGGCGGGGGATCTCAGAGCTTACTGAGTGAAAAATATGATAAAAGCATTTTACGAGTTTGATTTCAGTCGTTATGAGTTAATAGGATCACTAATTTGTAACTTAAAATCATTTAAATCTGCAGAAAAGTATCAGAATAAAATTAATGTATTAAAATTTGAGGAAAAGTTAGAGAATGAGCCTCTACATAGCTGCTTTATTATTCAATAACAGTATTTGAATATTAAATATAATTCATGAGTTTTTTTTACATTTTTATACTATATATGTTCATAAGGTGATTTGTAGAAAAATTAGGTTGCTCATATGTTTCTTATTTTAGTAATAAAGCTCTTCTACCTAATGGAGGGAAAATACTAACATTTTAAGAGCATACAATATTTGTCCATTTAATGCAGCCACTGAAAAGTCATTTTGATTTTTCCTCTTCATAGCTGCGAGACAATGTGATAACTCCACGAGACACAACAATGACCTTCACGTGCTTTGTGTTTTTCGACATGTTCAATGCGCTGAGTTCCAGATCTCAGGTATGTGTAGATGATCTTAGTTAGCTGATGTAACTGAGTAAAGCACTCTCTTAGGAAGTTGGCAAGGATTATGGGTTTTTAGCTTTGCTTGGTGTTGTAGCCAGATGGTATAGTCCCAGCCACAGCTTTCTATTAATAAGCAGTAAGGATGAAACATTTTGGGAGATAAGCCTTACTTTTGACTTGAAAATGAAAGTAAATTTCAAAGTGGTGATACCTGATCTTTCTTATTAACTGTAGCTAAAGAATAAATTCAGATTAACATCATTGAACCTAGGACACACCTCGTAGGCTCTGCTAAGATCCTATTAGTCTCATTTTGGAAGACAGCATTGTTACAAGGACATTTTTTTTTTCTTGCAGTACTAGGGATTGAACCCAGAGCCTCACACTTGCATGCTCAGTGAGTGCTGGACCACTGAACTGCACCCTCAGCCCATCTTTTACTTTTTGAGACAGGGTCTCGCTAAGTTACGCAGACTGCCTCTGGTCTTGAACTTGGGATCCTCCTGCCTCCGCTTCCTGAGCCACTGGGATTACAGGCCTGCGCCACTGTGTCGGGCTAGGACAAGAACAATTTATTCCTCATCACTTCTTTCGGTGTGTCCAAGTTTAGGATACTCAATTTCATTTTTCTTCCCATGTTGTACACTAATGTGATTGCTGTTTCTGGGTCTAAAAGTGTTCCCATAGAAAATAATGGGCTCAAACCAAGTGCTACTTTTTCAGAGCATATTGTTCCTGCAAGCGAGTTCCAGTTGAGGCATGACTATTCGCTGCGATTTTAAAGCCCGTTTTACACTCTAGTTTCTTTACAGTTCATAACATTTTTCATGTTTTAAAGCAGTTCATGAATCCTTAACTATATCTATTGTGATTTGCCATGTTTTTGATGTTTGTTGTTAGGGATGCCATTGAGTCTGGTCCAACTTACAGCAATCCTGTGTTCAACAGAATGAAACACTCCCCGACACTGTGCCAGGCACAAGATCTTTCTCATCTTTAAGACCATTGTTGCAGTCACCATGTCAGTTTATCTCATTGAGGGTCTTGTGTTTTTTCATCAGCCTGCCACTCTGCCAAACATAATGTCCTCCTCTAGGGATTGATCCCTCCTGACAACATGTCCAAAATGTGTAAGATGTAGCCTAGCTATCCTTGCTTCCAAGGAGCACTCTGGTCACACCACTTCTAGGACAGATCTGTTGGTTCTTTTGGCAGTCCATGGTATATTCAGTATTCATCTCCAGCACCATAATTCAAAAGCATCAATTCTTCTCTTATTCAGCATACAGCTTTCACAAGCATATGATGTGACCGAAAATACCATGGCATGAGTCAGGCTCATTTTCTTCTTCAACGTGACAGCTTTACTTTTCAACCCTTTAAAGAGATCTTTTGCAATAGCTTTTCCCAGTGTAATGAGTCTTTTGATTTCTTGACTGCAGCTTCTATGGGTGTTGATTTTAGAACCAAGTAAAGCAAAATTTTTGGACAGCCTCTCCATTTATCATGAAATTGCTTACTCATTCAGTTGTTAGGACTTTTGTTTTGTTGATGTTGGTGCAATCCATACTGGAGGCTGTGTTCTTTGGCCTTCATCAATAAATGTTTCAAATCCCCTTCACTTTTAGCAAGCAAGGTGTGTCATCTGCATAACACAGGTTGTTAATGAGTCTTCCTCCAGTCCTAATGCCATGTTCTTCTTCATAAAGTCCAGCTTCCTGGATTAACTTCACAAATACAGTGAATTATCACTATTGTTTTTGAGGAAGCTGTTGTATTTGTGTTTTTGTTTTGTGAAAGACTGTCTTACTCTTTCAGTACACACATAACCAGGTCCATTTTTCAAGACAGACTTGTAGATTACCTACCTTAATGGGGCCTGCAGCTGCAGTACTGTGGCATCTGATCCCATCAGATCTCAGAAGCAGGGTTGGCCCTAGTTACTAGTTGGGTGGGAGACCACCTGGGAATACCAGGTGCTGTAGGCTTGGGAGAAGGACCCAGCAACCCACTCCCCCAAAAAATCAGCCATTGAAAACCCTATGAATAGCAGAGAAGCACTGAAATTAGTGTTTCACCTGTTGTACATAGCATCACTATGAGTCGGGCACTGACTTGATGGCACCAAACAACAACAACGACCTTAATAGGTAAAAAAGAAGCCAGGTGTGATGTCTCACTCCTGTAATCCCAGTGACTCAGGAGGCACAGGCAGGAGGATCACAGGTTCGAGGCCAGAGGGAGCCTGTGTAATTTAACAAGACCCTATCTCAAAAAAATGAGCTGGCAGTGCAGCTCAGTTGTAGAGCACTTGCAATATATGTGCAAAGTCCTGGGTTCCAACCCAGTACCACAAGGAGAGGAGGGGACTAGAAAAGATTAACAAAATATATAAATAATATGTGTTAGTACTTTGGGATTCTGAAGTAAGCTTTCTTCCTGTCGCCTCACTTATGTAGTCTCTTTCTAAATGAGCCTCTTTTTTTTTTTTTTGCGGTACTGGGGGTTGAACCCACGCCTGCATGCTTTGCAAGTGCTGGACAACTGAGCTGTACTCCCAGCCCATTTTTTGTTTTTTAGTTTTGAGACAGGGTCTCGCTAAGTTATGCAGATTGCCTCTGGTCTCGAACTTGCGATCCTCCTGCCTCCACCTCCTGAGCCCCTGGGATTACAGGTGTGTGCTACCGTGCCCAGCTAAATGAGCCTTTTCTTGATAAATAAAATGTTGGCTTAAAATTTACCCATATTGCATCTGGATTATTTCACAAAGTCATAGTTAAAATTAAGAGATTTCATGATATTGACATTATAGGACTCAGTGATTCACAGTAAAAGTGAGAATAATAAGGAATAATTGAAAACTCTGCTTTGCCAACAGACCAAGTCTGTGTTTGAGATTGGACTCTGCAGCAATAAGATGTTTTGCTATGCAGTTCTTGGATCCATCATGGGACAGTTATTAGTCATTTACTTCCCTCCACTTCAGAAGGTTTTTCAGACCGAGAGCCTAAGTATATTGGGTAAAGAAAATGTTATCTTTATGCATTTTAGATGAATTGTTGTATTTTCTAATGTGTTTGTCCCATAATAAAATTCTTTTAAAATGGTGAAACATGTAAAGTTACTGACATGACTTGAAAAGTGCGCATTAATTTTTTATTGGGGGAAATTCAGGGCAGTTATTCCCTAAGCCTCTAGGGTTTTAATTCTTTTGCCCTTCTGTTTTTATAGATTATCAATTGTTATAAAATCATATTTGGTGATTCTGAAATGTAGCAACTCAAAACCTATTGTAGAAAAATTGTAGGCTTTTTAGTACTTCATTTAAAAAGTTATGGACGTTTCCACTTCAATGAAAAGAACAAAATTTAAGCCCAATGAAAATCGAATTGCTTGTTTAAAATTATACTTTCTAATAATCTAATATTCAGTATTATTAATTTGTACATTCTCATTTCATGAAATATCAGTGTGGCCCTGAGAGCATAATGTTGTATAAAATATCTGTGGAAATTGCACCTTATTCTTTCACATACCGTGTGTTGAATGTGTGTATCACACAGGGCTGGGGATGTATGTAGTTCAGTTGGTACAGTGCTTGCCTAGCATGTGTAAGTCCCAGGGTTCAGAAAATAAACACACACACACGAAGGATATGGTATATTTAAAAATTAAATTAATTTTCCTGCTGAAAGTGAGGAACAATGAATTTGGGAATGCTACCCTTAATTTGTCTGCAGCTATATACCACGGTGGCATCTGATCCCATCAGATCTCGGAAGCTAAGCAGGGTCGGCCTGGTTAGTACTTGGATGGGAGACTACCTGGGAACACCAGGTGCTGTAGGCTTGAGAGAAGGAGCTGGCAACCCACTCCCAAAAAACAATCAGCCATTGAAAACCCTATGAATAGCAGAGAAGCATGACAAAAGTGTTTCACTTGTACTGGGGTTGCTATGAGTTGGACACCAACTTGACGGCACCTAACAACAACAACAATAATCCTTAATTTAATTTTGGAGTTTTAAAGTTAATTTGGGTACTTATAGATGATTCATACAGCCTCACTATATGTTTTGGCATAACTTTGTTGTTTTTTTGGTATACACCGAAGTTTACCTTAAAATTAAGCTGGTGTAGTCAGTATTTATTTTTTTGTTTATTTATTTAGTACTTGGGGGGCTTGAACCCTTGGCCCTTGCACATACTTTGCAAGTGCTCTACCACTGGGTTGCACCACAAGTGCAGTTTTTATTTTTTTTTAATTTTGAGATAGGATCTCATTATGTTTTGGGCTGCCTCAAACCTTGAACTCAAGACCCTTCTGCCTCAGCCTCCCAAGCTGCCAGGATTAGATGAGTGTGCCACCATGCTCGGCTAGTTTCAACATTTAAATTCCATATTTACACTGAAATTAAAATAGAATTTTAGTGAGCCAGCTGCAGGTTTTCAAACAATGAATAATAATAGAGATAGTATGGATATTATTTAAAAGATGTAGTCGCCTAGGCTTTGAAATGGAGCACTGGTGGCAAATTTTTAAATCTTCTGTTAGGCATTTTCAATCAGATGCCTACTACTTCCTCAACAGTTTTTTTTTTTTTTCCTTCTTTCTTTTAAGGGCAGTATGATCTATAAAGTAGAAAACTTCTCTTGTTGTCATTGCTGTGAAAGGTTAGTTACATGAGATTATGGCTCCAGGAAGGTGATCAGAGGAGTTTGGTTCTAGTTCTGGCTGCTGCCTTTCCTAGCTGTGTGACTTAGGATAAATTATTTAATACCTTCGAGCTTTCCTTTTTGTATTTTTTACTGAGGGTAAGGGTGTCCACCTCATGAAATAGTTGTAAAACAATGTATTTAAAAGCTATCGTAAAGTGCTAGAAAAATATAAGCTTATCAGTCTTTGCTACTATAAATTTCAAAGAATTGTAAAACCCAACTTATTTTCTCTTGCAGATCTGTTGTTTCTTTTGGGTCTCACCTCGTCAGTGTGCATAGTGGCAGAGATTATAAAGAAGGTTGAAAGGAGCAGGGAAAAGATCCAGAAGAATGTTAGTTCAACGTCATCGTCTTTTCTTGAAGTATGATGCATATTGCATTTTATTATTTGCAAACTAGGAATTGCAGTCTGAGGATCATTTAGAAGGGCAAGTTCAAGAGGATAATGAAGATTTGAGAACTTTTTAACTTTGCATTGACTAAAAATGAACATTAATGTTAAAGTCATGATTTGACTTGAATCTGCTGGCAGTCCCAAATGAAATTATGCAACTTTGATAATATATTCCTTGACTTAAATTGGCTTTTGCAATTGAGTGGAACTTTATAAACATGGACAGTTATTTAATTAAAAGATAAAAAAGGCAAAACCCGAACCACCTCCTGCACTTAAAGAGGTCTAACATATAAATACACTATCTATCTTAGATAGATATCAATATATTTTTTTTTATTTTTAAATATTGTATTGTTTACGGTGGTGGGGTTTTCTTACTAATACACAAATAAATTGAATCATTTCACAGGCATCCTCTGTCATTTAAAGGTTGGTCCCTAGGAGTGCCATATGTCAGCTACTGTATTTCTTTTTTTCTGCAATGTAAGCAGCTTAGACACCTTGTGGTCCCATTTTTATATTTCAGGTTTTTTTGCACAGGATGATGTGACAGCTGGCAGATCACTGTTCTTTTCTTTCTTTTTGTGATTGGAAAGCATATACTGCAATTTGAAGTAAATATTTGCTTTTCTTAGTAAGTGTAAATGGTTGCTTTTTTTTTTTTTTAAAGGTAGAAGTCTTTGGTCTAGCTGAATTAGTTCAGGGCTACAAGTGGCATTCTAGTTAGAGTGGCAGTATTTGTAAATAGCATGTAGAGAGTCCAAAACCATTTAAGACTGGGGTGAAATTTATAACAAATTATGTTAACATGTCATGTCTTTCTAGTTAAATACAAATATATACTTTGTCAATATCACCTTGTGGTCCCCTAAATATAAACCCAAGTACTTCCGTGGAATGACTGAATTTTATTACTTTTACTATTTTGTTATGGGTGTTTTTAAGCATATTTCTTAGGAAGTATAGACTACTGTGCTTAGAGAATCAAAAGCCTACACCTGACCCAGTGGCTCATGACCAGGTGCATGCAGGGGCTCTGCGCTGGCCTGCTCCTGGCACTTTTCCGAGGCAGCCTGTGGCCCAGACCATAGCACCACCCTGAGTCAGCCTCTTCTGTGCCAGTCCTTTGTTCTTTACCTTTCTTTTGTTTCATTGGGCATGCTAGAGAGACAGATGGATTTGCTTAGTGTAATGCCATCAGGTTTTATAAAGCTTAATGAAGTGTAAATAAACTGAGTGTGTGGCAGATACAGACCAGACATTTACAGCTAGCAATCCATTCTCCTATAGAATACCAGTATTTCTCTTAGTAAACCAAATGGGTCTCAGATTCTTAAAGGTTTAATTCTTCTTGAAGGTAGTGAGTTTTGTATTTTATAAACTGTCAGAATAAGCCACTCCTAAACTTCTACCCAATATTAAATTACAAGTGTTTACATGGAGTTATTGTCACTGATAGGAAAATATTCACTATTTGAGTTCTTACTGCTAACACATGAGTGTGAGGAGCTGTCTGCACTTTGTTCTTTACTGTTTCAGCTGCAGTCAGGTGTACCTGGTCCTCTATCTTATTAGGTGGGAAATGGAGGCCATTGTCCGATCAACTGTCTTTAGTGACTTGTCTTATACCTAACTTTTATAATGATTTTCGTTCTCTCTTACAAAGACTTGAAACATACTAAGTGCATATCAGTCTTTTTGTTTTATGTTTTATGTTTGGAGTGTCACTTAAATAAATGTGCCTTTCTTTTCATTTGGTTTTTGAATTATAAAAATAAAATGATTCCTTTTTATAAGTTAATGACCTCCCAGTTAGTGCTGTTAATATTAAAATGATCTGCATGGATGTCTACAGAATTATTATTATTATTATTATTATTATTATTATTATTATTTTTGCAGTACTGGGTGTTGAACCCAGGGCCTTGTGCTTGCATGCTTTACAAGTGCTGGACCGTTGAGCTGCACCCCCAGCCCATTTTTCTTTGATTTTTGAGACAGGGTCTTGCTAAGTTACGCAGAATGCCTGTGGTCTTGAACTTGCGATCCTCCTGCCTCTGCCTCCAGAGCCGCTGGGATTATAGGCATGCGCCACCGCGCCCGGTTCGATTTTTTTTTTTTTTTTTTAAAGAGGTAAATGTATAGTGCGGGCCCGGATTTCAATTTTCCAAAATATATTAATCCAAATTAGCATGGATGACTTCAGTGTGCTAGTGTCTAAATTTTTAATTTTTCCTCCATCTCCAAGTCCTTGGATTTGTAGAATTTCTTAACAATAGTCTGATTTTTTTCCCTGTTAGACTACTTATGAAGTTACCTGACCCCATATTCGTGAGATTATTTGACCCCATAGAGGCTAAACATCAGAGAAGAAAAGAACTTAAAATATTTCACCAATTAAGTAAATAATTCTCAAATGATAGAAACCGGCCATGTAGAAACAAGGCTGAGCACATCTGTGCTGGGCATTGCATGACTGTGAGATGAAACAAAAAACCCTATGTCCTGAAGCGCCTCCTCCCCAGGATATGGGCTTTCTTTCATAGCATTAGCTACTCTCACAGGGATAAGACATCTTTTTACCTCTCATATCCATGCATGGTAAGCCTGTTGTGATTACAGTCTTTCTGAAATCCTTTTAAGTTTGGCTCTTTTATGTAGTACATAAGTGAGTATTGGCCATAGTTAGTTTCTTTACTAAAATGAATTGGTGGCCAGCAGTAAACATTGTATTTAAGAACCTTGCCTTCTGCCTCTGTTACTTGGCAATTCATGTGCAGTTCATTCCACATATGACTTGCCCAAGAAGGTAGGTGAATTGATTATCTTCTCATTAAACATTGCTGTAGTATTTGAGTGTACTAGGAATAGAATGGCGCTCATGGGCAGGGAGAACAGATGACATAGGTGCTTCAAATCTGTTAAGTAGCCTTTCTTTTTCCTTTTTTGAAAGTACCAGGGCTTGAACTCAGAGCCTTATGCATGCTAGGCAAGTGTTCTGCTACTGAGCTGTACCCTAACACCTCTAGACCCTTTTTTGAGACTGGGTCTTGCTACATTGCACAGGCTTCCCTACCCTCCTGAGTTGCTAGGGTTACAAGTGTGCCACAGCACCAGGCTAAAAAGGTTAGTAGTGACCTTTGTGTGTTCATTTTAAACATTAGTATAAATGCAGCACACATTTTCACTAGACATTTCCCTTGGCATTGGCAACTGAAAGTCTTTGAAGTGGGTCTTTCACCTGAGCTATAATCCAAATAGTAGCTGATTTGCATACTGCAGTATAATATGAATAAATATTAATCCTAACTGGTATGTGACTAGACAAACAGGTTACGTGATAGTTAAGCCTCCATGAGCTTAGTTAGCACTTGTAAGATTGTTGGCTCTTGTTTGACAATCTTATTTTGGTTTTTGGTTGTCAAGAGTTGCTTATTGCTAATAATCGATAACTTAACCAATCCCTGATATTAATGCAAATAGAATTGTCTGTAAACAGTGTCAGAGGTTTAGATTTATAAAGGATTAAGAAGTATTTTGCTTCCAGAAAGTTCTCAGTCATAACTCTGGAGACTAATGTGAAATAGATCCAGGACAGTAGCAAGTGCTGTCTGAAATACTACAGGAGCTAAAGGAGAGAAATGACTTTGTGTGAGGAGATTGTCAGAGAAATTTCCTAGCACTAGTGGCATCTGAATCAAGTTGTAAGTGGGGAATTTCCAGCCAAGCAAGAAAGCACCAGGACATTGCATCCAAACATGGGGGACTTCACAGAGGTGTCGTGGGGACCAGAACGAACAGGAAATTGGCCCTGCTCACCCTTAACTGGCATCACAGGGTCATGGTAGACCCCTGGTGGATGCTGAACATGGGGTGCTGTAGCAGTCACCTAAGTGCGGGCACGTGTGACATGGGGTCATGTGTGACCCAGCTGCCTGATACAAGTTGAGGATTAAAGCTGGAAGTGTGAAGTGAAGGAGTGGGTAGTTAGGCAGGAGCCCTTTGAGGGCAGTGATACCTGACTTGTATTTGACCGTGTTAGATTCAAGAGTATGCTGTGAGTTTGAATTTTTGTCTTTTTACATGCTAATAGCAACAGAGGGTCAATTTTCAACACGGAAATAGATTTCTGGCCTTTGGCTTGAATAGTAGAGTTAGTGTTAGAAAATACTCTAAGCTGAGTAAGCTTTAAGGGAACACAGGCCCATTTGAAATGTGGGGTTCATGGTATCCTTGAGGTTTCCCAGTGGACATGTTAGATGTGATTTCTAAAGTACAGAACCAATTAAAGACACAGCTGAGCAATTATAAACTAGTAGAAAAACATTTTTTTTGCAAGCTTCATAGTTATTTCTTTCCTTTTTTCTTTTTTATTGCTATAAGTAAAGCAATAAATGAGAATAAAGTTCCTTTAACATGTTATTAATCATCAAACTATTGTTTAAATTCAAAATTCAGTGAGCAAAGATGAGAGCCTTGGTTGTAGATCTTTTGAAAGTAGTATGCTATTAATAAGGCAACCAGCTGGAGAACACTGATCTGAGTCAGCTAGGAGCACATCTTTTTTATATTTTCAGTAAGATACTCTTATGAAGGGAGGGAGGAGGAGGAAGAGAGAATGAGAAAGAAGCTTGGTGTGCGATGAATGAATAGATTAACATTACAAAATAAAACTTGCTCTGAACTAGTAATTGTGACAAGAGAGTCGCAAACCTTGTTTTTATTTTCCATTTTATTCATAATTCTTTGGGCCTTTCTAACCTCATCTCCTGTACAGTGCTCTAACCAGTCCACTTCCGGGTCTTTTGGGACAGCGCACATTAAGCTTGGAGTTTGTTATTCCTCCCGCCTAATTCTGAGAATCAGAGTTCTTCCCTGTATTTCAAAGCCCAGCTGAAATGCCAGCTGAGATGGCCTCTCTAGATTTGCTTGGAGGGGGTAGTGGGGTGTGTGTGTGATGGTGTTAATAGCACCATGTCGTGTAAATACTGTTAGAAGAAGAAACACAGCCATAAATTTGCGCATGAAAATTGTAGGGTTTTATTTTGTAGGAAATATTGAAAACTTAAATCCAATCTACCTTGTTGATAAATCTAGGCAGAAATGCGATACAGTCTTCTCTTTTCATTCAAGATAAATTCACATGTTGAAGTTTGGGGAGAAAAGTGTAAAAACAATTGAGTCATTAGTGTTGATTCTTAATTTTTTTTTAAATCTGGACCTGCATGTGACTCCTGTGTACACACAGTGCACATGACGTGATGGCAAAGGCCTTTATGTGACCCCTCCAGGTGATGGCTTTCCTGCTCTTACCCTTTGCTCAGTTCTAGCCAAACTGACAGATATGCATTCTGGCATAGATTTCTTTGATGCCTCCATGGCTCCTAAGCCTAGCAGAATTTCCTTTCATATCTAACGCAAGGTTGCCCTATCATCATTATTTCTAGAGTAGTAATTGCATTCTTCTGCCTAGGAACCTGTGGAGTAGAAACCATACTTTACAGGATTATGTATGTTCAGTGCCAGCAATTGGGCAGATAGTATTTTTGTTCCAGTGGTGTGTTTTGGGGCCATGCATTTCTAGCTTTTGAACTCAAAATGTGTTTTTGAAGTTTTTTTAAAAAATACTAATCTAGGCACCCACTTTAAAGACAGTTTCCCATTGAAATCTTCCTATATGGATACTGAAGTGTGCTGTAATTGGGAAGTGGCAGTTTGGTGCCATCTTATGGTCATGAAAAACATTGACCAGTTTGCTCTTTTTTTTTGCCAAGCCTGCATCTTACAGGCATAACGTGAAAACAGGTAGACATGCCTCTCTTACAAAACATCATCCTGGGAGCAACACAGAGCAGGCTCCAATCAAATAGGTGATGGTGCGGACAACGTGTGCTGGCTGGGAAAGACACAGGATTTCACGTCTGAGTGCGGCTAAGTGAACTTGAGGGAGCTCTGTGGCACTGTTTCTCTTCCTGTTCTTTGTTCACATTCAAGTATGTGGTTGTGTAACAGGATTCCGTTAGATTGCTAAGCGTCTTTCTGTGTGGTGCAGGTTGGGACGGGCCATGAGTTAGCTAGTAGTGTTATAAGTTAGGAAAACAGTTTATTTGAGTCTTCCTCAGCTTGCCCACATGGATCTGTTACTCAGTTTTGTCGTTCACAGATGATGCGCTGCAGGCCAGGTGTGCATGCTGCCAGTTTTTGTAAATAAAGGACTTTTGGATACAGCTACCCACATTCATTCACATATTGGTTATTGCTCTTGTGCTGTAACAGTAAGCCCAAGTAATTGGAATAGGGATCACATGGCCTGCAAATGAGGCCTTTTGTAGAAAAAGTTTGCCTTAGATATTGAAAAAGAGGAAAGTGGATATGTCATTGCATTCAGTTCTCTGTGCCCTCCAGTTTTCCAACATGATGTCCTCTCTGGGATGGAGGCATTGGTTGCAGGTTTGATGTCAGGACTCCTTGAGGTTTGGTCCATCTCCCACCCACTTTCATGGATGCACAGGGGAAGTGGACCTTCCCAGAGAAACAGACTTAATTTGAAATAGCTGAAGTATATTGTCTTGCTGAGAGAAGACAAAATTTAGTAAGAGTAGAAACCAAAATATCCTAATAGCTCAGTCTTAGGGGGGAAATACGCTAACTCATTTTCTCAGAACATTCTAAACCAAAGTGTATTTATGTAGTATTTGTCATATCTAACGTAAAGTTATAATATTTTTCAGTGAATTTTTCTTATGGACCACTCTTGGCTCTGAATTAGTGCTCTACAAAATAAGTTATAGTTATAATACGGTCAGTGTGCCCTTTTTTTTTTTTTAATGGTACTTAGGGGTTGAACCCTGGGCCTTGCACATAATTTGCAAGTGCTCTACCACTGGGTTGTACCCCTCAGCCAGTTTTAAATTTGTTATCTTGAGATGACATCTTGCTGAGTTACGCAGGCTGCCTCTGGCCTCGAACCTGCGATCCTCTTGCCTCTGCCTCCTAAGGTACTGGGATTACAAATGTGACTTAAAATTGTCATTTAAAACACCATTTGTGTAAGTCTGGGCACTAGAAGACCTGTAGTAGTTTGTGATTTGAAACCTGGGTTTGTGGATGTCACCATTCTCATATTTCAATACCAACACCCCATCTTGAGGCAAGGCAAAGGAGTATTGCTGGCATGGTCTCCTGGCACCATCTTACCCAGAGCTTCAGTCGTTAACATGAACTTTTCTGGTGAAAACAGTGCAGCATACTTGGTGGAGACATTCATAAATAGAGAAAAAAGAAAGATAGTGCATACACTCAGCATCCAAAGACCCAGACCCTTCTCTGTGCTCCAGACAGAGGTCCAGTTGCCTCACAGAGGCCTGCACTTAGTGCTGAACCAGTGTACTTAACACATCCACAGAAAAGTCCCCAGTTCCTCTACTTCTTGATTATATCCCATGCTCTACAAATGAAGCACAATGGAATAGGAAGTTTGAACACAGAGGTGCCTGCCAGTGTTTCAGTGAAGGCAGAAAAATTCTGTATTATTGCAGCAGTTTTAGCAGTACTTTATAACACTTGTCATTAGCTTACTGACATGCTACATTGTGTCTTTTGAGTCCTGTTAATAATATATTTACTGAAAAGTTTCCACATTTATTAAGAGCAAATTCATCTCCTAACATAGAGATTAATCCACACTCCCCTTCCATTATTACATGCAGAATACCCCTCTGTGATGGCAAACACTGAGACACTACAGAGGAGACTTTGTGTCAGTGTCTTTAGATTTATTCCCCTGCAATGTGTGAGACACAAGAACCAGACAGGAGAGTAGGAAGAGCAGGGCCTGCCGAGACCCTTGGTGTTTTTTCTAGACGAAGTGGCAGCACCTTAGTTAATTCTCCAAAAGTACTAACACGCCCAAGCCACCTGAAACTTTTTCTAATCTGGTATGCTTAGCTCACATGATGGCATAATTTTCATAGCGAATGATTCAGTCCTATAAATCATCAGAATTCCAATATTGGTACATGCAGATCTCTTCAAACAGGACTCTTCAGTTCATAAATGTGTCTAGATTATAATTTATAATCAGCTTTCTCCCCTACCCCTCAAAAATCTTTCCTGGGTGTTTCCTGATCCTTATGACAATGAATTATATTGTACACAGAACTTGCCCTGTGTCTCCAAAGTGACAATAGGAAAATTATTTTTTAAACTGTATACGTGTGTATATACCTATGTATCGAGAGATTTAACTCTCTTACTCAAATAAAATGTCAAGATGGTAAGAATAGAAAAGATAGCATGTGTATGGCAACATGTTCATTTGAAATGTGATTTCTCTTCCTGAAGACAAAATCCAGTGAAACCACTGGAAAACCCTTCTCCACCTATTACATGATGCATCTGTGTTTCCCATTTTAATGCCTTGTCTTTGTCCCAGTGCAGTCATGCCTTTGAATTTGAAAAGCAGCTTCCTCTACATGAGGTTCTCAGAGTTTTTAGAGCAGTGTTGATTTGAATTTTAGCATGATTCAGATATTTTCTAAGAAACCCAAAGCAGCTTACCCTGTGGCCTAAAAAGCTGTTGCTGAAAGGGGGGAGGCATGTTTTTAATACCTTGGTCCAAGAGGAAGAGTAGTTTTCAATTGGTGCAAGGGACAGTATTGCTTTTGGGTGTACAGTGAAATGTGTCATGTAAGGTCATGAGATGAATACAGGGAGCCCCACGTGCTTTTAGTTGAAAGCGCAAGGTCATCACAGCTGAGCCCGGTACTGGAGTTTCTCTCTTTAGAGAAGTAAAGTTCTTTTGGCTGGACTTCGTGCCTGCTTTCCCGGTGCTGCTCCAGGTTCCATGGGCCAGCCAGCCACTTAGCCTGTGGTATAGGCAACAGCCTCTGGCAATACCATGCAGGCTTGCTGGGGGAACCGGGCTTAGCCTGCTTAGAGCCATGGAGTAGGAGTTGCCTGAAGAGGAAATCCCCAGGAAATAGTAATATCTGCTCTCAGTTGTACCCGCAGGGGTCTTTCAAACTGACTGTAAAACCCTATGGAAAACTCCTTGACAGAAGGCAGAAGGGCTGGGGCGACTCAAGTTACCACACAGGCAGAGTCCATTTTGGTCATCTTTCACTGTTGCTGGTGTTGAGCTTGCCTGCCTGGTCACATCCTTTGGCAGTGCCCTGTTCTTTCCTCTGTGGTTTCAGCATGGCGGCTCTGCTGTAGTTGCTGTTGGGACCTCATTCCTGACCTTCCTTCCTTAGCCGCATCTCATAGTCTGGGTCTCCTTGACCATCCTACAGTTCTGCCTTAGCTTTGACAACCCTTGTCTCCTGGTTTCTTTTCTGGTGCTCAAAACTCTGATTTCTTGCCAGCTCCCTTGCTTTGCTCTTGGTTTTCATGTATGGATATAACAATGGTTGTTGTTTAGCACATGTTTTACAGCCAGGCATCTTTTATTATGTTTTAGTACCAGGCACTTAAAAGTACAAGGTATTTTATCTGTAGACAGTGACTTGAGCTATTGTAATTCTTACATTACAGGTAGGGCAGCTGAGACATAGTCATTAGTTTTCCTTTATGCATAAAAGAGGAAAAGATTCTAAGACCTTGCTGGTGATAGGTCTTGATCTTCTAAAATTATAATTCAAATTAGAAATTGAAAACCTAAAGTTAACTTGAATTCTTTTTCCATGATCAGTTGGCATGAAAGAATTTTAGAGATGATATTTATAGATGATGAACAAACTTTTGAGGTCTGGGTTCCTCAAAAAGAACTTGTACAAAATGACATCTGCTGTAGTCTGTTACCCATCACCGACCCCTCACCCGCCTTCGGGAACCCCTGGATCCTAGGCTATCACTACTAAGTACAGAACATGATTACATTGTAGTAAATGGGTTTCTTACTCTGCAATTTTACTGCTACAGTTTATTCATCTTTGCTATCTAGAGTTCCTTTTGTTATCTGAATTGCTACTTGAAGACTTAACATTTCTTTTCCTTTTTTCTTTTTCTTTTTCCTTTCCCCTTCCCTCCTTCTCTCTCTCTCTCTCTCTCTCTCTCTCTCTCTCTCTCTCTCTCTCTCTCTCTCTCTGTCTCTCACTTGCTCTCTCTCTCTCTCATCCCCGCCCCCTCATCTCTCTCTCTCTTTTTGTACTAGGGGTTGGACCCAGGGCCTCACTCAACACTTTGCAAGTACTCTATCAATCACTAAGCTGTATTTCTAGCCCATTTTTTACTTTTTATTTTGAGACAGGGTCTCCCTAAGTTACACAGGCTACCTTTGGCCCCAAACTTTTGATCTTCCTGCCTCTGCCTTCAGAGTGACTGGGATTAGGCATCCTGCAAGACATAACACTACTAACACTCAGGTAAGAGTTCGTTTGTCAGAAGTAAATCAGAAAGAGCAAGACTGACCTAAAGACTTGATTGAATACATAGGAAACATATTTTAGAAATAAACACGGGCATATAACCTCCTGATTTTACATAGGTGTTCCCATTGCCTTTATAGTTGATCTGAATTTTATTCCTGTCTTTTGAAGCCAGGCCAAAAATCAGACATGAGAACCCTCCTCTGGTTTAACCTGCCTCTGCCTGGAGACTATTCTCTCCTAACTGTAGCATTCAGTCTGCACTTTGCCATTTGGCACCGGAGAGACTGCTTTATAAAATCTTCCCATTATTTCACTGTGTTTCCTCCCAAGTGGCTTAAACAGTGACTTTTGGGGGCCAGGTCCTATGTCCTTATTTATTTATTTATTGGTGAACTCCACTAGATAGCCTCTGGAGTGCCTCTAATCGCTAATACACAATGGAGAAGGATACATTGGCAGAGGCAAATCTTCTGAGTCCTTACTGGAAGTTGGAGAGAATAGACATCATTTGACTCTGAGTCATTTACTGCACAGCTGGATAATTTCAAGTGATTGGCTTTAATTGTTGTGACTAGAGAAGGAAACCTCACTTCTGTTGATGAACCCCTTCCCCCACACACACCTGGTTTAATCTGAGACAATGTCTGTGTAGTCCAAGCTGGCCATGAGCTTGAGATACCTCTTCCAAGTGCAGGGATAACAAGCAAGGAGAACCCTTTTAATAAAGGAAAAAGATGATGTCTGCAATTCAGTTCACTTTCATTTAAACTCTGTAGCTGT
This sequence comes from Pedetes capensis, assembly GCA_007922755.1. Classification (NCBI taxonomy): domain Eukaryota; kingdom Metazoa; phylum Chordata; class Mammalia; order Rodentia; family Pedetidae; genus Pedetes; species Pedetes capensis. Next base: position 306,199 of record VMDO01000120.1, read on the forward strand.
CCAATTTGGTGCCTGTTAAGCCAGTCATTTGCCAAAGTGGGAATGAATGGTTTTCCATCTGTGGTTGGTGGTTTTAAAAGGCAGAGTTGGTGATAAGCCAGGAAACAGGACACATGTTGGTGTAATTTCTAGATTAACCCCAACCTCCTGGAATGGAGGAGAGAATTTTGGTGTAACATTCTTATAGACTCCGTGTAGATCTACCACAGTGGGTAAAACACATTTCTTCTCAAACATGGGTATGTGACTACTATTCTCTTGATCCTTCAGGAATGACCATCTGTTGGGAGGCTAGAAACCAACTTGCTAAGGAGTTCTATGCACTCATAAAATAATTTAGAAATTCCCTATTTCAAGAACTCTTATTTGAAACAGAAGCCAGGTTCAGGGTTGAGCATGTTAAGAGTGAATGACATTGTGTTTGCACCTTCTGTAAATGCCTAAAGCCAGTCGGCGCCTCTGTGGTACACGCACAACACTGGTTGATGCTCAGCTGACTTCTCCAAGGGGACGGTATTGCTAGGAAACGACAGACTTGCTTATCAGGGGTCAGGAGCTGGACGCAGGCCTGTTCATATTGGGAACTTAAAGTCACCTTCAGGATGCTCACTGATGGGACACCCCTGTGGGAGCATGGAGACAAAGATGTGTGAACAAATGGAGGTTGGGATATGCCTGAGATCTTGCCCGAATGTGCTCATTCCACTTGCTTTGTTTTTATTTTAATGTTCTTTATTTGGAAGCTGGGGATGGTGGTGTGTGCCTGTAATTCCAGTACTTGGGAGGCTGAGGCAGGAGGATCAATGCAAGTTTGAGGCCAGCTTGGGCTATACAGGGAGATCTTTTCTCAAAAAGCCAAAAATTATTTGTTTGGAATTGGCCAGCACCTTTACAACTGTTGATATTTGTAGCTTTAGCAGGTTCTGGTGAATAATGCCCTTCAAACATTTATTTGCTGCAGTAAGAAATACATTTTTCACAACCACCAAATGTGTTTATCTGATATTTTCCATTCTAATTTTTTCAATTTGAAAATGCTGGGTATTTGAGGAAATGGGTCAGTGGTAGAATATTTGCTTAGCATGTACAAGGTCCTGGGTTGAATCCCACCTAAAGCCGAAACAGTTTAGTACTTTACAAAACCTGTAGTATAAAAGAAGACCTAGAGTCCCTCATTATTGCCAGTATTGCTGAAATTTGCACCTCTCATTGTTTCCTCTAGAACTCTCAGCTCAGAATCCCATTTCTGTTGCTGGGGCCATTAGTTCACCTTCTGCTTGAAAACCTGGAGTGTACCTAGAGTGCTTAGCAACCTTGTGTGGTCTCATTTAGCAAGTTCTTACTTCCTTACGTCTGGTGTCCTTCCTTCCACGGCCCAGACTTTCCAACTAAAATGCGCAGAAACTTTTGAAAGTTTTTGGAGAGCCAGATATGGCAGCACACGTGTAATCCCAGCACCCAGGGGCCTGAGGCAGGGGGATTGAGAATTAAAGGCCATCCTGAGCTACAAAGGGAGACCCCCGTCTCAAAAAACAAGCCAACAAAAACATTTTTAAAAGATGATTACTAGCTTCTACTTGTAAGAAATAACAGAAGTAGGACTTCTAGTCTGAAAACATACCTGGCTAAGCTGTTGCAACCTAAAAGTTTACAGAACAATCCTACTACTGAAATGGAACATGAGAAGTATAAACGTTTTCACACACATGCTTAAGAAATACAGAAGTTCTTATTTATTAAAAGCAGAATACAAAAAACCTCAGAATGCAAAGATTATCTGATTTAATGTTTGTCCCCAACAGAAAAAAGTTAATTGTTTCCAGAGAGGTGAGAGGAAAATTCTAAGTTAGAATTCTCCATTTAGTGTGGTGAAGGCTGAGTTTACTGAAGCTCAGGGGCCTCTGTGTGCTCTTCCATGTTTTCAACCATTAACAGCCCAAACCGATTGCTTCCCTCACACCAGTACCTGGTGGCTGAGGAGGTTCCCACTTTGTTCTTGGACCGGCTGGTACCCTTTTTTCTCTGCCTCTTCTTTTTGGAGTTTGATTTACCCCTTCGTAGGAATAATTCGGCTGGGGCACAGGCCCTGGTGGCATTGAACAGTAGTTCATAGAGCTGCTCAACCTCGGGACACATGCTCAGGAGGCTCTTTGCAGAGGCCGATGTCAGGCACTGGCTCAGGCCATGCACCAGGCTGCCACTATACAGGCTGTGCAGGGAGAGAGGAGAGCAGGTTAAAGCATCCGGTCTGTGCAGTGGGACAGCTGTGATTAACATGGCTTTAACAAATGTACCTCAACACCGACAGCTCTTGTTATTCCTGTGTGATTGTTAAAATCATTCAAAGATAACTTGTTCCTTGATGGAAAGAGCTGAGTGGTTCAAATGATTACCTTTGGGTTGGAGATACTTAGCAACTTCTGTCAATGAATGATGATGCCTACTGGGTTTGCAAGTAGCTCCATGATGAGTAGGGTTCTGTAACCCTTTGGAGGAATTTAAAATGACCTTGATAAACCAAACAGGCAGTTTGCTGAAATGCCAGAATACTGAAATGCCATCATTTTCAAGGTCATTCACTTGGACTAAAAACCTACTTCACAGATACAAAGTGGGATTAACTGGCACCCCCAAATTTAATATATATGACTGTAGCCAGAGCTGATCCACTAGTGACTTAGCAATCCATGTAGAACCACCATTTAATCAGCATCAAACCAGCATTTAAAAAACCTCCACGATGCTGCTATGCATGAATGGGCCTGCCAAAAGCACTGCTAAGAGAACCATGTGCTCCTGTCTTTCCTGTTTTGTTGTGAAGGGACGTGTGGTAGCCACAGAAGATCTGGGCAAGAATGAACAAAATTATTGAAGGAAAGGAATAAAGAATCTGTAGGTCAAAGGCCAGTTCACCTTGGTAGAGGGTTCTGAGTTAGCTCAGACAGGAGGTCCAGAAATGATGTAGTAACAACATGTTATTGTTAGGAAGCTTTTTACCTTGAAACATTCAAGGTCACGTCATCATATTTTGTATGCTTCCATGTACTCTCAGGCATTCAAAGTACACAAGGTATGAGGACAATAATTGCAGACAGACAAGCTCCTGCCCTCAGGGCTTATGTTTGAATGGGGGGTGGGGGGAGAAACAGCAAATACACAATCTCACACGTTCCGTTCCGTTTTCCGACCACTGCTTTTTCATCTTCCTCTTTCTCTAGGTCCAGTCCATTGATCTATCAGTTTTTCACTGGCCCACACCTTACTGCTGCCATTTCTGTCTTACCGGGAATCAACTCCACAGCCAAACACAATAATCATCCCATGCCACAGAAGCTCAACTCCTTTTCTGCCTCTCTCTTCTTTATACTTGTCTAGCAAGACAAAAGCCCTAGATAATAGAGTAAAAGCTCCACGTGAGCAGAGAGTAGGCACAGAGCAGGCCATTTGCTAAATGCTTGAATGTGTGCTTACCAAGTTGTGAGAAATGCGTAAAAATACAGGACTAACAAACAAGATGAGAGTGACTGAGTGTAGAAAACAATATTTCAGCAGGGTGTTGAGAAAGAGTTCCTATAAAGTGCTAATTCCCACAGACACCTGAAGGAAAAAAGTTAGGGCCTACCAACGACTGCCTTTTTCCTCAATGATTGAAAAAAAGTGGAAACTAATCATGGAAGCATTCCTTGAGATTATGGAAATAATTTAATATTTTTCCTGTTTCCAGTTCTTCAGTTACCACAGTGATTTAAAATCAATTTAAGATTAAAATTGTTAAGTAACAGTTTGTTTTAAATTTAAATAAAAATAGTTGCTTTTGTGTGTATCCATCTGAACTAAAGTCTCCCGTGGTGCTTACCGAGTTAGGTCTGGCTCTGGCAGAGGCGTGGACAGCAGCTGATTGAGATACATCCCCATCTGGAGACAGCACTGCCACTGAGAGAAGACGTGAGCTGTGTCTAAATCCAATCTCAGGCCCGGCTGCGTTGACTCCTTCACCCTCTGGAACTCTTCGTCCAGCATCTTAGCACCAGCTGCCCGCAGAACGTCCTTACCTAGATAAGAAACAACGCAGGGGCAGGATGTCCAAAAGCACTGCATCACCTTGTCATTTTCTCCACACACAAACTTCAGATTCCACAACCAAGAAAATCAGTTTAAAATCCAGTTGTTTTTCTCTCCTGGCTTCATAAATGCCTTGCTGTATAAACTGAAATATTTATATTGAAGTACCTTTTTAATGGTAACCTAACTTTATTCAACCCCAAATTATTTATTTTTTCCTTGAAAGATGATCTCTTTCAGTGGTCCACTATCTGATCTTAAACATGTCTGCATGTGAATTCTTTAAAATCTGTGTCTATGAAAAATACAAATGCCTATTAAACATTCTCTTTTCTGTTCTCTTTTACTAAACTTCCTTTCATGGAAATCCCATGTTCTAGTGCACTTTTTAAAGAAACAGTGTGTCTCGCACATTTTAACCTGTTTACAGGAGGAAAACTGAAGCATGACTCCGAATTTAGCAAACAGTCAACTCCGTTGCAGAGGAGAAGCTAAGGGGCGGGAAGCAGCAGCTTTAGGAAATAACACTGCGCCTGCCTGTGAGCTATGCAGGTTTGAGCAGAGGTGCATAGGATAACATCTGGACCAACGTGAAAGTAACGAAAAGGAGGCCCACCTTTCACCAGTTAGCGAGCAGCAAGGCACTGAGCCTGACTGGGTGTGGGGTCCACATTTCCTAAAAGACAAGAGACAGACCCTTGACATGCCCCTTCTCCAGGACTCAGGTAAAAACTCAGGAGGCTGGTGCTCAGAGCTTCCTTATCCTGTTTATTATTCAGAGCACTCCTCCCACAGCAGTAGTGGGCCTTGACTGTTTCTGTCTTAAGTTGGCTGCCAGACCAACAGCCCCTCTGATGGCCTCTAGCACAGTTGAGCCTCAACCCGTTAGTGCACAGTCTTACTGACAGAACAGCAACAAATGCACTGCTTGTTATTTCTCAGAATTGCTATCATGTTATCACACTGTGTCTCAACCTTATCTCCCATCAGCTGCTTGCCTGTATCTTTAGTGTAACAGAAACTAAAGTCTTGTGACTGTGTCCTCACGAGTGGGCTGCTGTCCTATAAATAGGATGCTGTGCATTAACAGGTTCGTGCTTGGGGTGTGTTGGAGTCCATGGAATTTCATCCTCTCTTTTAACTTATTTTCTTCAAAAAGAAATCTACAGAGTACCACTATCCAACAGAACCTGCTTCAGTGATGGAGATGTTCTGTGTCTGTACCACCCAACACAGTATCCTGTGTCCACATGTAGCTACTGAGCACCTGAAGTATAATTGAGAAGCTGAATTTTTAACTTGAATTTAACTTTCTATAGCCACTTGTCAAATAGCTACCATATTAGTTAGTACTGTTCTACACAGTGATAACTTTATACGTGTTTAGATAGTATTAGAGCATTTGACCTTTTAAAGGAAATGTGAATGAACTGAAGTGTTTTAATGCTTCAATCTTTTTTTGACTTGATAGTTAAATGCAAATGGATGTAACTGCCTTACTGTATCTAGAGTAGAATTCAGAGAAGTATTTTTTTCTGCCATTACTCATAGACTAATTGAGACCTAGAGAAAAAAGATAACTGAAAGAAAGCATGAGCGTGCATGTCTGTTGGGGCTGTAGATACTCAGAAATTTCACCTTTGGGGAATTTTTAGTAAGTCTCTTGTGATGTTGCTGTATTTATGGTGGGGGGGTAGGGGGCATGGAATAGGAAATGAAATTGTCAAAACACCATCACACTTCACAAGTTAAAGCATTAGGTGCCCCACACAGGCAGCATCAGGCAGCACCAGCCCGTCTTAGCTGTACATTTGGAGTCCAGCCCCCTGGCATAAAGCTTGGCACAGGAAGTATTTAGAAATAGTCACCAGTGAGTGAATGACAGTTTGGTGCCTCCACTTCTGAGTTCTGATGCAACCAACAGGGGTAAACGATTGAATTTGTTTGTTCATTAGCTTATGTGAACTCACATGCAGTTTGTAAGCGACATGGCGAAACGCACTCCCGGAGTTTCCCGTACCTACCAGGGCCATTGACTGGGGCTCGCAAGGGCCCCGTAACCATACCCAGCAGCAAGGCTTGCAGGTGATGGAGCTCTGCCTTGACCTCTGGGTGCTGCAACCAGTAGCAACTGACAGCAACAGGCAACTTGAGTGAAGCAGGGACTGGCTCCAAAATGGTCTGTGTCACCTTCAGGGTATCTAACAGAAGCATCTGCCGCCTAGCCAAGGGGAGCTGAAAATACACATCCTGCAAATTACTCAGGAGGGTCTTTTCAAAACAAAACAAAACAAAACCTGGAAAGAATGTCAGGTGTGAAACTTGCCTTCCCGTGGGGGGAAAATGTCAGCCCCCCCAAAGCATTCAGAACATGAATGAAGTACTTGATAAACACGGTTGGCTGAATGGGTGCTCTGTCCACACTCTGGACACAGCCTTTCTTATGTTCTGCACCTCACCTCCGTCTGCAGGATGGTGAGCACCTTCAGTGCCCACATCGCTATCAGGGGAGCTTAGTAGCCATGTAGTTCTTAGGCCTTATCCCCTAATTTTGGTTCAGCAATCTGAGGGGAGCCCAGGACACTCCATTTTAACTAGTAACCCACATACTCTACTCTGAGAAACAAACACCTATGCTCATCTCTGCCCTTCCCTGCCAGTGAGCGGCCAGGCCCTACTTGGATGCCACTACTGATCACCTCCAGAAGACACAATTTATGTGCACCTTCTGTGGCACTTATCACTCAGCCTTGTACTTGCCCCTTCCTTGCTGAATGTTTCACTGTGTGCATTCTTCCACACAGGGACTGTCTGTCTCAAGGTAGCTACTTAAACTAGGGTAGAGGTGCATTCAGGGGAGGTGGGACTGCTTAGGAGCTCCCTGCGCTGTGCTTGCCGTAATCCACCACACTTTCCTCCTGCTTTAGGGGGAATTCAGACAAAAGCCCAAAGTAAACAGCCAGGAGGGCTTTGAGTTGCTTGTTGAAATAATTTTACCTTAATGAATCTCAAGACATGGAGAACCATGAAAGCTCACCTAGGTCACAGGCTTACAGATAAGGGCATTAAGACTGTTTAAAAAGTTCCTTGAGGGGAACTTGGTGATCAAACTTTAAGAAAATAGTTGTCTTCTTAGCGTCTGCTGCTGCTCTCTGGGAGAATGGGACAGCGGCCACCTTTCTCAGCACCTAACACCTTACTCAGTAGTAAATGTGGCTACCAGTTGAGAATAGAGGTGCTAACCTGAAATAAAACACGTCATAACTGACACAACAGATCCACCACTCACATGTGAGACCTTTGATGAGTACAATGATTCTAAGCACCAGTTCCAATAATTTAATGCTGTCATACAATTCTAAGAATTAGAAATATCCAAAATGCCTTACAGTCTACCAATAACCTCTACTGGAAGCACCATTAACCACTATAGGTAAAGCTAAGAGGATGCACTGATTCTTTTCTGTCACACAATGCTAAGTCACTAACTTTCAAACTCAGTTACAACTTTTATGAAAAGGCGACGTCTGGGCTTTGCATTCAGAGCTGCTCTGCCCTGCCTAACTCTGGCTTTGGGCAAGCTTCCGGGCTTCCTTCGGGCTGCCTGATCATCTGTAAAATGGCAGCATGATGAGTTCCGCAAGGTGTTTCATTGAACTCACCAGGCCTTGGCCCCTTCCACAAGGGGAAGACCGTGCTCACAGCTGGTAAGGCTGGTTAGGTTTTTGGCATGGGACAATGCCATTACCTTCCCGTGGAACAAGAGCAACAGAAGCACAGCCTGCAGAAGAATCTGCCACAGAGACAGGCATGCACAGAGAGGCAGCAAGAGTGATCCACGTCCCTCTGCTTATGGCTAACCTCCCATGGATTATGTGGTGGTGGTGGTGGTGGTGGTGGTGGTCTGTCCACTGTTAACAGCCCAAATGACAATGTCCCAGGGTTTCTGAGATAATTAAATGAGACTCTGGGTAGTTTCTATTGCAAGAGCTGGCACAAAGCAGATGGAGTAGTGTTGTCACATCATGTTAAAAACAACAAAATAAACAGGGACAATCATAAGGTTTCTATCCTTGTACCCGCTTTGGTGTTTGGAGTTACATTTGCACCTGGTTCCATTTAGAATTACCACGGGCTAATTCCAGCCTGCCTGCAGCTGTAGACCTGTGATATCTGATCCCATCAGATCTCGGAAGCTAAGCAGGGTCGGCCTGGTTAGTACTTGGATGGGAGACTGCCTGGGAACACCAGGTGCTGTAGGCTTGGGAGAAGGACCTGGCAACCGCCTCCCAAAAATCAACCCACCACTGAAAGCCCTATGAATAGCAGAGAAGCACTGACAATAGTGTTTCGCCTATTGTACGTAGGGTCACTATGAGTAGGACACTGACTTGACGGCACCTAACAACAAGGTATATTTATAAGCATGTGGAACCATCATTAATTCCAGAACATTTTCATCTCCCCCTAAAGAAACCCTGTTCCTATTAGCAGCCATACCCTAATGCCAAGGAGACTCTTGCACCCACTTCACATGAATCTCCTTTCCTCACGCTTGAGACGTCCCCAGTGGGGAAGCTAATGAGCCTGGTTCTTGGTAAGCTATGGAGGCCAGGAATTGGCCCGAAGGACATTTTGGGCCAGATAATTCTTTGTTAACAGGAGACTGTTCTGTGCATTGAAAGGTGGTTAGCAGCATCCTGGCCTTTCCTCTCTATAGAGTCCAGTAGCAGCAACGACCCCATCTGCTCCCTAAGAAATGACAATCAAAATGCCTCCAGGTGCTGCTGAAAGTTCCTTGAGGAACACATTCTGGGGTGTGGGAGGACTCCACAGAAAAGCAAGGACTTTGACCTGCTGGGAAGTGGTGCCTATGGTCCTCCATCCTTGAGTAGACAGTGCCAAGGACAGCCCAACAGTCTGTAAATCGGAATGTTTAGTTGAATCGAGGAAGACCCAATGGGTATTGCAATTGCTTTTTTAAGCCTGTTGTTGTTAGGTGCTGTTAAGTCGGGTCTGACTCATAGCGAACTATGTATGTACAAGACAACAAAACACTCCTGTGCCACGACCAGCACTATTATTGTCAGTGCTTCTCTGCTATTCATAGGGTTCGCAATGGCTGATGGTTTTTGGGGGGAGTGGGCTGCCAGCTTCTTCTCCCAAGCCTACAGCACACAGTATTTCTAGGCAGTCTCCCACCCAGTGACTAACCAGGCCCGACCCCGCTTAGCTTCCGAGATCTGACAAGATAGGAGGCCAGGGGCTATGGCTGCAGGCTTTTTAGGTTTACCTGCATTTAATTTATGAATTTAATTATGTAATCAACATAAGCACTTTCCTCTTTGTAATTTTTAATATATTTAATTCATATATTATTATAAAAACACAGGCAACACTGGAATCCACGGCAACATTTTCCCTGCATGTGAAGATTGCTAAGTATTACTCAGGCTTAAGCAACACTAAGTCAGGTTAAGAGTCCAGTTTTTAGTATCAAACTAAGAAGTCCCCATGATCACACAAACATAAAGCCTAAAAAACGTCCTTATCAATAAAAACATCAGACCCAGGCATCAGTACTAATCTCAACTGAAATCCAATGTCGTGTGTGATGTTGATTATGACTATATCAAGTGCCTGTATGCACGTTTTTGCAGTTCAGAACTTTTTCCTTTTCTTTAGTTTTTTTTAAGCCACATAACACCATTCAATTGATAGCTGGTATCAACATAGTAGTAGTAACTGCAGAGAAAACAGACTACTGCAGTACAGAGGAAGTGATAGATTTGGAGCTAAGTGTTGGGTTTGAGTCTTCGCACTGACCCTGGCTAAGATATTACCTAGCTCAAGGAATTCTAGTTTTTTCACTTATGAAATGAAGACAAGAGCTGCCAACCTCCGTTTGTTATATTAAAAGCGGTAGTATAGATGACAGCACCTTTAACCTGTAAAGCAACTTATAAAAATCCCATCAGTAGTCCACACACTTACCTCAGTCAATTTGCTCAAGTCAGAATGATCTCCAGGAGGTTTTACTGCATAAACAATGGATGTTTTGATATGTTTATTAACCCTCTCCACTTCACTGAAAGGTACAGCCTGAGGAGACCAGGCACTCTGGGACATGTTTTCTGGATGGGACGAAGCATTCACAAGAAGCCCATAGATGATCTGCCGGATGGGCTGAGATATTCTGTGGGCATTTGGTCGCTGCATGTCTTCTACCTGGGTGTGAAGAAAGGTCCGTCTTAGCACCAAAGCATCACTGATGAAAGGAGATAGCTGGCCTGTGGCTAGCGCCACCAGCACCCAATGTGGTAAGCAGAGACTCGAGGAGTCTGGACAGACGTAGGTCCCATGCTGGAAGAAGTCTTGCAGCTTCACCGGGGACCGCTGGTATTCCTCCATGGAATGGCAGAGAAGTTCCCTCACATTTTCTCTATCCTTTCTGGGGAGATATTTCAGAACATTATCTAGTGCTTCGGTAGGGTCAGCAAAACAAGACAACCAGTGCAGAAGTCCCACGACGCGGTGGTGTCTCCTGCCCTTAGAACTAGTAGCTCTAAGGGGAAGCCGTGCTTTACTTATCAGTGTCTCGGCGACGGGCAGATTGACGTGGTCATTCCCACACAGCACCGCAAAGAGAGGCAGGAGAGCTCTGTTCATACTGCTGAAGTGACGGCAGAATGCATCGAGGGAAAAGCGCTTGGCAGGAATATAGGAGCTCCCTGTGCCCTTCAGAGTGTTCAGATTTCTCCACTGAAAGCTACTCAATGGGCAAAACCCAGCTTTCAGGTCAAAAATGCAGAAGTCACTATCTGATGATAACACAGGGCAATTCCAATGATTGGCAAGTGTCATAATGTCCCTATCCGCTTCTGAAAAGCACTGGACAAAATACACCTGCAGCTTGGTCAAAACCTGTATGAACACTTCCCGGGTGAGTAAGGGACACAAGCACCCACCCCCACCCACAGAAAGGGAGTGGGCTACCTGGATCTTCTCTCGCACTCGGTCCTTTAAAGTTGTAAGCTTCTTATCTGAAATGTCACATCCGCCATCTAATACAACATATGGGCAGATATTACAAGCAAACAATGATTCAAAGAATTTTTGTACAACATCTGCAAAGGAATCATAGTCTCCTCCATACCGGAGCTCCAAGTCTGAATTGAAGCAAAGTCGGTGGAAAAGAGAATAGCCGTCAATGACAAGTTTTGTGTCCCGTAACTTCACATCAGTGAAGAACTCATTACTGTGATCTTCCACGAAACTCATCAGTCCTCGGATACCCATGATGACAGTTTGAAGAACTGCCTGTTGAAAACAACAGAACATACTGTCAGTTGACACTAGTTAGGGGGCACTGAGTCACTGCTTCCTGCACCATAAAATCCACAGTGAGTGTCATGGAGTGCTCTTTAGATGGAACATGTTAGGTGTCAGCATGTCTGAATTCTTACCTAGATTCTCGGGCAATACTTGCTGAGCACTTTTTGAAAATTCTCTTTTGCTTTCTCCATGTGATATAAGATACAAACTCAATAGTTTCATGGCTTCTGATCGTTGATTAGGGACACAGGCTGCTCCTGATTCTAAAGGACCATCAATTAAAATCCATGGTACACCAGTACGGAAGGTCTATGGATTCTGATACTGAGGTAAGTCACCATCCTACGACATATACTATTTTTGGGGGAAGTCAAAGCTAAGGCCTAAGCTAAAAGATGACATCCTTATCAATCCCATAATATATCAGAAAGCAATGGGCTTCGGTAAACTAAAGTGTGTGGGACCCATGACAGGGATTCTGTTTTTCTTTTTATTGATAACCAAGAGCCTGGGAATTTCTCTCCGATCTTGGGTGTACGGACCCTTTACTGTCATAGTTTTGACTAAGAGAAACTCCTGCTTCATGCTTCCAGGAACCCAGCTATCCAGTGTCACCCTAACTGGGATTCTTTTCGTATTATTTTTGCATATCTGGCTAACTTTCAGGACTAATATTACTGGCTTTTCCTTTGGTCTCAGGCTTCAGTATGGCTCAGCACGTCACTGTTACTAATCCTTTTTTCATTTAAAATTGTGACATCTTGTCAACCATGGATTTTTTTGCATTTTGGTTTTTAGAGATACTGCATTAAAATTTATTTATCGTCTTGATTACTAATTTTTTTTTGAACTGGCTTCCATTTCCCTCAACCCGCCCTGGTCCCTGGTGACACCTCAGCACCTCGTTCCGAAGTCTAATTTCTGTCCAGGGCTGTCAGGCAAAGCCTCCGCGACGAAGACGGTGCCGACCTTCTAAACCAATGACAGCCTGGCGCGGAGGAGCCCGGAGGGCTCGAGCGAGCGGAAGCGGACCAGCTTCTCTGGCCCCGCGATGCCCGTACCAGCAGCAGCGCCCACCGGCTCCGTCCTCCCCGCGGACCGGGCCCCTGCAGGTGGGGCCTCCGCTCAGAAACAGCTTCAACCTGGTTAAGGCTGCTCGGCCCGCCGGCGCCAACTCTCTCGTTCTCGGGGCGCGTACACTTCCGCCGTTGGGACCTCCGTGCCCCGCCTTCCCAGCGTGCTCCGCGCGGTGTGCCTGGCAACCGCGCCTAACAACCGCGGCCGCGGCGTTGTAGAGTTTGGCAGGGGCCGCAGCCCCCCAGGCTGAGGCCTTCGGGTCCGCAGCCCTGTCGGAGCGGGGACAGGTAATGCGCACGCGCCCTGGGCTCCCCATCGCGGGCAGGTGGCTCCCACAGGGGGCCCTTCCCGCGCCCTCCTCCACCTCGGGACCCTGTGTGTCTCTCGGTTGAGAAGTCGACGAGGCCCGGAAGTCGCCCCTTTACTTATGGGTGCGGTTGGATTCCCGCCTAGCAAAGGAGCCCCTCGTTCCCTCGCCCTGTTGCACCGTCCAGGGTGCAGCTTGACCACGCTTGACGAGGTCCCTGCTGCTGCTGAGCTCCCCGCACTTTCCCTCTGCGCCGCCCACGTCCTGCTCCCGCGGGGCTGGGGTTCGAACCCGTGTCCTCGGGGTGCGGGACAGCGCCCCATCCACTAGGCCGAGCCCGGGTGTCCTGGCGTTCGCGGCCCAGGCGCGCCCTTGAGCGGGCGGTGGCTCGGGAACCAGCGCTGCGTGCTCTCGGCGCGTCCTGCCGCTGCGGAGACTCGCGGAACGGGCGGTCTACACGGGCACCAGAATCCAGGTGCGGAGCCCCGTGTGCCGCTGGGCCGGAGGGAACTTCAGCCCGAGCCAGACCGCGTGGACCCCGCTGGGTTTAAGCTCTCCCGCGTGGGACCCGCTGCATCAGAACTCGCCACATCCAGCCAGTTCTAAGGCTGCCTTCACTGAGTGGGGACTGCAGTCTCCTCTCCAGGATCAGGAGGATCGCTGAGGGAGAGGAGGGGGACTCAGCTGAAAAGGCTGCGAGGCCAGGCATTTTGTTGTTGTTGTTAGGTGCCGTCGAGTAGGTATCCTACTCATAGCGACCCTGCGTACAACAGGCGAAACACTATTGTCAGTGCTTCTCTGCTGTTCATAGGGTTTTCAATGGCTGATTGTTTTTTGGGAGTGGGTTGCCGGGTCCTTCTCCCAAGTTTACAGCACCTGGTGTTCCCAGGCGGTCTCCCATCCAAGTACTAACCAGGTGTGACCTTGCTTAGCTTCCGAGATCTGACGGGATCCAGCACCACAGTGGTACAGCTGCAGGTGTCCACTTTTTTTAGAACAACTTAATTTGGCCAGAAAGCATCACTTTTATGCCAGGGAGGGAAGCGAATAAAAGGTGCATTTAGAAGCCTGTTGTCCAGTTACTTCAGAAGATTTCGCTGACTTCTCACTGGCATTGGATGAAATTTAACGAATTAGGGCATTATCTAAGAAAGAAAATGTTATAAATGGGTTTTTATTTGCTGATGTTCTATTTTTAGAGTTTTTGTAGTTGATTGCCCAAGTGGTGGTTTGTTTTTGTTTTTGTTTTTGAATTTTGTTTGTTTGTGTGTGTGTGTGGTTATCTGACACTACCGTTGGACGTCATTATAAACAATAGTTTTTGTGTCTTATTGCTTTGGGACTGTTGAATATGAAAGCCTAACTCCAAGGCATAGCCTTCAATTTAAAGTCATATTTATGTACAGATTTAAAATAAATAGGCTTTCCAGTAAAACATTCAACATTTTGGTGAACTAAAAGCAATTTTACTGTATGTCTACTCATCTGAAATAGCCCTGCTTTTTATAACTCTGCTGTGCATTTCATAACTCCTTGAGGAATTACAGTTTTACCCCAATACATCTATATTCAGCTAACATTAAGATACGATTTTAGGTTTGGGTTGCATTGTGTTACTTCTTATCTAGGAAACTTATTTTATACCTAGTGTGTATAATAGGAACTGCAGAAACCAGATCACAGTTTGCTGAGGAGGGGGAAAAATGCGCTTTGAATCTAAATCCATTCTTCCATTTATTCGCATAAATGCAAACCCCATGACTTAAAGTCTCTAAGGAAAAAAAAAATCTAAAGAAAACCAACCAGCATCACCCTAATTTCTGGTTTAATCCCAACTCACTATTTGTATGCCAAATAGACATGAAGTGGGAAGAGAGCATTGCAAGAAGGCTGATGCAAGTGTGTAGGCTTAAGGAAGTGATAATGTTCTTGTATTTGAGCTTTTTAAAAAATTGGTTGGGAGTATAAGTTTTAAACAGATGATTGATCATAAAACACGTCTACATCCTAGATGTTTATGGATATTTGGCTATAATTCAGTCTTGACAAATTTGGATGTACAAAGGAAGACTGTCTTGCTATGAAAGATTGCCTTCTGGGATTTGCATATTCTTTACTCTCAGGTCATTAAAGGTGATCATTATGGTGTCACAGGGTATAGGGATAACTGAAAAACTTTTTGTTTGGAATCGTGTAACATCCTTTAGACCTGATCCATGGACTTTTCACGTTTCAGGCATTGACTAACAACTTCTTGCATGAATTTGACCACCTGTTAGAAGACTTGAATGTTAAGAGCGTATAAAGGAGTAAACCCATTCTGTTGAATGCTAAAAGTCTATACATCTCCTTTGGAGCAATGCTGAAGTTCCGAGAAGCTGCTAAGTGTGGGAGTGGATCCACAGCGGTTTCCATGTATTCAGAGACCTTGATCGCAAGAAGATACGTGCTTCAACAGAAACTTGGCAGTGGAAGTTTTGGAACTGTCTATCTAGTTTCAGACAAGAAAGCCAAACAAGGAGAGGAATTGTGAGTGAAAATACTTCCTTCAGATCTTGAGTGGGCTGCTCTGTGTGTGCAGTTCCTAGCTGATTAAGAGTGTGGAGTAACATCCACTGTGCTGTTTGCATTAAAGCAAGAAGCTAGTAAAGATAGACGGTTTCCTTCCTGGATCTCTTCACATAAAGGGGTTTGTTTTTGTTTGTTTGTTTGTTTGATTTTTCTTGAGGTCTTGGGATGCCACCCAGGACTGCACACGTCAGGCAAAATGCTCTTCCATTGAGCTGCATCCCTTGCCCCAGATGATGTTTTTAAAAGCATTTCGGTTGTGAATGGAGTATCCAAATAACCTAGAGAAGGCAAATGGGCAGATTATGTGAAAATAAATTTTTAAGCATACCACAGTCTCACTTATGACGTTACTTCCACTTGCCTTGACTGGAATTTCCTGATGAGAAAGGAATTGTTCATAAGGACTGCATTTCTTCTAGAAATATTATGAAATGCAAATAAATAGTAATTCACTTTTGAGGTAAATGGGGTGTATTGGCGATCTGATAGTAATTTCCTTTGGCTTTTCTATGGAAGAAAATTTCAAAATCTGTAATCAGAAACTACATATTTAAACCAAGTGGAGCTGGCCATTTAAAATTAGCTTATGTTAATGACTTCCTTGTCACTTTCTTTAATTTTGATCAGACCCTATAAGCTATTATGTTGTTGTTAGATGCCATAGAGTCAGGTCTGACTCATAGCAAGCCTATGTACAACAGAATGAAACACTCCTGGATACTGTGCTGTGCCCGGCACTGTGTCAGTGCTGCTGCTATTCATAGGGTTTTCAAGGGTGGCTTGTTTTGGGAGTGGGCTGCTGGGTCCTTCTCTCATTTTTGTTGTAGTGGTGATAGAACCCAGGATGTCATGAAGAAAACCTCTTAATACCATTACATAGTATGTCTCTTACAGATAAAGATACACTTTCATTTTTAGCTTAAGCTATTTTTAATTTGTTGCGGTGTAAAGTTCATTGGGACTAAAGGTAGGACAAGGGCTGGGATTTAGCTCAGTTGGTAGAATGCTACTCTGCAGTCTCTGAGGTCCTGAGTTCAATTCCCAGCACTGCAAAAATGGGAGAAGGACGTGGCAATCCACTCCCAAGGCAATCCCGAAACAATCAGCCATTGAAAACCCTATAAGGGTCGCTATGAGTCAGACACGACGGCACCTAAGAACAACAACAACAACAACAACAACAACAACAAAAGGTAGGACAAGAAGTTAGTGCATCAGAAGCATGGGAGGAGTAAAAGGCAGAAGGAAGAATGATCCATGAATTGGTCCTTTGGCCCTGTGAGGCCAAATTTCCATCGTATAATCTATTCTGTCATTCAGAAGTTTGTATTTACTTATTTAGCAGTACTGGGGGTTGAACCCAGGGCCTTGCATATACTTTGCAAGTGCTCTACCACTGAGCTGCACTCCAGCCCCCTTTTTTATTTTTTATCTTGAGTCAGGGTCTTGCTAAGTTTCGCAAGCTACCTCTCGCCTCGAACTTGCAATTCTATCTCTGCCTCCTGAGTTGCTGGGATTACAGGTGTGCTCTACCACTCCTGGCTCTATTCAGAAGTTTTCACCTACACTAAGTTCTTACGGCCTGCAGCTGTTATGAGTGGCATCCGATCCCGTCAGATCTCAAGCTAAGCAGGGTTGGGCCTGGTTAGTCCTTGGATGGGAGACCACCTGGGAAGAACAGGTGTTGTAGGCTTGGGTGAAGGACCTGGCAACCCACTCCCAAAAATAAATCTGCCATTGAAAACCCTATGAACAGCAGAGAAGCACTGACAATAGTGTTTCGCTTGTTGTACGCAGGGTCTCTATGAGTCAGACACTGACTTGACGGCACCTAACAATAGCAGCAAGTTCTTCCAGCTTCTGCTCATTGAATATTAAGTGTAAGTCTAAAATCAGTGTAATAAATACTTTTCTACTTCTTCACATGTCACCGGAATTATAAAGGTTTTATTGATGTTATTGCTTCCTTTGAAAGATCAACCTTTTAAATGGTCTCTGTGTCTAGGGTTTTTAAAATTGTAATTCTGTAGAATTAATGGTTTTTAGTCAATTCCTACGTGAAGAATGGTGAAAGAGGTGGCATCTTCTGATGTTCTTCGAGCATGCATTATATACCTACTAAAAAAGATTTTTTTCCCCTTCAATCCTAGAGGATGATAAATTTCTGACAATTACTAGAAAACCTTTGTGGAAATCTTGAGAGTAAGACCTAACTCAGATCTAGGACTTGTCAAAACTATACTGTAGCACTATATTTAATTTGGGTTTCCTCAACGAATGAAGAATTTTAAGAGAATTCACAGGAGAGGTAAAACGTTGACTAAAAACATGTAAAATAAGATGCACAAAACCAAAAACTGATCGCTTCAGACTCAGGATGGGTGAGTGCAGTATGTGTGTAGGGGTTGGTGCCTGTTGTTGTTAGGTGCCATCAAGTCAGTGTCCGACTCATAGCAACCCTGTGTACAACAGGTGAAACACTATTGTTAGTGCTTCTCTGCTGTTCATAGGGTTTTCAATGGAAGATTGTTTTTTGGGAGTGGGTTGCCAGGTCCTTCTCCCAAGCCTACAGCACCTGGTGTTCCCAGGCAGTCTCCCATCCAAGGACTAACCAGGCCCTACCCTGCTTAGCCTCTGAGATCTGATGGGATCGGATGCCACAGGGCTACCACTGCAGGCATCTGTTCAGAAAGAGCTGGAGTAAAGGAAGCTGGGCTGGTTGGTTGGTAAGTCATTGGTAAGTGATGACTCTTGTATTTGAACTAATATTAAAACACATAACTCGAGCTGAAGATGGCAGATAAATCCTAGTTTTGTGGAACAAATCCAATGGTGAGGCTAATGGTCAAGTAACTTGGCACCTAAAGGTCTAGTCTAGACTATCTGGGAAAGGATCATTCATTGTTAGCACCTCTAAAACATACTACCCACATTCAACCTTCAGATGTGTTTGGTTTGGACTGCATAGTGTTTCTTCTTAAATCCAAATTAATTGCCATTATTTTTAAATGAGGAGCTGGCCAAAAAAATTGAAGGTTTCATCTTCTCTAGAAAAAGTAAAGATTTGGTGCAATTTGCTAACATCAGTGCCTGTGCAGCTACAATGGGCTGGGTAGACAAATTCTATATTCTCCAATTAGCTACATTCCTGCCTCTCTTTACATCCTTTATACACAGCTGCAAAGTACTTTTCTACTGTCTGCTAACCTTTGTAGGCATTTGCTTTTGGGACTCTACTAAAATCAGGAACATGATGAATATGAGGACTGACAGAATCCTAGACTGCTAGCAGAGAGGCAGTAGTGTCACCCTTAAGACCAGGGCTAAGCCAGGTGGGGTGGGGCACACCCGTGATCTCAGCACTCTGGAGGCTGAGGAGGAGGTTCACACCTTCTGGGCCAGTCTGAGCTATTTAGTGAATTCTGTGCTATTGGGCGATATAAGAAGACCTTATCTCAATCAATCAAACAGGAACCCCCCTAAATACCAACAAAACAAAACAAAAAATAAAAAACAGAAGCAGAAGAAGAAAAAGAAAAAAAAAAAAAAGATTAGGGCTTTGGAAGTAAACAAGTCAGGAAGTAATGTCAGTCTTGTTCTTAACTGTGAGGTTAGGGTTATGCAGATTCCTGATCTGAGCTTTTGTTTTCTTTGTAAAGTATGTATAATAGTTCATAGGATTGTAATAAGGATTCAATAAAATATATATGTATTTAGATAAGACAGAGAAGGATCTGGTAGTCCACTCCCAAAGCAATCAGCCATGGAAAAACCTATGAATAGTAGAGAAGCAGTGACATAGTGCCAGGCATGACACAGTGTCAGGGGTGTTTTTGTCTGTTGTACGTCAGGTTGCTGTGAGTCAGACCTGATTCACAACATGTAAGACAGAGATATCATACTGCCTTACACATAGTTATCAATCAGTAACAGCTGAAATTCATCTGAATTATAAACAATCCAAGTGGATGGAATAACTAAAGGAACCCTAATAAAACTTTGGACTGGGGTTTAGCTCAGTTGGTAGAGCGCTGCTCTGCAGTCCCTGAGGTCCCTAGTTCAATTCCTAGCACCAAAAGAATGGGAGAAGGATGTGGCAATCTACTCCCTAGGCAATCCCGAAACAATCAGCTATTGAAAATCCTATAAGGGAAGTATTACCATAAAAAGACAAGTAAATGGAAAAGAAGTCTTTGATGGGAGGGTGGGACGGGGGAGGAAGTGCATAAGAGGGTATGGGGGAACTTATATGTATAATGTACAACAAAATGCATATATGGAAATGTCACAATGAAAAGCATGTCAGAATGAATCACATTAAAGTGTACATTAAAAGTTTCCAATAAAAAAAGAAATGAAAAAATATATAATGCAAGCTACAAATGTGAGCCATTTATGCAGTTGCAAATGTTCTAATAGGCACATTAAAAGAAGCAAAAAGAAACAGGCAAAAAAAAAAAATCCTATAAGGGCTAGTATGAGTTGGACGTGATTTGATGGCACCTAACAACAATAAAACTTTAGCTTACCACCACCCAGTGACTGCAGTGGGAGCCCTCTGCTAGATGGACATTTTTCTTTTACATTCTACTTTTAAGAGAAAGATCTCCCCGAGTGATCTGATCTCAGTCAAGTGTGTGACTTTAAAAACTTGGTGGAGCTTTGCTGAGATCCTCACAATTGTTTTGTCATCTGTTGCTTGGCCTGGCTGTGGCTGAGCAGAGGAAATTGAGACTGAACCTGTGAACCAGGTAAGGCATCGCTCATCAGCGATTGTCAGGTTTAATGTGTGCTTAAACTCTGCTTTATATATTAGACCACAAACATAGGGAATTGGTTAATGTCTTCTTGTTATTGGATGCCGTTGAGTTGGGTCTGACTCATAGCAACCCTATGTGCAATAGAACGAAACACTCCCCAACACTGTGCTGTGCATGTGATCTTTTTAGGTTTGAGCCCAATGTTTCAGTCACTGTGTTTCTTCTCATTTTGAGTTGTGCCGCATCAGCAAAAGAAGATGTCAGGGCCTTTACTCCATTCCTATCATTAAAGTCGACTCTTTGAAAATTAGTTCATGTTAGAGGTGGGCAAAAGGTAAATACTTGCTAAAAAGATTTCTGTAATGCTGTGAATACTGTTTACCTAATAGCGCAGAGTATATCTGACTCCATTGTTTTGGAGACATATCATGGTCCTTTTGAGCTAGTGAAGAAAGTATATTAAACCTTTACGTGTTGGGCCATCACATGGTGTCTGTGTTACAATAGTGACCATGAGTCTGATATGGAATGTAGGACACTCATTACTAGACCCTATGAAATAGTGATTCATACAGTATACGTTTCTAGGTTTAATCCAAGAACTCAACAAAATGGAACAGCTGTATGTGTTTACATTTTACTTCTAACGTTTCCATCAGCGCATTGCAGTTTATTGTTAAGCCACTTGGGGGCACCATGCTATCATTGACGTGTTGTGTATCGTGAACTTTAATTAAACTAACTACAGTCCTTTACATTTTTGTTGACTTCCAGATTAGCTATGGGATAAAAATAAAAGCTACAGGCATTACACTTGATTAGAGCATGCTCGAAGAGAATTGTCTTTTTGAATAAATATCTGGCATTCCTTTTTTAGTTATCTCAGAAAAATTTAAACTGTTAAATTGAGTAGTGAATGAGCCGAAGATTTTCCCTTTATTATGTATCAACTTTAGAAATTTAAAAACCAATTTTTGGGAATACTTTTTCTTTGTAATTATAGATACTCTGGTCTAATACATGCAATTATGTTGCCATATGCCTAAAACAATTGTTTTAGTTCATAATTTCATTTTATATTTTCATTTAGATCTCCAAATATTTATTTCATTTTAGCAAATCCCAAACATTGTTTTAGTTGGCACATAGAAATTGTATATTTTGGGGGGCCAGGGTTCAATCCCCAGCACTGCAAAAATGGGGGAAGGATGTGGCAATCCACTCCCAAGGCAATCCCGAAACAATCAGCCGTTGAAAACCCTGTGAGGGTCGCTATGAGTCAGACATGACTTGATGGTACCTCACAACAACAATAATAACCACAACAACAAACGTGATGTTTTCATATATGTATACATTATATAATGATCAAATAATGGTAAATACATCTGTTTCCTCAAACATTATCATTTCTTTATGGGGAAAACATTAAAAATCCTTTCTTCTAGTTTTTTGACATATACAGTGCATTATTATTATTATCATCAATAATCATCCTCCTGTGAAGTAGAACACTGTAACATAGCACCCACTACCAACCTTTCCTAATACTCTCCCAGCCTCTGGTAACCTCTACTCTACTCTCTTCTCTGTTTCTATGAGATTAACTTATTTGGAGTCCACAAGTGAGTGAGATCATGCAGCACTTTTCTTTCTGTGTCTGGGTTATTTCACTTAGCATAATACATCTTCTGGTTCCACCCATGTGCTTGCAAATGACACTTTTTCATCCTTTTTATGGCTGAATAGTATTCCACTAATTATATGTATCACATTTCCTTTACCCACTCATCAGTTGGTGGACACTTAGCTGATTACATTTCTTGACTCTTGTAAATAATGCTGCAAGAAACAATGAGTACAGATGTCTCCTTCACACACTGATTTAATTTCCTTTGGTTATTCCTCAGGACAGGGATTGCTGGATCAGGTGATAACTCTATTTGTAATTTTCTGAGGTGCCTCCATGTTGTTTTCCATAATGGCTATACCAGTATCCATTCCCACCAGCAATGTGCAGCTGTGCCCTTTCCTCCCTTTCCTCCTAGCACTTCTTGTCTCTGTCTGGTTTGTAACAGGTGCTCTAGCTGGAGTTAGGTGATATATGGCATGCATTTCCCTGATGCCAGATGATGTTGAGTGCTTTTTCATGTATCCCATGGCAGTTTGTATGTATTCTTTTGAGAGGTATCTCTACTGTCCATTTTAATCAGTTTATATGTTGTATTATTACTATCTGTTGTTGTCGAGTTAAATTTCTTATATATTCTAGATGTATGGACAAACCCAGGAGACTTTGATGAGCTGACATATTGCTTTGACTTCATACAGTATTGTAACTTGGAGATGTTAAGGAAGTAGGCTTAACCTAAAGTACACGAATAAACTTGTAATTAATTAGGGCCACCACGGCAGTGAATCTCAGCGTTCATCTTACCGGCCTTAGGTACTGGTTATGATTTTTTAAAATTCCATTACACTTAAGATACAATGATCTTCTTATGTGGAGTTGATTCTTTTACTGCAGTCTGTTCCAGTCTGGCAACAATTAAGTAGTTAATACAATTTAAACGTCAAACCCTGGCTCTGGCCTCAGCACCATGGTGGAAGCTGAAGCAATGGGAGGCAGGCCTGGCCCTGGGGAGCTTCCAGTCTAGAAGAGAGACAGAAGTATCACAAATAAACAGCTGACAAGTGGCACAGGACCGTGTTGAGAGGCCTGCGGCTCAGGTTTCCTTTGGAGATGTTGGACCGGCTGCTGGCCAGCTCTCTCTCTGAGTATGGTTATCATCTTACTAGTTTTTGTGAAATACCTGAGAGCTTTAATATTTCCCCTAGTCCTGTAAATAATCCAAATGTTTTCTCCCTCAGCTCTGGCCCCACTGTCCCTCTGCCTGTGTCTAAATGACGTTGTCAGCATGGTGACCATGGAAGTGCCTGGTCCCCCCAGAGGGCATTCTCTCCATCTCCTATGTCTGCACCATGGGATGGGAATCAGGAATTACATAAAATAACCTCCAAGTCCTTAAAGAAATATTCTCCATCCCATGGATCCCACCCCAGGCCCCTGCCTTTGGAGGACTCTTGGGTGTGTATTAGGGTGCAGTTTAAAAAGTCCTAACCAGCTGGTTGCCCACTCAGCCCTGGGATCAAAGTTCAGGCGGAGGGCCAAGGGTTGCTGGTTGAACAGAGAGGAGTGCTCTTAGATCTTAAGAGAGGTGAAGAGTGAGCCAGGCACAGTGGTGCACACCTGTAATCCTAGCAACTTGGGAGGCAGAGGCAGGAGGATCGCAAGTTCGAGACCAGAGGCAGTCTGCGTAACTTAGTGAGACCTTGTCTCAAAATGTAAAAAATGGGCTGAGGGTGCAGTTCAGTGGTCCAGCACTTACAAAGCATGCAAGCACGAGGCCCTGGGTTCAACCCCCGGTAGCCCCCCCAAAAAGAGAGAGAGAGAGAGAGAGAGAGAGAGAGAGAGAGAGAGAGAGAGGTGGAAAGTCAAAAAAGGAGAAATGAAAAAAGCCCCCAGGTTTCAGAGGCAGAGTCTATGGTACAGCTCCACAGCTCTTCACATCCCAGGCCCTCCTGAGAGCGTCTCAGGCCTTCAGACCCAAAGTGTTGGACTGAGGTGGAATCTCCACCTGGCGGAGCAGTGGGGGCCAAAGTCTTTGAAGAAGAGAACCGTGCTTGAGCCGGCATTCTGGAATCCAGGCCTCAGCTTTTCATTTTAATGTACTGACAGAGGGTCCGTCTTCATGAGGGGTTATGCTAACTAAATCCAGGCAAGATACACCTATAAACAATGATGCTAAGTTAATTCAAGGCCTCGAATGAATAGTGTCTAATTTTTTTATTTTTGTGGTGGAATTTCCGGAGAACCTGAATGTCTAATCAGAAGTGAAAATATTCCCCAAATTATTCCATGTTATTGTTGTTAGGTGCCATTGAGTCAGTGTCTGACTCATAGCAACCTTTCGTACAACAGGCAAAACACTATTGTTAGTCCTTCTCTGCTGTTCTTAGGGTTTTCAATGGCAGATGGATTTTTGGGAGTGAGTTGCTGGATCCTTCTCCCAAGCCTACAGCACCTGGTGTTCCTAGGCAGTCTCCCATCCAAGTACTAACCAGGCCCAACCCTGCTTAGCTTCTGAGATCTGAAGGGATTGGATGCCACAGGGCTACAGGTACAGGCAAAAAAAATGAAATAATTCATCACTGACTCCCTGAAGTCAGCTAAAAGATCTCTTCTTCCTAACACAGAGCATCATGCCAATGGATCATCTTTCTGGGACTCCGCAGACACAGTGTCTCTGTCTACTGTGCAGCTCTGGGTGCACACCTATGGTTATCTTTAGGGTGCCTCCTCCCCCACCATCAAAAGTAATGTGTACACATTTTACCAAAAGTGCAGATGTGCATAAAAAAGCAGGAAAATAATCAATAATCTTTAATCCTACCATCCAAGTTTTGGTCTTTCCTGTACGCATTGACAAATGTTGCTTCAGTCTTTTAAGGAAACATGACTTTGGTTGCAGCAGTTGCCTCAGATATGAACGATGGAGAGAAAATGACACTTGCTTGTCACTGAACCCAAGTGCATTTGGAATTTTGTGCCATGTTCAATACTAAGAAAAAAAAAGTACAAAACAGAAAAAGTATCCCCCTGTACTTATTCAACAAATGTTGGCCCCCATTTACTGGTTACCCGTCCCCAAGGAGCTTGAATCTGCTGTAGCGGCTCTTAACCCTGGCGGAAGAGTAGACTCACAGTATTTTGAAATGCAGATGCTGGAGTCACACGCCCACAGGTAGAGTTTGGCCCAGAGTGCAACCCGGGCATCTGGATTTTTGACAGCTTCCCTGGTGATTTAAATGTGCAGCTGGGCTTGAGACTATATGGTCTGGTAGAAGATAGAGGCACTGATTTTACAGTCACGAGAAGAGATAACTATAAGTTGCAGTAACGACCACTGTGAAGGGCATCTTGGTGGCTGTGGTGTGCAGTGGACCGTCTAAGCTGGCAAGGTGGAGTTGGTGAGGCTGAGGCTCCCTGCCTATTGTTTCCTCTACAGGAGCTGCTGTTCTTCATACCTTATTGGGTATCAGAATGTCTAGAGGGCTTATAAAAGAACAAATTGCTAGGCTCCCCCCACCCGCAAAGTTTCTAATTCGGCAAGGCAGTTACGGGTGGGGGTGGGGAGTGGGAATTTGGATTTCCAGCAGCTGCATCTGAGTATAAGAGGACTATACTTTGAGGACCACTGAACTCAGTGAAAATGTGGGGGCAGCTCCATTCAGAGTGAAAGGCCCTAAAGGGATACAGGGGTTCAGTGTATATATAATTTTGCATCTTTTGAAAGCACTAAAATACAAGTATTTCCTTGTGCTATTAAATACTGTTTAAAAGCATCATTTCAAATGCCTGTCTGTTGCTGTTAGGTGCCATCGAGCCGAGCGGGTCTGGTCCATAGTGACCCTATGTACAACAGAATGAAACATTCCCTGACACTGTGCCACACCCTGCACTGTGTCAGTGCTTCTCAACATTCATAGGGTTTTCAATGGTTGATTGTGTTGGAGTGGGCTGCTGTGTCCTCCTCCTAAGCCTACAGCACCCGGTAGTCTCAGGCAGTTTCCCATCCAGTGACCAACCAAGCTGGACCCTCCTTAGCTTCTGAGATCAGATGGGATGGATGCTAGTGTGGTACAGCTGCAGACCGAATGCCTGTATAATAGTCCACTACGTAGCTTTGATATCATTTGGTTCCGTGCTGTTGAACATCCAGGTCCTACTCTGTTTGAAGTAGAAGTAAAAGACTATTAATTATACCTTTTATTGTCCTCAGGGATTTGATATAATAATTGCTTTAACATATCCTTTCTGTCAATAATATAACTCTGGAAGGTTAATGAAGAACTCTCCTTCAGGCACTGAAAAGTCACAGGCATTCTGTGCCATTCAGTTGAAGTAATTTGGCGTCAGTTATAAATTATGGGCATATTTGCTGAGAGGCTTAGTTGTAATTAGGAAAAAAAAGGAGTTCGTACATTTTCAAATTTATTTATGATACATTGAGAAATAGAGAAATCAGCTTTAATATTGTAAGCACTAAACTAAAAATCTTCCCTTTTTTGTATAACTTCACTGTTCCTAAGAAAGGATGTTATTTCTTCTTAAAGGATTAGTAAATTGATGTTGATAGTCTGAGAGTACTAAAATAATTAAAAATGAGTAATCATTTTTACTAGAATGCGTAGATTTTATAATATTAAAATTAATTTCAATAACTCAATTGTGACAGAATTTTCTGCCATTATTAAATGATAGCCTTCAGCAAAGCTAGTGTTTATATAGGGCACCACTAATACCTTTCCATGGATTTTTTCTGTCTGATTTATTTAATTATACTAATGTTATTAGTTCTGAGTCATCCTAAGCAAACGTCAGTGGAATTAATGAGTTCAACATTGAGCTCATTCGATGTATTCTTATTAAAGCTTTGATTTTTATATTATGGCCCAGAGTTCTCTCCAGGGGGCGTCAGTGGGGGAAGAATGGAGTATCGAGTGGGCCATGTTAATTTAATAGGATTCAGTGGTTTGCACCGGAGAGAGTTATGAAAGCAATTTGGAGGCAGCTGGTGATTTGTTTCCATTTTTCCCTGCTGGATCACCAAATAGTTCTATTCACTTTTACATTATAGTGATTAGAATTTTTTTTAAATTAATTAATATTGTATTTAATAAGAAAGACAAGTACTTGTCTTTAATAAGAAAGACTAATACTTGGATGGGAGACCACCTTGGAATACCAGGTACTGTAAGCTTGGGAGCCAGACCCAGCAACCCACTCGCAAAAATCAATCCCCCATTGAAAACCCTATGAACAGTAGAGAAGCACTGACAATAGTGTTTCGCCTGTTGTACGCAGGGTTGCTGTGAGTCGGATACCGAATTGACAGCACCTAACAACAACAACAATTTGAAGCATATTAAAACTTCTTTTGAGTAGTTGAGGTTCTAGGGGATCATTGTGCTTAGGTAAATCTAGAAAGGCTGAATTTGAACTTGGATTTCTCTTTGGATTTTGCCAGATCTCTGCCTGTGATAAGGTCAAGGCTGAGCTTTTGGCCATTTCACAACATGTAAGGTTTGGGAGGTAGAAGAAAAAGGAGAGAAGAAAATTCAAAGGCCCCCAGTCATGTTGGCTTATTTTAGTTATGATAATGAGGCCAGTGTTCTAAGGTCAGCGACTTTCCTGCATGCATCAGCATAAAATAAACCTGTGATTTTCTCCTGTTTTTGTAGAGGAGAGATGACTATTAAACAAACTATGTCAGGGTGAGTAGGCTGCAGGGAAACCCTTGGTTTCTTTTGGGCTCGGGCAGGGGACCAAAACAGCCTACTTTGAAGACTGAGTTTTATATGTTAATTTTGTATCCTGCTACTTTGCTGAAAGTGTTTTCAGCTCTAAGAGTTTTATGGTGGAGTCTTTAGGGTCTTTTAAGTATAGCATCATGTCATCTGAGAATAGGGATAATCTGACTTCTTCCTTTCCTATTTGAATCCCTTTTATTTCTTTCTCTTGTCATATTTCTGTGGCTAATAGTTCAATTACTACATTGAATAGCAGTGGAGACAGTGGACACTCTTTATTGATGCCATTTTGTTCTTCCAATATATTGTTTTGTGGATTTGTGAGTCAGGAAGCCATGTTTCCCAGCACCATTTATTGAAAAGGCTATCCTTTTTCCAGTTTACTTGCTTTGCTCCTTTGTCAAAAATTAGGTGGCTATAGGTGTGTTGAGGTATTTCTGGATCTTCTATTCTGTTCCACATGTCTTCAGGGCTATTTTTGTGCCAGTACTAGGTTGTTTTTGCTACCACTGCCCTATTGTTGTTGTTGTTAGGTGCTGTCGAGTCGGTATCTGACTCATAGCGACCCTCATAGGGTTTTCAATGGCTGGCTGTTTCGGGATTGCCTTGGGAGTGGATTGCCAGGCCCTTCTCCCATTTTTGCGGTGCTGGGAACTTGGGACCTCAGAGACTGCCCTATAGTATAGCTTAAAGTCAGGGATTGTGATTCCACCTTCACTAGTTTTGCAGCTTAAGAGTGTTTTGGCTATACATGGTCTTTTGTGATTCCACGTGAATTTTTGTATCATTTTTTCTATTTCTGTAAAGTCAGTCAATGGAATTTTAATGGGGATTGCATTGAATGTATAAATTGCTTTTGGTAGGTTAGCCATTTTTACTATATTGATTCTCCCAATCCAGGAGCAGGGAAAGTCCTTCCATTTTTAGTGTCCTCTGCTATTTCTTTCTTTAATGTTTTGAAATTTTCCTTGTAGAGATCTGAAGGGTCTTTGGTTAGATTGATTCCAAAGTATTTAATTTTCTAGTGGGCTATCATGAAAGGTATTATTTCTATAATTTCCTTCTCTTCCTGTTTGCAGTTGGTGTAAAGAAAAGCTATTGATTTTTGTGTGTTGATTTTATATCCTGGCACTTTGCTGAAGGAGTTGTTTAGTTCTAGAAGTTTTCTGGTTGAGGTTTTGGGTCTTTTAGGTATAGAATCATATCATCTGCAAATAAGGATAATTTGACCTCTTCATTGCCAATCTGTATCCCTTTGATTTTTTTCTCTTGTCTGATTGCCCTGGCCAGGACTTCAATTACTATGTTAAATAGAATAGGAGAGAGAAGACATCCTTGCCTTGTTCCAGATCTAAGAGGAAATGGTTTCAGTTTTTCTCCATTTAATATAATGTTGGCTGTAAGTCTGTCATAGATGACTTTTATGATGTTAAGGTATTTGCTCGTTATACCTATCTTCTCCAGTGCTTTTATCATGAAAAGGTGTTGCACTTTATCGAAGGCCTTTTCAGCATCAATTGAGATGATCATGTGGTTTTTGTTTGCCAGTTTCTTGATATATTGGATTACATTAACTGATTTCCATATGTTGAACCAGCCTTGCATCTGTGTTATAAATCCCACTTGGTCATGGTGAATAATCTTTTTAATATGCTGCTGGATTCTGTTTGCCAGAATTTTATTAAATATTTTTGCATCAAGATTCATAAGGGAGATGGGTCTATAATTCTCTATCTTAGATGAATCTTTTCCTGGTTTAGGTATCAGGGTGATGGTAGCTTTGTAGAATGAATTTGGGAGTGTTCCCTCCTTTTCTACTTTTTGGAATAATTTGAGGAAGGTAGGTATTATATCTTCTTTGAAAGTTTGGTAAAATTCTGCTGTGAACCCATCAGGACCTCGGCTCTTCTTTGTTGGGAGACTTTTAATTACCTTTTCTATTTCAGTATATGTAATGGGCTTGTTTAGGTCTTAAGTGGCCTTATTGAGAGAATTTTTCCTCCAACACTTTCTGGTATGTTCACTAGCCCAGGACTCTGCCTGGCAGAGACATCAGTCTGCACCCCTTTATATCCAGGACCCCAGCAGGGCCAGTTGAGGGAGGCATCTTCTTCACTCAGTCCTTTCATTCTGACTATTAAAAAACTTGAGATGAGATACATGTGTGACTTGAGTTTCAAAGGAATAATAAGAAGGAAATTCCTAGGTGCAAAGTAGTCTCTGGCTCAATCTATGACTCTTGAGCTGATTTTCCTGGTCCAAAAAATTTAGTTGCCGTGACATCCATGTCTAAATAGTAAACTT
Organism: Pedetes capensis; assembly: GCA_007922755.1. Classification (NCBI taxonomy): domain Eukaryota; kingdom Metazoa; phylum Chordata; class Mammalia; order Rodentia; family Pedetidae; genus Pedetes; species Pedetes capensis. Next base: position 335,989 of record VMDO01000120.1, read on the forward strand.
GGAGTGATTTATAGTAAAGTCAACAAAGAGAACTATGACAACCCTAATGTTACCAATCAGTTATTCCCAAGCTTAGGTTTTGGAAGCGGTGGTTTGTAAATTTATAGTTATGTGTGAAATAAACATTGTTGCCATCAAAGAATTCTAAAAGTAAGCTGTGTACTCCACTAATTATGCATTGCATAAATAATTTCATGTAATATTAAAGTAAGAAGTTAATATTATATGACTTTCATTGCTTTAAGATCCTGTGAAATTGGATTTCTCTTCATAGTCTAATAAAAGCACCCTCATCTTTTGTTTTTCAGCTGCTTTCATAGGCCCTGTTACCTCATACTCATAAGTGTGGATGAATAACAGTGAACCGTTGACGTGCTGCAGAGCATACTGGGATAGCAATGTTATATTTAGGGAGTCGTGTGAAAACCCAAAGTTCTTATTATTAAAAAGAGAACCTCTGGGCAAGTGGGTATGTTTAGGGACAATGGATGTGCTCATTATGCTTGTGGGCATGGTCCCATAGCTATATATGTTGTTGTTGTTGTTAGGTGCTGTCGAGTCGGTATCCAACTCATAGCGACCCTCATAGGGTTTTCAATGGCTGATTGTTTTAGAATTGCCTTGGGAGTAGATTGCCAGGCCCTTCTCCCATTTTTGTGGTGCTGGGAATTGAACTCAGGACCTCAGAGACTGCAGCGCAGCGCTCTACCAACTGAGCCAAATCCCAGCCCCATAGCTATATATAGAAAGGTCAAAATTTATAAAATTATGCACTTAAAGTGTGTGCAGTGTCTTGCATGCCAATTGTACTGGAATAATTGTATTTGGAAAATGAAAACGCTGAACCACAATACATGAAAACATTTAGGAATGTTAATAATGTAGAATTTACAGTTGCTAGTGCCTACAGTCGTCCCACAGTGGTGTCTAATCCCATCAGATCTCGGAAGCTAAGCAGGGTCAGACCTGGTTAGTACTTGGATGGGAGATGGCCTGGGAACACCAGGTGCTGTAGGCTTGGGAGAAGGACCCGGCAACCCACTCCCAAAAATCAGTCCACCATTGAAAACCCTATGAATAGCAGAGAAGCACTGGCAATGGTGTTCCTCCTGTTGTACTTAGGGTTGCATGATTCTGACACCGACTCAATGGCACCTAACAACAACAAGAAGTGGTGATCATTGGAGGTTGGGGTTTAGGTCAGTTGGTAGAGTGCTGCTTCACACTCTGAGGAGCAAGTATTGATCCCCAGCACCACAAAAACAGGAGAACGTGGCAGTCCACTCCTGACCTGATTCTGAAACCATCAGCCATCAAAAACCCTATGGGGGTCACTATGAGTCAGACTCGACTTGATGGCACCTGACAACAACAAAAGTGGTGATCATTATGAAATTTGATGCTTTCAAATGTTTTAGTCTTTGGATACATAATGATCAGCCTTATTGTTTTTAGTACAGAGAAAAATTGTAGACTTTTTGTTTCCTGATCTTTATTAAGTAGGTAGAAGAAGAAAGTTTAGATGCGGTTGGTCCTCTGGTCCTGTGTCTGAGCTTTCCACAGTTCCTGGAGTGGAGGATTTGGGGTATTGGGTCTGATGGATGAGTTTGAGGGTCAGGTTTGTCAGCCTCTCCCACATGCAGTTATCACTTAGCATTTTAACTCACATCCGGTGGATGTTTCCACTTTCCTGTTAGTTTGAACTTAGAAAAACCCTTTTAAACCTGATCTCTTAGCTATGTCCCCCTCCCCACATCTGTGGCCCAGCTGCCCTCATTCCCTGTCTCCCTTCCATATCCTCCACCTCATGGGCCTCATACAAATGCAGATGCTGTGAGTTTTAGGACAAGATCAGCCGATCCACACTTTGTAATATTGGATTTGCTATTGGGTGATCAGCTGCTTCTAATTCATGTTGCTAGGTCAAAAATATTTCAACTCAATGACTATTGAGCTCTAGTAAGTACTTTCTGTTAATTTTAGAATTGTTTTAGAAGTGAAAATTATAAAATGGATCAAGGACAGATATGATTTGAAGGACAGCTTAACATTATTTAGGAAGCAAAGCAATTTGATATTTATTATGGATTGGACCTGATATATCTCACATAAAATTTTATCTAGCCTTCCTGTCTTTAAAGGTGAAAAGTAACGATGTCACATTGTAAACAAAGGTGTGCCTGACTCATGCCATGCTATTTTCAGTCACATCATATGCTTGTCAAAGCTGGACATTGAGTAAGGGAGACAGGAGAAGAATTGATGCATTTGAATTATGATGGTGGAGAAGAATATTGGATATATCATGGACTGCCAAAAGAGCCAGCAGATCTGTCCTAGAAGTGCAACCAGAGTGCTCCTTGGAAGCAAGGATGGCTCAACTGCATCTTAAGTATTTTGGACATGTGGTTAGGAAGGACCAATCCCTGGAGAAGGACATCATGTTTGAGAGAGTGGCTAGTCAACAACAAAAAAGGAAGACCCTCAACTAGATGGGTTGACACAGTTGCTGCAACAATGGACTTAAACATGAAAAAGATCGTGTGCATGGTAGTGTTTAGTGCTGTTGTACATAGGGTCCCTATGAGTCAGACCCAAGGCCAAGCCAATCAACAGCAACAACATCTTTAAAGGATTTGCATATTGTCTTACTACAATGGGTAAATATACAGAAGGTACCAAAAATGTGTGCACATCTTTGGACAAAAACTTTCCATTTTTCTGTTTAAAGAATGTGTCATGTGCTCACATTCATTTGATTAACTCCATCTTTTACTCCATACCATACATTGCTACTGTAATTCAATTGAATTTCGAAAAGTAATGCATAGAGAACATTCCTTTTTTAATGTGCATACATTTTTGGCACCACTGATATATTGAAAAGGTTTGGAAAACTGAGAGCAGTAGACAGATTCCCCCAGGTAAAGCTTATTTTGGCATTATTTTGCCAGCCCTAGATAACCATAAAAATGAGCTTGCATATGTCCATGTGCGCACATGGATATGGGTCTGTGTGTATGTGTGTGTGTAAGCGTGTGTGTGCATTCTGGATACCATAGATTTCACTTTAGCACAAGTTAAGGCAGCAGAAGTTACATTCAGCTATTATCAAATATCCTGGTCTGATGGATAAAGAGGTCAGGGCTTGATATTTCAATCTCACACTTGGACAGGCACTAGAAATACACAGTAGGAACTTCTACTTCATAAAAACTCAAAAGGCCTTAATATGGCCCCTTGTTGGGAAGCCCACACTGGGAGCTACCCTCCACCCAGGCCTCTCCAGCGTGGGGTTACTGTGGGGTGGCCCCTCTGCAGCTGTCTCTGGCTCCTGTTATACCATTAGCCAGACTCACTCCATGATTCCTTGGAAACTGCACGCCTACCTGCATAATTTATTACCTAGTGATCAATGATTCATAACTCATTATTACAAGAGAAATAAAACCTAAAGGTAGAACCATTCTGCTACTTAGGAATATCCAAGAGATCATCAGGAGGCTCGGTGGAGTTTTAAGTCCCTGCTGTCCCCACTGCCTGTGACTCCCAAGGGAACAGCCTCTGAGACAGAATGAGACTCGATGACAGCAGGGAACAAATGCCTCCCTGCAGGTTGTACTGCATCGCTTCATCTGTTCTTGCCTCATTTATGCCTAGAAATAAGATTCCAGTTGGAGAGAATGTAGGAGATATTTATGGTCTTGTTGCCTTATTAAGGCATTTCTGTTGTTGTTGTTGTTGTTGTTATGTGCTATTGAGTCGGTGTCCAACTCATACCAACCCTATGTACAACAGGCGAAAACACTATTGTCAGTGCTTCTCTCCTATTCATAGGGTTTTCAATGGCAGATTGATTTTTGGGAGTGGGTTGCCAGGTCCTTCTCCCAAGCCATTTTTAGGATGTATAAAACTCACTTTTGGATTGTTTTTTTCTGGGATAAAATGCAGGTGCCTTTAGAACATTTTATTGGCCCTAATCATGTTGTATTTGCTTGCTCTGTCAGAGTTATGTCTGTATTTTATTTATTTGGGCTGGGGTTTAGCTCTGTTGGTAGAGTGCTGCTCTGCACTCTCTGAAGACCCAGGAGGACGTGGCAATCCTCTCCTGAAGCAATCCCGAAACAATCAGCCATTGAAAACGCTAGGACGGTTGCTATGAGTTGGGCACAACTCGATGGCACCTAACAACAACAACAAATCATGTTGGATTTGCTTATTCTATCAGAGTTATATCTGAGCTGTATTTTATTATACCATACCTTTCATATAAAGAAATGCCATATGATTTTCACATATATTGTATAGAAAGCATTTTAGTAAAAGTGACATGAAAGTATAATCAAAAGAAGCCTCTGTGTGTGTGTGTGTGTGTGTGTGTGTGTGTGTGTGTGTGTGTGTGTGTGTTTTCCAGGAAATATAGAAGGAAGTTGTTTGGCTTAAGACAGACTTACTTATTATTATTTTTTAATGTGTTGAAAATAGTTGGAAAGCTTTACATTTCAGTTTTGTTGAGGTATAAAGCAGATAGTGTGCCTTTGGGGTTTCTTGCATCCCAACCATCTGGCTTCCCACTGGATAGTCAGGGAATGTTTCGGCTGTTGTACATAGGGTCGCTATGAGTCAGACTCAACTTGACAGCACCTAACAACAACATATAGAGAACTCCCCCATTCTTTTTTTTTTTTAAACAGCTCAATAGGATGTTTCATGGTGTGATTATAGAATAATTTATTTAACTATTTTCCCGTTGCTCTGTTGTTTCAATGGGCTGGGGTTTGACTCAGTGGGTAGAGTGCCTCTCTGTGCTCTCTGAGGCCCACAGGTTGATTGCCAGCTCCTCAAAAATGGGAAAAGGACGTGGCAATCCACTCTGAAAGCAATCCCGAAACAATCAGCCATTGAAAACCCTGTGAGGGTCACTATGAGTCGATCTGACTGGAGGGCACCTAACAACAACAACAAATATTGTTTTAAATCTTCTATTATTAAAAACACTGGTGCAGTGAATAAACAACAACCTTTGTTATTTCACAGATATGTTACCATCTCTTGCATGGCTTTTTAAGATAAGACATGAGACCTCAGAGGCACATCCTGTTTGTGACAGTCCCATTCCAGGGGTGTGAGTTCATCCCCCTTTGCTGTGAGGGATGTTTTGCTTGAGAATTTTGAGAAGCATTGCTGGAAGCTGGTTATGGAGGCCTAGCGGTGGGATGACTTTTCACTTTCTGAAATAACTCAGGTGCAAAGTGACAGTGACAACAGTGTTCCTTTGCTGTCCTTTGTTTTTCTGGAGGTGATGTAAGAAAGCATGTGTAAATTATTTACAAGCAGACATCCTGTTGTAAAATTGTCTAGTTTTCTGGTAGGTATTTGACACAATGAAACATTTAGAGCTAAGAGATTTCAGAACAGGCCCAGTGACTTCTGACCTTAAGTCCTACAGCACCAAACCCTGGTTCTTTGGAAATTGTGAGTAGGTGTTCTGCATCGGAAGGAGTTCCATGAGTAAACTTGTTTGGAAAACACTGGGTTCCACAAAGTGAGGCCCAATTCTTTACTGAGAGATTGACTCTTCAGATCTTTAGATCTGCTGGGGTAAATCGTGACTGTAAAAGCAGGAGGTAGCCTGGTATTTCCCAAACTGCTTACCCCTGGAAGTCCTCCCTCCCTGTCCCCAGGCCTCAGTGAATGTTCTGCTGCAGAGCCGAGAGTGAATGTAAGATTTCCTGTCACCTTGTGTGTGTGCATGTGGTGTTGGGGTGGAGCCCAGAGCCTCGTGCCCGCTAGGCAGGCACTGAACTCCTGAGCTATATCCCAGCCCAAGATTCCTGTCACTTAGTTGAGGTTGGTTGTTTTTTTTTTTTTTTTTTTTTTTTTTTTTCGTGGTACTGGGGGTTGAACCCAGGGCCTCACGCCTGCATGCTTTACAAGTGCTGGACCACTGAGCTGCGCCACCAGCCCATTTTTTTTAACTTTTTTTTTTTGAGACAGAGTCTCACTAAGTTACGCAGACCGCCTCTGGCCTCAAAATTGCGATCTTCCCTCTTCTGCCTCCTGAGCCGCTGGGATTATAGGCGTGTGCCACCGCGCCCGGCTCACTTAGCTGAGTTTTCAGCCACTAATGTTGAAAATGAAATCTGTATTTAAAGAGGACGATTTGATTTTCTTTTGCCTTAAGTTTCTATGAAGGTAAAACTGATAGCTGTTGATCCATTCTTCTCTTAAATTATGGGATGTATAAATTAAAATTCCATACTTCCAATTCCAGAAATAGTCTTTCATATTATTCCCTATCAATAATAGTATAAGTTTTTCTTTTGAAAGAAGTTACTTCAATGGCATCCTTTCTTTTTTAAAAAAATAATAGTTCTATGTAAGGAATGAGGCTTAACAAAAATTCCTAAGTATAACACTTGTCCAGCATGCACAAAGCCTTGGGTTCTATCCGCAGCACCACTGAAAAACAAATAAAACCAAAACAGATAAGCTATAAGGCTATACCGACCTCTGGTTTAGCAGAACCTGTAACAATGAAAATTCATTTTTAGATTATATTTAGGAGAAGCATTAGTTATCTTGGTTTCCATGAAAATATATTTTAGCTCATCCAAAACTGTGATTTTTATTTCAAAGTCCTTTTTTCTGGAACTAGAGATTCAAATACAATAGGAAATTTTATGTGGTGACTTTATCAAGGGTATATACATATGTTTAAGTTCATCAATTTATGTAAATTAAATGGGCTTGTTTTGTGCATCAATTATACTTCAATAAAGTATACTTTAATAAAGTATATTATATACATTAATTTTTATGTTTTCTACTCATTCTTGTAGAGTTAGTGCAAAACTACTATGACTTAGTAGTCATATTTTTCTGAGTTAAGTTGTCGTTAGGTGCTGTCAAGTCAGTGTCCAACTCATAGCAACGCTACATACAACAGGCGAAACAGTATTGTCAGTGCTTCTCTGCTACTCATAGGGTTTTCAATGGCTGATTGTTTTTTGGGAGTGGGTTACCAGGTCCTTCTCTCAAGCCTACAGCACCTTGTGTTCCCAGGTGGTCTCTAATCCAGGTACTAACCAGGCCTGACCCTGCTTAGCTTCTGAGATCTGATGGGATCAGACGCCACAATGCTATGGCTGCAGGCAAAAAAAAAAAAAAAAAAAAAAAAAAAAAAAAAAAAAAGAAACGCTTCACAATTTTACGTGTCATCCTTGTGCAGGGGCCATGCTAATCTCTGTATCGTTCCAATTTTAGTATGTGTGCTGCTGAAGCGAGCACTGACTTAAGTTAAAACTTTAGAAATGTAAGCCATAAGAAATAAAACGTGATTTTGGACATGTAATAAAAGTCCCATAAGGGACTATCTTCATTCATCAAAGCTCTGTCTTGCAGATCTTTGCACTTAATTCTTCCATATGGTTTTTTCATGAAGTAAGTAAGCCAAATAAAATCTGGTGACAAGGTTGGAGGCCTATGCACTTAATAGCCTTCCTATCAAAGTATCATACAGTTGATTCCAATTTGAGTAGACTTTTCTGCTGACCTGAGAAAATTATTTTTAAGTAGCTCCATTGGTGATATCCCCATGTGTCTGTCAGCTTGTCATGCTGTGAGGGCTTGCATGTTGCTGTGAAGCTGAAAGCTATGCCACTGGTGGTATTTCAGATACCAGTAGGGCCACCCATGGTGGACAGGTTTCAGCTGAGCTTCCAGACTAAGACAGACTAGGGAGAAGGACCACACAGCTCACTCCCAAAACAATGAGCCATTGAAAACCCTAGGAATAGCAGAGAAGCACTGTCAATTACAGTGCTGGAAAATGAGCCCCCCCAGGATGGAAGGCATTCAAGAAATGACTGCCCCCTCAAAGTAGAGTCGACCTTAATGATGGGAATGGAGTAGAGCCCCTCGGACCTCCTTTTGCTGATGTGGCATGATTCGACATGAGAAGAAACACAGTGACTACAACAGTGGGCTCCAACACAAAAAGGTCTTGTGCCCAGCACAGTGTTGGGGAGTGTTTTGTTCTATTGTACTTAGGGTTGCCATGGGCCAGATCTGACTCCATAAAACTTAACAACAAATTGGTGATCATACCACTTTATGTGCCTGATTTGCATAGGCAGATGAAGATAGTCTAGTTTTTTTCTGGTATTGCTGTGGCCTTCTTGCCTTTCCCATCTGTACTGCAATCATGTGCTGCTTCCAGGTTCCAGATATTTATAGCTTTGAAAGGTACTTGAGGGATTATTTGAGGCCTGCCTTTCTGTATTAAATGTATAAAAGCAAAATTGGTCCTGTGACCATGAATGGGATTGGTTAGTTTAGGATGAATCAGTTATAAAGAGGGTTTAGGCCTGAATAACAGAGACAGGACTGGCCACATAATTTGTTGAGCCCAATACAAAATGAAAATGCAGGATCCCTTGTTTAAAATAATTCAGAATTTCAAGCCAGTGACAGAACGTTAAACCAAGCGCAGGAACTTTCTAAACATTGGGCTGTGTGGGCCTGCCCACGCCCCATGCCTATGAAACCCACCTGGAGCACAGCACAGTCTGGGTATTGCCGTGGAGGGGGGCAGGTGGAGCAGGAGAAGCCCGCCCCCAGCCCATGATGGGTTTATGGCATGGTTCAATAGCAGTCAGTATACTCGACTCTTACGGTTCTCTGGATGGAATATCATTGGAGCAGATTTTCCTATTCCCCCTCAGGGCCTTTGACATAGAAGTAGCAGAGGCTGTGTTTAATGAGAGGGTCTGTGCAGGTCCTTGTCCCTGTTGACAGGCTGTGGGGGTTTTTCTCATTGAGGAAGCTTCACCCAGCCTTCTGAGGATGGCCACATCTCCATGTGTCGGGTGAAGTATTGTGGGGCGCAGGATGATGGATTAAGTGTAGGTCTTATTTCCCACTCAGTCCATCTACTTCCCTCCATTCCCTTGTCACCTGAGAGGTAGCTCCCCGAAAGCCTCTTCCACACCTCTCTCCCACTTGGCAATCTTGTATTTTCAGAGATGGAATAGGAATCTCCATGGGACTGTGTAGGCAGTGTTGGAAATTTAGCAAATTAAATGGGAAGTGTCCTGTGCTTGGGTTGATACTGCGCCTGCTTCCAAAGACTGTTCAGAAGTGTCACGTGTCTCTGCGCTTTGTCCCACACATAGCTGGTTACCCACCAATTCTTCAGAGTATCAGCTTTGCCTTTATTCTTCACTGCCACCTTGACTCAGGTCTTTATAGTTTTACATCTGTAGCAGATTCTTGGCTGGTAAATTATTCTATTAGTTCCTCGAGCTCAAGAATAATGATTTTTCAAATACTGCTTTTGTAAAGTCCATCTCTTGGTAAAGATCTTGTTGTTGTTGATAGGTGCTGTCAAGTTGGGTCGGACTTTTAGTGACCCAGTGTACAACAGGACAAAACAATCCCCGACACTATGCCATGCCCAGCACTATGTCAGTGCCTCTCTGTGATTCGTAGGGGTTTTGATGGCTGACAGTTTCGGGAGTGGATTGCCAGCTCCTTCTTCCATTGTTTTCTCCCACTTTTACTGTGCTGGGGATCAAACCCAGGGCCTCCGAGTATGCAGCACAGCACTCTACCAATGGAGCTAAACCCCACCCCTTGGTAAAGCCCTTACGCCTCTTAAGTCATTTTGTCAGACAAAATTGAAATGAAGGCTCACATTCATGGCACGGTTGCCTGGACTGTGTTAATCACTATTCCCCATCTGACCCATCTCCCTCCTCTCCTCCTGTGCCTCTTCTTGTTTCTGTCCCCGACACCTGCCTCTTCCTCTCTGTTGTGCTCTGAGGAAAGCAGGTGACGACCTGTGGCTCCCTGCCCAGAGCCATCTTTGTCCATAGGACCTGGAATTCAGGTCAGGGAGGTGAGGGTCCCAGAATGAATGTGAACCTGTGGAAGTGCCTTAGCCGTAAAGCACGGGCCTTAGGTTAGCTGACGGATAACCTCATCCACGCCTGAGGCTCTGATTCCATTGGGAGAGGGTCTCCAATGACAGGGCCTGCCTTGCCTTGATGACCACTTTCAGGCTGTGGTAGCAGGAACTGAACAGGGGAGAGAGTGAGTGCAAAGGAATTTGGGTCTTTAACATAGAAGGTTCCCTGGTTGATAACAGAGGTGGAAAATACCCCTTTTTGGTGACCAGAGCTCTGGGGCTAATGTTGTTCTTACTAGGTGCTGTCAAGTCCATGTCTGACTCATATCAACCCTCCGTACAACAGGTGAAACGGTGTTGTTAGTGCTTCTCTGCTATTTATAGGGTATACCGTAGTTCAATTCAACTTCAAAAGGCTGATTGTTTTTTGGGGGTGGGTTGGCAGGTGCTTCTCCCAAGCCTACAGCACCTGGTGTTCCCAGGTGGTTTCCCATCCAAGTACTAATCAGGCCTCACCCTGCTTAGCTTCTGAGATCTGACGGGATTGATGCCATAGTGGTAGGGCTTCAGGCCCTGGGGCTGATGGGAGCTGCCCAGTACATCTATTCCTTAGTTTTATAGTGAGAAGCACAGGACCCCACCACACTGTATTGACACTGCAGATTACACTGTGCTCCTTAACCCTCTGGCTACCATTGGGACACAGGTAAACAGAACAGTGAGGTAAAATGCAAGAGAGGCAGAGGAGGCCTCCAGACAGGGCAAAACTCATGGTCAAGGTGGACATCAGCCACCTGTCAAAGGAACAAGAAGTAGATGCAGTAGATGTTAAAAAAATAAGATCAAAAGCTGTCTGTGTGGTGTGTGGTGCCCCACTGTGTAAGAAGTGTCTTACACCTCATCACACATATGGTGCATTATTATTTTTGTTGTTGTTGTTGTTATTGTTATTTTATTATTATTATTATTGTGGTACTGGGGGTTAAACCCAGGGCCTCATGCTTGCATGCTTTGTAAGTGCTGTGCCACTGAGCTGCACCTCCAGCCCATTTTTCACTTTTTTTTTGAGACAGGATCTCATCAAATTACACAGACTGCCTCTGGTCTGGAACTTGCGATCTTCCTGCCTCCACCTCCTGAGCCGTTGGGATTACAGGCATACACCACCACTCCCGGCACATGGTGTATTATTATTGTACCTAACCTTGCTTTTTCTACCTGTCATTGTTTTTGTATTTTCAACTACATTTCCTGGCATACTGATTACATGCCAATTTTTCTTATTTAGCCAATTATACCTATTTTATTATAAGAGGGTTTTTTTGTTTTTGCATTCAAATGCATATCACTGATTACATGATGATTTTACTCAGACATTCCAGTTTTGCTAATCACGGTCTTGTTTTGTCTGTTGTAATGAAGAGTTTCTAGAAATAAAATGGTATTGTCATATATTTTGATTTGAAATTGGTAGTCAAAGGGTTAATTGTGGGGACCCTTGTAATTGTTGCCTAATGATTTTTTTTGTCTTAGTCCTTTACCTAAAATCTAACCTCCTACAAGGCGTACACAGGGCCTTCAGGTTTGTTTTTTATTCCATGCTATGTGGTGTCCTGTGTTCCCTGGGGCCTGTTTAATTCACCGTTGCCTATCTACTTATCTAGTGATGGAAGACCATGCGCTCTGCTATCTGTTGCCCTGGACTTGGAGTTAGGTGGTGATGTCATTAAGAGTCAGGGGCCTCGAGAGGCCACTCTGATGGTGGCAGGGACGCAAGGTGGCATGCCTGGGCAGCAGTGCCATGGGCCAGGGTCCAGTGATAATGGCAGGAGGCTGTCCCCACGCAGGCCCAGAAGCTTTTGCTGAAACTGTCACTCACCCACTAAGCTTGTAATAAATTTCTTTCGGACTTCAGCTATCTAAGTCTTTATTTTGCGCTTCTGTATTCTAGGCCCTGGGGGTTGGGACTTAACCATATGAATCTGGGGGGAACACAATTCGATCTCTCACAGAGAGAGTGACAGTGTTCTACAGTGAGAGTGTTATGATGGTTGCAAATCCTTGGAAATATACTGCCACCCCCTGACCCGTACATGTGCAGCGGGTGGATTTAATGGTATGTGAACTATATCTCAATAAATCTGCTATGAACAAAAAGTAAAAGCCCAATTGGACATGGCTCTTACCTTCAGAGAGTTCCCAGACCAGTCAGGATGAGGACGTAACCAAGCACTTTCAGCCCCATCCAGGGCGTGCCGTGTGCAGCAGCTCCCACCCTGCCCTGCAGAGTGGAGAAGATGCTGTAGGAGGGAGGACTGGGCACCAGAGGGACAGGGGGACGTGAATCCCACAGAGAGGACCCCAGGCACAACAGCATGAGAACCCTGGCATGTACAAGGCACAGGAGGGCCTAGTTACAATGCCACTTCTTAGCCATATCTTTCCTCAGTTAAGGCAGAGTGCCAAAAAAAAAAAAAAAGCATACACATTTTAAGAAAGGAAAAAAATAACTGTATTAAAATGTATTAATACTCAACGTACACCAACAACAAAAGAGGAATACAAGTCATGTTTGACTGCCATTTCCAGAGCTGCTCAGAGTGGTTGCCATAGCAGATCGCTGGGCGAGGTCTCCCAGATCCTCCCAGCACATCACACACAGGACCGTGTGTCCCAGACTTACCAGGAATGTGTGCAGGTGTTGGGCATGTTGGAGGGTCCATTGCACACTCACGCATCCATTGTCATTGTAGTTCCACAAGGTTCTCAAATTTCAAATGCCACTTAAAATGGCCTTGTGGACCTTGAAGGATAATTGTGCTTCTGCCATTGTCCTTGACTGTCTTGCCTGCTGCATAGTGGTGCTAGCGTTCACTTGATTAAAGCCATGTTTTCAGCAAACGTCACACCAACTATGACTACTGTAGTTCAATTCAACTTCAAAATCTAATACATAAATAACATCTTGTAAAATGTGTATACTTTTTGGCACCCTGCTGTTATCGGTATCATCAAAGTTGAGATTGCTTGATAAAGATTACATTAACAATGAAGTAGAAAGCCTTGGCCCTAAAGTCAGACCCTGCTCCATTTCTCTCTCAATCTCCCCGCTAACTTTGGACAGTTACATTAACCATCAGTCTCAGTTTTCTCATCTGTAAAATGGGGGAAATACTAACCATACAGTTCTAAGTCTTAAATGGACGACACAGAAAATATTCCTAGCACATTTTTAGAAGTTACTTCTCGAAACAGTTTACCTCTCTGCCTTTCTGCTTCTCTGTTCATTCCTTGGATCATCTGGTTTTACAAGCCCTCAATGTCCTGGACATCTTTCTTGGAGTTAACTTTGGTGACAATATTCTTCTTCATTATTATTATTATTACTGGAAAATTTTAATGTACACCTTAATGTGATTCATTCTGACATGCTTTTCATTGTGACATTTCCATATATGCATTTTGATGTACATTATTCATATAGGTTCCCCCTTACCTTCCCATATGCTTCCTTCTTCTCCCACCCTCCCCATCTAAGTCTTCTCTATCTTTTACTTGGTAATATTTTTCTATATGTCCTTCGGTTCCAGTTCTAAGATAGAAACTTTTCCTGTAGTGATCTTTGTTTTTATCTTGTTAGAATAATTGCATGCATTTTGTAGACCATTTATATTGATGCCATTCTTATCTTTTTTCCCCTTTTATTTTAATCAGACCTTTGAATAGGATTTTTCCTTATAATTTTTATTCAGCTCCCACATATGAGTGAGAACATGTGTTGTTTCTCTTTCTGAGCTCGTGTTTGTTCACTCAAAATAATTTTCTCTAATTCTATCCATTTTGCTGCGAATGACCTTATTTCATTTTTCTTGATTGCTGAGTAGTATTCCATTGTGTATATATACCATAGTTTTTTTATGCATTCTTCTGTTGAAGGGCACTTTGGTTGATTCCATATCCTTGCTATTGTGAAAAGCGCTGCATTGAAGATGGAGATGCAGGTGTCTCTGTGGTATGATGACCCATCTCCCTTTGTGTAATTCTCAATAGTGTTATAGCTGGGTCATATGGTAGATCTATTTTTAGTTTTTTGAGGTACCTCCATATTGATTTCCACAGTGGTTGCACCAATTTACAGCTCCACCAACAATGTAAGAGTGTTCCCTTTTCCCCACAACCTCGCCAGCATTTGTTGTTTGTTTGTTTTATTGATCTTGGCCATTCTTACTGGTGTAAGGTGAAATCTCAGAGTTGGTTTGATTTGCATTTCCCTAATGGCTAGGGATGTTGAGCATTTTTTCATGTGTTTCATGGCTTTATGGACCTCTTCATTTGAAAACTGTCTACTCAGTTCCTTTGCCCATTTGTGTATTGGGTTATTTGTGTTTTTTTGGGGAGTTTTTTTCCTTGAGTTCTTTATAAATTCTAGTAATTAGACCTTTATCTGATGTATAAAATGCGAAGATTTTTTTCCCATTCCATGGGGATTTCCTTGACTCTGTTAATTGTTTCTTTTGCTGTGCAGAAGCTTTTTAATTTCATGTAATCCCATTTATCTGTTCTTATTGCAATTTCTTGAGCAATTGGAGTCCTATTAAGGAAATACTTTCCTATGCCTATATGATGGAGTGTATTGCCTATCTTGTCTTCTGTAAGTTTTAAAGTTTCTGGTTTTATGTTGAGATCTTTTATCCATTTTGAGTTAAGTCTTGTGTATGTTGAGAGATGCGGGTCAGCTTTCATTTTTCTGCATGTGGATGACCATGTTTCCCAGCACCATTTGTTGAAGAGGCTTTTTCCAGTTTACTTGCTTTGCTCCTTTGTCGAAAATCAGGTGAATATAGGTGTGTTGAGGTATTTCTGGGTCTTCTATTCTGTTCCAGATGTCTTCGGGCCTATTTTTGTGCCAGTACCAAGCTGTCTTTGCAACCACTGCTCTATAGTATAGCTTGAAGTCAGGAATTGTGATTCTACCTGCGTTCTTGTTGCAGCTTAAGAGTGTTTTGGCTATATGTGGTCTTTTGTGGTTCCATATGAATGTTTGGATCATTTTTTCTATTTCTGTAAAGTCAGTCAGTGGGATTTTAATGGGTATTGCATTAAATCTATAGATTGCTTTTGGTAGGATAGCCATTTTTACAATATTAATTCTCCCTGTACAGGGGCAGGGAAGGTCTTTCCATTTTTCAGTGTCCTCTGCTATTTCTTTCTTTAATGTTTTGAAATTTTCCTTGTAGAGATCTGAAGGGTCTTTGATTAGATTGGTTCCAAGGTATTTAATTTTCTGGTGGGCTATCATGAATAGTATTTTTCCTGAAATTTTCTTCTCTTCCGGTTTGGAATTGGTGTAAAGAAAAGCTATTGATTTTTGTGTGTTAATTTTGTAGCCTGCAACTTTGCTGAAGGAATTAATTAGATACAGAAGTTTTCTGGTTGAGGTTTTGGGGTCTTTCAGGTAAAAATCATATCATCTGCAAATAATGATAATTTGACCTCTTCCTTGCCAATCTGTATCCCTTTGATTTCTTTCTCTTGTCTGATTGCCCTGGCCAGGACTTCAATTACTATGTTGAATAGAATAGGATAGAGAGGACATCCTTGTCTTGTTCCAGATCTAGGAGGAAATGGTTTTAGTTTTTCTCCGTTTAATATAATGTTGGCTGTAGGTTTGTCATAAATGGCTTTTATGAAATTAAGGCATTTGCCTGTTATACCTATCTTCTCCAGTGTTTTTATCATGAAAAGGTGTTGCACTTTATCGAAGGCCTTTTCAGCATCAATTGAGATGATCATGTGGTTTTTGTTTGCCAGTTTCTTGATATATTGGATTACATTAACTGATTTCCATATGTTGAACCAGCCTTGCATCTGTGTTACAAATCCTACTTGGTCATGGTGAATAATCTTTTTAATATGCTGCTGGATTCTGTTTGCCAGAATTTTATTAAATATTTTTGCATCTAGATTCATAAGGGAGATGGGTCTATAATTCTCTATCTTAGATGAATTTTTTCCTGGTTTAGGCATCAGGGTGATGGTAGCTTTGTACAATGTATTTGGGAGTGTTCCATCCTTTTCTATTCTTTGGAATAATTTGAGGAAGACAGGTATTATATCTTCTTTAAAAGTTTGGTAAAATTCTGCTGTGAATCCATCAGGACCTGGGCTCTTCTTTGTTGGGAGACTTTTAATTACCTTTTTTATTTCTGTATATGTAATGGGCTTGTTTAAGTCAGTTATGTCTTCTGGGGTTAGTTTTGGTAGGTCATATGTGTTAATAAATTTGTCCATTTCTTCTGCATTTTCATATTTTTGGGAATACAGTCTCTCATAGTAATCCCTCACAATTTTCTGTATTTCATTGGAGTCAGTGGTTATGGATCTGTTGTCTTTCATAATCCGTACTCTGTTAGATTTTTCCTTTTTCTTTTTGATGTGGTTAGCCAGAGGGGTGTCTATTTTATTAATCTTTTCAAAGAACCAGCTCTTAGTCTTATTAATTTTTTGAATTATCTCTTTAGGTTCTAATTGAGATATTTCTCCCTTTATTTTTGTAATTTCCCTTTGTGTGTTCCATTTAGGGTTTTTATTTTTTTATTTTTTATTTTTTGGAGTTCTTGTGTCTTAAGCTGTGTCATTAGGTCATTTATTTGGCTCTTCTTTATTTTATTGATGAAGGCACTTAATGCTATAAATTTCCCTCTTAAAACTACCTTTGCTGTATCCCATATGTTTTGGTATGATGTATGATATATGATGTATGAGGTATATGATGTATGATGTATATTTTCATCATCATTTGATTGTAGTATTTTTTTTAATTCCAGTTTGATTTCATCAATAATCCATGGGTCATTCAGTAGTGTATTATTCAGTCTCCATTAGTTTGTAAAGTTTCTGGAATTATTCATGTTCTTGAGCTCCAATTTTATCCCATTATGATCTGATAAGGAGCAGGAGATAATTTCTACTTTTTTGTATTTGTTGAGGGAGTTCTCATGGACTAGCATATGATCTATCTTAGAAAAGGTACCATGTTGAGCTGAGAGGAATGTGTATTCCTCATCGTGTGGATGAAATATTCTGTATATATCTGTGAGATCCAACTGGTTTAGGGTGGAGATTAGATTTGATGTTTCTCTGTTGATTTTTTTTTTTTTGATGACCTGTGTCTTGACAAAAGTGGGGTATTGAAGTCCCCCATTATTATTGATTCTGGTCCAATAAAGTTCTTTATATTCCATAAGGTTTGTCTTATAAAGCTAGGAGCCCCTATGTTTGGGGCATAAATATTAAGGAGCATTATTGATTCTTGTTCAACTGTTCCTTGTATTAAAATGTAATGTCCTCCTTTGTCTGTTCTAATTAGTTTTGGAATGAAATTTAATCTATCTGAAATTAAAATTGCAACATCTGCTTTCTTTTGTCCCTCCCCCGCCAGGTATACATTTTTTCCAGCCCTAACTCTCAGTTTATTCCAGTCTTTGTGAGTTAGATGAGTTTCTTGAATACCACATATTGATGGTTTGTGTTTTTAATCCAGTTAGTCAGCCTCTGTCTCTTAATTGGTGAGTTAAGACCATTTACATTAATAGAGACTATTGAGGAGCATTTATTGTTATATATCCAATCATTACCTGTTACTGATTTATGATTCATGTTTGCTTTGTTCCTTTCTTGGGTTGCACTCATCTCAGGTAACCAGTTCTTTGATTTCCTTTGTAGGGTTGTCTTAATTCTCCTGGATGTGGTAATTGATTTACAATCCTCTCCACTGCTGGTTTTGTGGTTGCATATCATTTAAAAGCTTCAATATCATTAAATGTCTTATATTCCTCATCTATTATCAAAGATAATTTTGCTGGATATATTAATCTAGGCTGGAGATTTTTTTTTTAATATTTGAATCAGCCTGTGTCCATTCCTTTCTAGCTTTCAATGTTGATATGGAAAAGTCTGCAGTAATTTTAATTGGTTTTGCTTTATAAGTAATAAGGGGTTTCTGTCTTGCTGCTTGCAGGATAGCCTCCCTGGTCTCTAATGACAACATGTGAGCAATGATGTGTCTTGAGGATTGTCTACTTAGGTCAGCCTTCAAAGGAGTCCTGAAAGTCTCAGTGGTGTATATATCCATTTCTTGTGCTATCTTTGGGAAGTTTTCCTTGAGGATATCATTTACTAGGTTGTGAGGGCCTCCAGTGGATCTTTCTTTTCCTTTAGGAATGCCCTGAATTCTTAAATTTCTTTTTTTCATTCTATCTGAGTTCTCCTGGAAATCTTTCTTTAAAACCTTTATCATTGATTCCATTTCTAATTGCTTGTATTTCAATTCATTTATGATGTCCTCTGAATCAGAAATCCCCAGCTCAGATTCACCCAGTCTTGATGAAAAGGATTCTTTAGCCATGTTCAATTCTGATAATTTGGATTGAGTATCAAGCAAGGTGGCTTGGTTTATCCTTATAATTTCTAACTGGGATGACAGAATGGCTTCCAAATGAGAAACTTCCTTTCAAGTATCTCCAGTGTGCTTGTGGTATTTGTCTTAATTTCTCTTAGCATGTTTATAACCATGACTCTGAATTCCGAATCAGAGATCTCTAAGAATTGAGAGTCCTTGGAGTTATTTGTTGGGGGGCTTTGATCTGTGGAGCCTTCAGATCCATCCTGCCCCTTTGTGTTTTTTGTAGGTTTACTTTGCCCATAATATGGTCTGGGAAATAGAATTTGTCTCTCCTGATTGTGCAGAACTTCTCCCTCTGTTATTCCTTTGAGATTGTGTGGTGCTGAATCTCCGGTGCTTATTAGAGCTTATAAACTGGCTATATTCTCAGCTATTTGGTCTGTGTGGTTATCTCTTTAGTCCACCAGCCCAATTCCAAGGGGGCTAGGGGCTAGGGAGGCGATAGATTTTGTTTCTTTTCTGTGGGGTGACAAAGGGGGAGATCCGGTGATAGAAGAGGGGGAAAGAGGAGGTAGAGGACAGAAGCTAATAGAAATTACTGTCAAAATTAAAATTAAGGTTAAGACTTAAGGGAAAAATAATTAAAACAAAGACACATATATAGCTTAAGAAAAAGAAGGAGAATAGAAAAAGGGAAGGGAATAAAAGAAGAAAGGAAGAAAAATAGGAAGGAAAAAGAAAAAAAGGAAAAAAAGTCTCACACATACATGCTTCCACACACATAAAAAAACACTTGTAGTTGGGTGGGTGGTGCATGTCTGCAATCCCAGCAGCTTGGGGGTTGGAGGCAGGAGGATTGCAAGCCTGAGTTCTGTGCAACCCAGTGAGACCCTGACTCAAAAAGCAAAAAATATGGTCCCGGGGTACAGCACAGTGGTCCAGCACCTACAAAGCAAGTGGGCACAGGACCCTGAGTACAAACCCCTTTACAAAATAAATAAATAAATAAAATAAATCCAGACCTCATGCATACATGCTCCCACAGACATATAAAAACACTTGTAGTCAGGTGCAGTGGTGCACACCTGGAATCCCAGCAGCTTGGGGGGGCAGAGGCAGGAGGATCACAAGCCCGAGATCTGCGCAACCCAGCAAGACCCTGTTTCAAAAAGCAAAAAATATGGGCTGGGGGCGCAGTGCGGTGGTCTAGCACTCACAAAATAAGCAGGTGCAAGACCCTGGGTTCAAACCCCCATACAGGAAAAAAAAAGCAGCACTTGTATGTTCTTGCAGGTAGAATCTGAACTGTGAACACTCAGTGCCACTGGGTGAAGTCGATACTACAGGAAGCAGTGCTCCCTACAGAACTCAGGGTGGCAGTGTTTTTACACAATCCGCAGGAGCACTCTGGCTTAGTGTTGGGTAGATAATGGTGGACTGCCCCACAATGTCCTGGGTTTAAGTGGGACACCGAGTGTCCAAAGAGACTGTTCCACGAAATATTCTGTGTCTATTGTATTGTTCGAGAGGCAGTGGAACCTGTGGGGTCCTCCCTGGAGTTCTCCCTGTCCCATGTAGTTCAGGCGACAATTCCCCAAATCAGAGATTTCTGCCCCAAAACCTACAGCATGGAGGGAATATGCCTGCTATCGTGGATTTTTTATTGCAGGGCTTTCTGCCCACTTGGGAGGACCATATCCTCTTGTGGGTGGCATAATATCCAACTGCCCCAGAGGGAATCTGTAGCAGGTCTGTCTGTGTGCGGTGATCTTGAAATTGCTGTGATTGTGACTAATTGTGCCTCTAGGCTCTGCCGAAAAGGAGCACTCTGTCTGCGTGGGGCTCAGTCACCTCCACAAACCCTAGATTTCTCCACAGTGCAGTGGGATGACTTAGGCTCACCTCTGGTGTGTCTTGGGGGCTGGGATTTAGCTCAGTGGGTAGAGCGCTGCGCTGCAGTCTCTGAGGACCCGAGTTCAATTCCCAGCACCACAAAAGTGGGAGAAGGGCCTGGCAACCCACTCCCAAGGCAATCCTGAAACAGTCAGCCATTGAAAACCCTATGAGGGTTGCTATGAGTCGGATACCGACTTGACGGCACCTAACAACAACAACAACTGGTGTGTCTGGGATCCAGGTGTATGTGTGCCCGTATGTCTGTCGAGATCGAGTCTGCACACCTGTCCCACCACAACAGGAGGGAGGAAGCCGCGTCTCAGCTCTAGATGCGTATCGCTGGCACCGGATTCCCATTCCCTCCGCAGCCACTATAGATGGCAATTCCATGTGCCACCGCAAACTGACTCACCCGGAATTTGTAGTTTGTGTCCCGCAGGCAGGGTGAGAGTGTGCTGGCAAGGTTGCACTCCGTGTTGGGTCCGGTCCCCCTTGGTGCGTGTGCGCGAAGTCCCCTCCGAGTCTCCGGTATTCTATCCGCCGTCTGCGTGATGGCAAAATGGCGGCAATCCCCCTACTGTCCTCTGTGTAGCTCCTCCGAAGCCAAATCCTCGATTTCAGTGTATGCCCAGTTTCATCCTCTATCTCCCAAACTAAATTATCACTGTTTCTATCTATTCAATGTGAGTTCCAAACCCCTAATCGAGGCTTCCCATTACTCTGGGACAAAAGGCGTGTGTTATCTGTCCACCATCTTGACTCCACCCCCCACAATATTCTTCTTGAGGTGAGGTTCCCAGGCGCGAGTCTGCGAGGCCTGAGAGAGTAGGTGCATGGATGCTGACATCTCTCCTACATTTCAGAATAAGATTGGCATCTCCAGGACAGTGTTAGCAATCACGTCATATTATTGTCTCCTACCAAATCTGTGGGGTGAGGGGGACGACTTCCCTGTAAGCCAGGTGCGTACCTCTTAGGTTTGAAGATCTGATTTTTCTGACTTCCCAACCCAAAAGTTCATGTTTAGCCTTGAAAAATTTAGTCTTGGTGATTTCTGGGCTCATACGTCAGCTTCCACAATCATTTTGAAAAAACGACTCTGCTTTCTGCCTGTTGGTTATGCTGCCTGGCTTTGTGCCATCTACAGACTTGTTAAATGTGTTTTTTTGGTCTTCATACAGGCCATTAGTCGAGAGGACGTGGCAATCCACTCCTGAGGCATTCCCGAAACAATCAGCCATTGAAAACCCCATAAGGGTCACTATGAGTTGGACAGGACTCGAGGACACCTAACAACAACAACAATAATGAGCCATTAGTAAAGTGTTGGTGAAGGTATTGCTTGGGATAGAGCCAAATGGCCCTTATCTGAAAAAATGGCCTTAGACCTCAGACTCAAGCCTGCTTGTTCTGCATTTCCAACCAGCTGTGTGTCCGCATGAAGACTCTGTCTCTCTCAGATTGAAAGGATATCACAAGACTTTTCTCTTTGACATCTGCTAGCATGGTGTTATCAGATGGGCTAAAATCATGATACAGTGCTACTAATGGCTTTTCTCTGATGTGCAAGTCAAATAACCTTCTCCCAAAAGAGAAGTTGGGTGCCGGGTGTGATGGCACATGCCTGTAATCCCAGCGGTTTAGGAGGCAGAGGCAGGAGGATTGCAAATTTGAGACCAGAGGCAGTCTATGTAACTTAGCGAGACTCTGTCTGAAAAAAAAGTGAAAAAATGGGCTGGGGGTGGAGCTCAGTGGTCCAGCACTTGCAGAGCATGCAAGCTCGAGGCCCTGGGTTCAACCTCCAGTACCGCAAAAAAAAAAAAAAGAAAAGTTGGGTTAATCTGATTTATTCTCCATAAATCCACATGAGCCCCTGTCGGCCATTGCTTCATGTTTTAAATGCTCCCACGCCATCTGTTTAATCATCAGTTCTTCAGTTTTGCCAGAGATTTGTGTCAGGGTTAGTGCTGTGCAGTTTTTGAAAGATAATTTGTGCGAATATTGGAACATGTGTTTGGAAGGAAGGTACCTGCCCCTTCTTTCCTGATTATTCAGATTATCAACCATGTGCAGATAAGGTATTTTCAAGTTGAGTTCTCAGGGGTCACTGGGATCTGACTTCATAACTTCAGAAGGCAGCATCCCATAGTGGCGAGGTGCCCAAGATTTAGAAGTGATGTCACAGTTTTGTTATTAGTGTGTTTTGACATTCCACCTACTGTGTCTTTGGCTGAGGATCTTCACTTTGCTGCCTCTCAGTGTATTCATTTCAAAAATGAGGGCTGGGATAGTCTCTTAGCACAGTGCTTGGTGCCACATAACTGCTCTGTAGGTGGTAGTGGTGTTGTTAGGTGCCCTAGAGTTGGATCCGACTCATAGCAACCTGATGTACAACAGATGAAACACTACCTGACACTCTGCCATGTTCAGCCCTATGTGAGTGCTCCTCTGCTATTCACTGGGTTTCAGTGGCTGATTGTTTGGGGAGTAGGCTGCCAGGTCCTTCTCCCAAATCTGTAGAACTCAGGATTCCTAGGTGGTCCCCAACCCAAGGACTGACCAGTCCAATCCTGCTTAGCTTCCAAGATCAGATGGGATTAGACACCACCGTTGTACAGCAGCAGGTGCTCCATATGTGGCATTTTCTGTTTGCCATATTTATCACCAGTATCACTATTTTAGTGAGTAGATGTTTCCTTATGATTACCTCATATCTTGGCATTTGATCCTCTTCTTAGGGTATTCATTTCATCCTTTTAATGTGCATGATGCAATCTTACAGCTTTGGATTATTTGTCTGTGTCCTTTCCCGGGATTGCAAACCCCTCAAAGGCAGAGTCCACATATATGACAAGTAAGAGGGTCCTGGACATACACACCTGCTGAGTTTAGACACTGGCATCGAGAGTTGTTCCATGTCAAAGTGCATTGTTCCATATATAGGTTTGAATTCTGCTTCTTGATGAATTCCATTTTAGAGTACTTCTGATGTCCTCTTTGCAATACACCTTCACTGCCATGTGAACAAAATTGAGACTGTGTTAAGTCACCAAGGATCCAGAGATTGAAATACCCTCTTGCAACAGGCAAGAATTGCCATTATGAAAGCTAATAATACTATTAATAATATAGTTTATGAAGTTTGGAATTAACTTTGAAGCTCAGCAATAACAACACTTTTTGGCCAGCATATTTGGGCTCTTCTTTTCCCTGCTTCCTTTTTCCACTTATTCTTGCTGGTCTTAATTTTCTGCTTCATTATATATGTCAAATCGTCTGTGGAATAAGACCAAGCAGAAATCCATTAAGGCAATAAATTCTAAAACAAGAAATGTTTGGAGGGTCAGTGGGCAGCTGTAATTTATCATTGCCAGAGAGAGAACAAGAGGAATCCAGTGCAAAGGTCAGTTGAAAGGATTTGGGTCAAAACATAAGGAAGATTTTCCTAATGGTGTTTTAAAGCTGACAGGTTGCTGGTGCCATGGTGCACATCTGTAATCCCAGCACTCGGGAGGCTGAAGAGGGAGGATCTTGAGTTTGAGGCCAGGGTGGGCTAGGCAGTATGACCCCGTCTCAACACACCAAAACGGACAGGTGTGGGGTCAGAACAGTGCTGGCTGTGCAGTATTCTCAGGAGGGCTGCAGTCCAGCCTTGCACCCTCTCTGAACTCCAGCACCATGATCAGTGTGATGAGCAAGCTGGCCTCCCAACACTTCCTGGCCCTTTGCTGTCAAAGGTGCTTTTGTGGCTCATGGTGTTGGGAGGGGACACACACTCTCTCACTTGACCTGATCTTCAAATCTCCTCTCTCCCCCAAGGCCCTGGAGAACTCTGGGACTTTCCGTGTGGCAGCTCTGGCAATCTTAGACCCCTGACTGCTTATAACTGTGCTACTCAAAGCGAGGTGCAGCCTTGGACAAGCAGCCTTGGCCATTGCCTGGGACCTAGAAACATAGACTCTCAGGCCCCACCCCAGACCTACCATACCAGAAGGAACATTTAAAAGCATACTTTTAAATGAACATAATAGTTGTGTATATTAATGGGGTACAGTGTGATATTTCAATAATTTTGTATAATATGTGCTGGTCAGATGGGGTAATTGGCATATGTATCATCTCAGACATGTATCGTTTCTATAGATTGGGAGCATTCAAACCCTCTCTACTAGCTCTTCTGAAATATAAAACTAATTGTTGTCAACCATAGCTATCCTACTGTGCTATAGAACATTGGATGTTATTCCTGCGGTCCATCTATGCCCCATACCCATTAATGATCCTCTCCATCCTTCCCACCCCCTTCCCAGGTTCTGGTGTCTACTAGTCTTCTTTCAGAATCAGCATTGTAACAGATCTAGGGGTCAATAGTATGCACTCCTGTATTAGTCAGCTGTCATCACCGTAGCAGAAAAACCAATCAAAGCAATCTTATAGGCAGAGATATTTATTGGAAGCTCACCACAGGGGTAGGGTAGGCATGGTAGTGGCAGCAGCAGGGCCTGTGGGTGACGACATCATGGCATGGTGGAGCAGGAGGTAGAGAAAGCTTATTGGAACCACAGTTCCAAGAGGAAACTCACAAGCCCTGACCCCAGGGAGCCACTTCTGCAAAGCAAGAGTCTCTGAAAGTTCCAAAACCTCCACAAACAGTGCCCCCTCCTGGGAACCAACTGTTCAGACCCATGACCTTTGGGCCACATTTAGATGTAACAGTAAAATTTGAGACTGACTACTCTAAGCTCCTGTGTCCCTTCTTTGAGGTTTGTTGAAGTGTTGTACCTTATGATTCTAGCTTTTTTCCCCTTTTCAGTGTCTGTACATGAAACCACTTTGATTTATCCACAAATCAATCCCAGAAACTCTAGAAGTGAAGCTGTAGAAAACCACATCCATGGCTCTTTTTCAGCATCCTTTGCTCGGTGTTCTTAGCTGAGGAGGCGGCTTCCACATGGAGTTTCTGTGGTCGGCTTGGGCGCGCAGTACAAACTATGCACCCCTCCCTGTGTAATGTCCTGAGTGCCGGGAGCCCACAGTGCTTTCCTTAGCCAGGCTGCCTTCTGCCCTCCTGTGTATGGAAAACGAAGGCCTGTGCAATCAGAGGTAGGTCAGCCACAGGTCTGTCTGTCTCCTCCCCCTCTCACACAGTCCACAGTGACTTTTGTGTTTGTTACAATCCAGTGACTAAATCCCTAGCCTGGCAGTCAGGGCAACCAGATCCTTCCTATGAGTAGATTCTAATCGGAGCTCTGCGGGTGGGTGAATCCCTGACTTTGAGGTGCACAAAACCAGATTTTTATTTCCGCATAAGCACTACTTGGGAAAAATATAACACCCCAAACCAGTTGCTTAAACTCTATGATGGAAGCATACTAACACAGCTTCATTTTCTCCTCCTGCATTCTCAAAATTAAGTATAGTAAGAACCTCCTTAATGCTAAAGTTTTAGCTCATATCCATGTATTATGCCTTCCATAATGATGACATAGAGACTGAAATTTAGAATCATAAAGCCTTTGCTACTTTGGCTATCTCATGTTAACTTGAGGTCAGCCTGCCCCTGCTACAGATAAGATTGTTGTTCGGTGCCATTGAGTCGCGTCCGACCCACAGTGACCCTATGTACAGCAGAATGAAGCACTACGTAACACTGTGTCGTGCCCAGCACTGTGCCAGTGCTTCTCTGCTATTCACAGAGTTTTTGATGGTTGGTTGTTTTTCAGGATTGTTTCGGGAGTGGGCTGTCATGTCCTTCTCCTGTTTGTGCGGTGCTGGGGATGGAACCCAGGGCCTCAGAGCACACAGAGCAAGCCCTCCACCAACTGAGCCAAACCCCAGCCCATAAATAAGATCAGGGGACTTTATGTCATTAAAATCCTAGATTATGATTTTTTTTCTTTCTTCCTCTTTCTTCTTTCTTTCTTTTTTTCTTTCTCTCTCTTTGTTCTTTCTCTCTCACCTTCCTTTCTTCCTTCTTTCCCTTTCTTTCCCTTCCTTCCTTCTTTCCTTCCTTCCTTCCCTCTTTCTCTTTCTTTCTTCCTTTCCTGCTTGCTTTCTCTCTCTTTCTTTGTTTCCTTCTCTTTCTTTCTCTTTTTTCTTTCTCTTTTCCTTTCCTTTCCTTTCCTTTCCTCTTCTCTTCTCTTCTCTTCTCTTCTCTTCTCTTCTCTCCTCTCCTCTTCTCTTGTTTTCTTTTCTTTCTTTTTTTTTTCTTTTTTTGTAGTGCTGGGGATCAATCCCAGAGCCTTGCTCATGCTAGCCAAGTGCACCACCACTGCAAGCTACAAAATCCTCGATTATTTTTTCATTTTATTTTTGGGGCACTAAACTTGCCTAGGTCATAATTTAATTTTCCTTTAAACAGTGCTTATCTTTTGTCAGTTTTTCCTGTCTGGAAAATGGAGTGAATTGGTTTTTTTGTTGCCTCTTTGTCCTCAGTTTCTCCGTGTCCTGATGTCACAGTAGTCTTTGCCTCACACCTGACTTCAATACTTATAGAAATCTGCTATGCTAGTGCTTTTCCATCATATCCAAAATAAAACTCTGACACGAATTATTCATTGTGGTGTAGCATTTTGAATATTAACATTAATTGCAAATCTGGAGCATATAACAGTCGTAACAAAAGCTAACTGGATTATCTATCGTAAATTCTTATCTTTACTGACATCACGCTCCTTAATTTCCTTGCTTACATAAACAGGATCTTTGTTTGCTCAAAGCTCAGTACCTTTCAAAACGTGATAAAGGGAACCAGTGATTTTTTTTTTTTTTGCCTAAAATTTTATCTAACCAATACTTACTTTATAGGCATATTACTACTTCTCCATTGTTCATTCATTTCTAATTAAATGCAATTGATTTTTTTTAAAGAAAAACTGGCCCTCAAACATATAAAATTATACCTGAAAGATTGTAGTGCCTAGGACAACCTCAAAGATGTAGATTTGGCCTCCTTGCTAGGAAGGATAAACTAATTTCTCCCTCCTTGGCCCAGTGTCTCTTTACAACTGGAACTCGGGGACTTTGTAACCGGCAGTACTCTTGCCTACTGGTAAGAGTCTCAGTAATTCTCAAATGGTAAATCAGAAGGAACAGCCATAGCTCCATTAGTGCCTCATCAAGAGTGGGACAATTACGCCAATCACTAGGAAGAGGTTTTGACTTTTGTTTTTCCATTCTTCTTTAATGCTAAGGTAGAGCATGGGAGTTGATGGCATGAATCTTTGTTCTTTGAAAAATGAAACATTTTAGATCATTTTAGTTGTTGAACACCGATGATCACTACCCTAAAACAAGAATGAAGGAAAATTTGGAGACAAAAATCTGTTCTGTAGAGTTAGTGGTCGGCTTGCTGCTGCAGGAGGCAAGTAACAACTCTGCCATCACTTGCTTTGTAGCTTTGGATAAATTACTGAACTTTTCAGGACTTTAATGAGGTGTTTTTCTTATCTGTTCTCGAGGGTATAGCTCGCTTTAAAACTGCATGAACACATGAAACCCAGCCCAAGATTGGAAAACAGGTGGAATAGGGGGACAGGCTCAGGAAACCGAGTAGCTTTGTGCTTCCCTCAGGCGAGGGGGTTGTAGCCAGTGTTCCTTCCCCAAGCCGCCATGAAACAACCGAGCTGGACCATTGGTCAGGCTGCAGTGACTGCTGTTTTTCTTTGTCTACACTAATGTCACTGTCAGATCCTGGGAGTAAGTCAGCTTATGCATAAGAACTATTGCAGCACACATATAAAGAGGCCACTGACTTGACAGAACCATCGCCATCTTAGCCCCTTCTCCTTGTGAGAAACTATATACTGGAAGAATTTTTTTAACTGCCTGACTGCCTGATTAATTGTTAATTCTTACCCACTGATTGATTGCCTGTTATGCTCTGTACCACCCTACTTACACAATCTATAGCACTGTTACCTGAGTGATTGTTATAGAACTGCTTGTTTTTTTGTTTTTGTTTTCATGCCAACGGCTTATACAAATCATACCAGGAATTTAGAGATTGTATACAAATCATACAACTTGGAGATTGTAAGCTTGCCAAAATTTGCCCTTAAGCTCCCAGCAACTGTTTCTTGGGGCCATAGGTTTTGGAAAGACAGTAGTCCTCTGTGGCCGCCGGCTCAGTAAAGACTCCCTTAATTGGCTTTTTGCTCCTTGTGGTATTTCTGATCTCAGGTTACAACAGTACGTTCAGAAGGAAATTTTTGTAAGTTTCCGTTTTCTGATTGATGCCCAGCTGATGTGTGTCCATAAAGGAAAAACAATCACGCACAGGAGTTGTGACTCACCCTACCTTTACAAATAGTGTTTGGTGTGCACTTAATTTTTAACATTCAAGCATCAACAAACATTTCTGGATCATCCATTTCTAGATCCTGGAAATCTAGAAATGAACAAAATGTAATTATTCTCAGTCATGGGGAGACAAACAAATATTAAAATAAATAATATGAGAGTTGCTATGGTGGAGTGATGGGAGAAGGATGTGGCAGTCCACTCCCAAAACAATCAGCGATTGAAAACACTGTGTGTGTCGCTGAGTCAGACCTGACTCAATGGCACCTAACAACAAATGGCAGAGTGAGCTGAATTTTGAAGGATGAGGAACACGTGAGTTTACTTCTACTCAGACATGTCAAGCTCTACCAGGAGCTGGGAATTCCGCATCAATAAAGCGTGACTCTGACCTGTGAGGTGCTTGCAGTCCAGTAAGGGAAGTCACTGTATCAACCAAGCATGCAAATAAAGGTGGTCTCAGGATGCATTGGGATCATGGAAGATCTTAGACTGGAAGAGTCAAGAAAAGTGTTGAGTGAAAGCTTTTCACAGTGCTTCAGTGTGAGTAAATGTCACCTACAGTTCTTGGAACTTTATTTTAACCTTCCAAAAATTATTGTGACCAATTTTGTGCCTGTAGCCCCTAATAACTTCATTTTTAATTTCTCAAGTTTGAGGCTTTAGACTGTATAAAACAAAATAGTTCCTTATATTAGTATTTTTTTCTCTGTCATCAGAAAATTATAAAAAAATCCATATTTATTAAACCCTTTAGGAGACCAATTCACATCTCATGGGCCAGAATTGATCATATGTCTAAAGTAATCACTGGAAAGGAGGATAGAATTATATGATTACCTTGGGCCAGTTACGATTCACCCAGGAAGGTGGGGGTAGGGACTGCCCTTCCAGAGCACAAGACAGGGCTGTGGGATAAATAGCTATCATCTCTTAAAATAATTAAGCTATAATACTCAACAACTTTGCCCATCTGTGTAAGTAAGAAAAATAAAATTGCCTCACCGTTTGCCTCAAGATGTGGGAGAGTCAGGATAGAGAAAGGAGCTGGAACTGGTTTTAAGGGAGATATTAGAATGGACCCTACAGTATTCCTGTGGTAAAGATAACATTCAGAGTAGAGAGTGGAAAGAAGGGCCAGAAAGCTGGCCTCTATGAGGAGAGGTAAGGATGGTGTTTCCATGAGACAGGCCCAGCAGCTTTCATGGAAGCTGTGTTCTAGATATGGAGGTGGAAATACCTGCCTTGTATTGAGTGTACAAATACATAGGCTTTTCCAACATGGTGGAGGAAATGCTGGCTTCTGCAGCTCCCAGCTAATAGCACTTACTCAGGGTTGTGGACATTTTGGTGAAATCCTAGGGGAAGTACTTTACAGAGCAGAGCAGTTAGACATTTTTTTTCTTTTCTCCATGTGGCCTCGAAGGAGCCCTCTGAAGAAGGGCTGGATGTAGTCCATCCTCAAGACTGTTCTTGCATTGACACCATAGATTCTCTACCAAGTGAGCACCAGCACCATCTCTAGCCTTGAGGAGCGCTGAAGTTCTTTCTGTTTTCTTATTTATACAGATGGGAAAAGTCATTGAATTCACATGATTAGTAATTTTTTTATTTAGGCAGTATCTGTCTTCAAACCTCCTACTTCTGAAATGTCTGTTTACTTTCTATTTCTTCAAAATGAAAAGCAACTTGAATAATTTGTTAGGGTACCAGCATTGAAATACTGCATGGAAGTTGTCACCACAAATAAAAATATCATCTAGACTGGAGCCAGAAATCATATATTTGCCAGACAAAAGCATTTTAAGTAATTCTACTCTTATTTTCTCTTTATCTATATTCTTAATTATTGTTTGCTTATTATATATATATATATATATATATATATATATATATATATACATATATATATACATATATATATAACACTCCTATATGCTGCTAGGGCTGGGATTTAGCTCAGTTGGTAGAGCACTGCGCTGCAGTCTCTGAGGTCCCGAGTTCAATTCTCAGCACCGCAAACATGGGAGAAGGACCTGGCAATCCACTCCCAAGGTAATCCCGAAACAGTCAGCCATTGAAAACCCTAAGAGGGTCGCTATGAGTCGGACACTGACTCGAAAGCACCTAACAACAACAACATATGCTGCTAAATGTCTACAGATTAAATTGGTCTCAAAAAGCATGGCAAGTGGAATTTATCTCTAGGTTATAATTTATTTTCAGCTAATTATTCAGTATGCATGACACTTCATTTTACTTTGTCTGGGAATCACTACCTCCTGCCTCTCTTCAGGAACACAGATATAGCAGACCAGAATTAAAGTGGGAGACATTTCCTTTATTTTTATCCCTATAGAAGATGGTGCTGGGGCCCTGGCTGTTTCCCCTGAGCCCCTAACCCTCCCTGTGAATGGGCCCAGCCCCCACACAGGCACCTGCAGCCCAGCCATTAGGGTCTCCTGTGTTTGCAGAATGGAGAATGGGGAAATCACCACTTCCATGGGCAATCTTAACCAGGGAGTGTTGGAGGGTGATGGATTAGTAGCCCAGCCCCTCACTCCTCACCCCTGGGGCATTGTCTACACTAGCTTTCGGAGTTCCTCTGCAGAACAAAGGTCCACATGCCCACTTTGAAACCATCCTGATAATGTGCCCTTTAGTGGCTTTCTCCCCTTTGGATCTCACTTCTTGGCTCCCCTGTCACTTCCCCAAGTGACTACTTGCACTCAAATCCCTGTCTCAGGGCTTGTTTTCTGCAGAACTGAAATGAGGAAAGTCCTCCAGAGTGGTGGTGGTTGTTAGGTGCTGTGAAGTCGAGTCCAACTCATAGCGACCCTATGTATAGCAGATCAAAACACTTCCCGATTCTGTGCCAGGCACAAGATCTTATTTATGCCCAAGCCCATTGTTGCAGACACTGTTTTAATCCATCTGGTAGAGGGTTTTCCTTTTTTTTGTTGACATGCCAGTCTCCCAAACATGATGTCTTTCTCCAGGGATTGATCTCTCCTGACTACATGAACAAAATATGTAAGATGCAGTCTAGCCATCCTCACTTCCAAGGAGTACTATGGTTGCCCTTCTTCTAGGACAGATCTGTTGGTTCTTTTGGCAGTCCATGGTATATTCAGTATTCATCTCCAGCACCATAATTCAAAAGCATCTGTTCTCCTGTCTCCCTTGTTCAATGTCCAGCTTTCATAACAATATGATGTACCTGAAAATACCATGGCATGAGTCAGGCACACCTTTGTCTTTGATGTGACATCTTTACTTTTCAATACTCTAAAGAGCTCTTTTGCCACAGCTTTTCCCAGGGTAATGCATCTTTTGATTTCTTGACTGCTGCTTCCATGGGTGTTGACTGTAGAATGAAGTAAAGCAAAATCATGGACAACCTCAATCTTTTCTCCATTTATGGTGAAGTTGCATATTGACCAGTTGTAAGAATTTTTGTTTTGTTGATGTTTAGTCATAATCCATACTGAAGGCTATGTTCTTTGATCTTCATCAGTAAATGTTTTAAATCCTCTTCACTTTCAGCATGCAGAGTTTTGTCACCTGCGTAACGCATACTTTTTCTCCTTCTTTTCCAGATCAGGGCATGGCTAAATGGGAGGTTTCCTCACATTTACTTTAAAAATCTTGTTGTGTGGAGCTTTAATACTCTTTTGGATAAAAATGGGAAATAGACAGATGGATGAGGGGGAAGGAAGAAAGGAAGGAATGGTTTGTGAATATGATAGTTTTTCACATCTCTTAGAGAATAATCCTCCCTGTAAGTTTTTTACTCCATTTTCCACAATGTACATAAACTGATTTTGTGTGTACATGTACTATAAGGGAAAAATATACATATACACATAAACTGTTATATCAGTAGCTTTCTTTTTTAAAAGTCATATACCTATTAATTTTTATAGCATATTCAAGCAATGCAAACACAGATACTCCCCTACTGGCTATTGACCTATACAGGGCAAATAGTAAAGAATGATAGATTCATTTCTTTTGTTACTTGGGATCCATATGGGGAGAAGGTGACTCAGCAACTATAGAATACTTTGCACAGGCAAGAGCAAAGGTCCTGAGGTCTGCCTGGTTTAAGTGCAGAGGAATTTGTTCCAGAACACAGATGGTTCATAGCAGTCAAGGGAACCTGAGAAACAGGCTGGAGGCCAGAGCAACACCGAAGCAGCCCTCTGGCCTTGACCTCAGGGCCATGCTGTTTTGATGACACCTATATCAGCAGGGCAGACACAAATGACAGGTGTCTGTGGCAGAGGTGTCTCACGGAAATAGCAGCAGGCAAACTGAGATCTTCCCATTTAAGAAAAGTAGATAAAAACATTTGCTGCCTTGCTAGACTGATGAAAAAAAAAATCTATCTTAAAACTTCTTTGTTAAACAGGAAAACAGTGAATAGAAAAAGCAAATCAAAACCAAAACCTCAAAACCTTCCTCTGTTGTCTGAGTTGAGGTTAAAATCTACCTCCTGCCCCTTTGTCCTGAGTTTGTGCAGTTCTGGTGATCTCATCTCAGTCACAGTGCTGAGGTCAGAAGGCTCGGAGATTCTACTCTATGATCAAACATTCATCTCAATCTGAAGTTTTAAAATACAAACATATATTTATGTACATAGTCTCACACAGCTGTATTTGTTTAAGATCCATCTTCCTCAGTATGCACAAGAGCAGGGATGATGGATGCCCAGGGCCCTCCACACTGCATACGCAGGAGGTCATTACTGCCGTGCAGTGAGTGAACGTTGATGGTTAAATCATAAGGGATGGGGCCACAGACAATTACCGGTAAACTAACGGGAAAGCCTTCCAACCCTGGGATGGCCCTGGATGCACACCCTGTCACCCTCATCTCCGGATCTCAGGGAGGCTCCCCACCAGATACGGGGTATTTGAGAGCTGTTTCTACCCCTTTGAAGACCTTTCTGTGGCTCCTAACCCTTGCTGGACACAGGAAAATGTGGTGGTCCTGCCCTTTTCTCTGCCCTATTGTGGAAAGAAGGCACAGGTTGCTCTGAGGCCCTCCCACCCATCTTGGGGTCCTCTGTGTAGCCCCTGGTCTGCACCTGCCCTGTGACACAGCAGCCTCTTTCAAGGCTCAGGAGAACCTTGTCTTCTTACCTGCCTTCCCTGGCCTGGAGAATCTTTCTCTCCTAGGGGACAGGAAGAATACTCAGCTCTGGGCAAGAGCTCCTCCAGATTCTTTCAGTTTCTACTTCAACTCCCCTCTGGAAATTCCAAAGCCAGGGTTTTGACTTACATTTTCTGTAGTGATTCTCTCTTTTTTTCCTGAGGCAGGGTCTGCTGCTGATTGATCAGGGAAAATGTGAAACACACAGAGATCTGGGAGAAGATAATCCACAGTGAATCACTCAAAAATATCATCAGCCCCATTTGTAGAAAAAGCACACCCGTTTCACAGTAATGAAATTAGCTATGGTTACCCCAAATTTCCAGAGTCATTATCCAGAGTTTTTCACTTTACTACTTGTTCTAGAAGGAAAGAAAACAGGAGGTTTGTAAAATGAGCGAGTCTCTGGGGATGCCTGTCTTTGCTGCCGTCAGAAAGTTTCTCCCAGCTGAGGCTCTGATAAAACGAATATCCGTCATTTAGCAGGAGGACAGAACAGGCTGAGCGTCACAGAGCAAGTGACAAGCTATCCTTGACTTGGTGAGCCTCCATGCCATCTTTGGCTGATACAGAGCTCGTATTAAGTGATATGTCATGAGGGTTTTTTTGGCCAGTTCCGTGACACGATTTTAGTCAAGGAAGGCAGAATGTGTGTGCGTCAGCTAGAGATGATTATAATAGATGTCCCCTGACTTAACACGCCTAACTTTGTTTCCCAAGCTGTGGGCAAATGAGATTTTTGCGCTTTATCCTCAGGCTGCCTGCAGCCATAGCCCTGTGGCTTCCAATCCCGTCAGATCTTGGAAGCTAAGCAGGGTCGGGCCTAGTTAGTACTTGGATGGGAGACTGCCAGGGTACACCAGATACTGTAGGCTGGGGAGAAGAACCCAGCAACCCACTCCCAAAAATCAATCTGCTATTGAAAACCCTACAAACAGCAGAGAAGCACTGACAATAGTGTTTCGCCTGTTGTACATAGGGTCTCTATGAGTAGGACACCAACTTGGATGGCACCTAACAACAACAACAACATCCTCAGGCTGCCAGACAGGGCTCAGATACGATGTGTAAAATCTCATGCTCTATTGTGCAATAGTTGATGTTTGTGAGGAAAAATAAGTATCTTCATGCTTTTATAGTATTTGTTCCTTCACAGCAGAAGAATATTTCAAGTTCTTGTAATGCTTTGTGTTGCCATGCTTAACCACCATGACTTGTACAACTGCATGCTCTCTAGGGCATGGGAAATTATTGAAAAATGCCAGCAAGATATCATTAAGCATTGCCTGCTGCTTTGTCATCTTCAGAGGTTACAGAAAAACACCATCTAATGTCACTTCGATCTGCTGTACATAGGGTTGCTGTGAGTCGGACTTGACTCGACGGCACCTAACAACAACAACAATAATGTCACTTCCAGTTCTTTGGGGCATATTAATAGTCTCAGATGCTACTCCTAATAATGGGCCATTTTTACCAAAGTCTTGATGGGACAGTCTTTCTGTGGAACATTATTCACCATGCATTTCTGTAGAATATACTTCAGCACTGCAAAAATAGGAGGAGGATGTGGCAATCTACACCCTAAGCAATCCTGAAGCAATCAGCCATTAAAAACTCTATGAGGGTCGCTGAGTCGGATTTGACTCGATGGCACCTAACAACAGCAAAAAACAAATACTTCATTATTAAAGAAGGGTCTAATGAGGTCTTCAACACCTAACAGAACCCATATGAATGTACGTCTTAGGAGAAGGGACCCAAATGTTCCAACTTTCTAAATTACAGTCAACATTGAAAGGCACCTGTCAGTGACAAAGGGAAGCTGGAAGCCTGGGGGTCTCCGGGTGCAGAGCTGCCCTTCCTGCTGGAATCTGCTTGCTCTTCGTGGCAGCAGCCCGCTTCTGCTCTTGGTTATCTTTTGGAGATGTGATGAGTTCTGAATGGAAAGACTAGGGAGAACATTTCAAATGAATATGATGTTAAAGGACTCAGGCTGTAGGAGCTCCTTGCTTCTCAGTCAAGGCATCTTGGAGTAGAAGCTTTTCCTTCTCAGATTTGGAGGACAGAAACTTAACCCATCTTTTATTGATCAGGAAAAGAAGTCAGGTGTTCCCCAACCCTAGAGAAGGATAAGAACCCTTTGTAAGTTTTCCTACTTAAGCTCTCTACTTCTAGGGCAGATTTCCTAACTTAGAATTACTTTTTTTCTTAAACTCTCACTGAGAAATGGGATGGGAGAAAACTATAGTAGCCTATTGTAGCAACACCAAGGCTAACCCTTGGCCCTGAATCTGACCCAAGAAGCAAATCCCACGCATGGTATTGCCTGAGGAAATTACTGTTCTTCCGCAGTAAAACAACTAGAGGGAAAGTGCTTGTTTGAATTAAAGAAAAATTTATAGTATAATCACATTTTTAAGAACGGTAGGGGCCCTCTTATCTAATGTGGGTGGGGTTGGTACTATTGGTTGAGTAGAGGAAACAATTTAAAAATGACATGACATGAATAAAAACATCAACTTAAAGCATATCATTGCACATTTTCTCCATTTTTAAAATATATAGTTAACATCGAATGTCCTCTGGTTGGTCTCCTGCATCTTTTTGCATGAACCAAGCCATAATATATAAAGTTTTCCAGGTTTATCTGTAATAACATGGGATGGGAGTTTAGCAATTTGAATCCAGAATACTAGATTTTTTACATTTTAGAAGTCCAGTGCGTTATCCATTGTGCTACAGAGCCAGATTTTTACATTTTAAACAACTTTTTAGAACTGTCTTCCTCAATTAATTAACAACATTTTGTTTTTTCAATTTGTCATTGTCAAGTTTTTTGGTAAGCATTTGGTTTAGTTTTCCTAGCAAAGATAACTGGTACTCATCCTTCATCTGTTTAGATTATATGTAAGTTATAAATTTATAATAGCAAGTACAACTGCATGAATAGACTTGGGAACAAAGACAGTGATTTGCATAAACACACATCTCGCCAGAAGGGAGAAACCTATGGGCACAGGTACTCCCTACGAAAAGGGCAGGGATGAGCATCTGTTAGACTCAACGGGAGAATGATGGCTTGTTTATACGTTGGTTAAAGGACCTTTAATTAAGAGATTTTCTACTATAAATACATTTTAAATTAATATGCATAGGAAGTAACTCTTAAAGAACATTTTTGCAAAATGTTTTCTAGTACGGGTGCTGCAGAATTTGCCTTAATGAACAACCGAAGCTCACTTTAATTAACAACATCTGTCTGCATGTGTAATTGGTGTTCTAAAGTGCTTTTCCCCAGCAATCTAGTTACCCTGTGGAACTATAATTGATTTGTTTATCATACTATTTTTTTTCCTCAGATAGGAAGAGATAATGTTTTGGTCCATTCTTCACTGAGCTATCACAATTTGTAAATTAATGATTTGGAGACTTAATGAGCTTTTCTTCCATTTACACAGGCTACAGATCCTAAATACCCCTCTTAATGTTTTCAGTTCACATTTTCTTTCTCCTAAACACTGGTGTCAAAAAGGATGATAAATCAAGGATAGTCTTAAAAAGGAGATAAATATTCTTCCAACTGATATTAAATTAATTATTGTTGTTGTTGTTGTTAGGTGCCGTGGAGTTGTGTCCAACTCATAGCGACCCTCATAGGGTTTTCTATGGCTGACTGTTTTGGGATTGCCTCAGGAGTGGATTGCCACGTCTTTCTCCCACTTTTGCTGTGCTGGGAATTGAACTTGGGACCTCAGAGACTGTAGAGCAGTGCTCTACCAACTGAGCTAAATCCCAGCCCCATTAAATTAGTAGATTTAGAAAATCTAGTATTAAATTTTAATCTACTATTAAATGTTTTGGCTGCAGAAAGGTACTGAAGGAAATCCCTATTGGAGGACTAAATCCAAATGAGACTGTGCAGGCCAGTTTGGAAGCCCAGCTTCTTTCCAAGCTAGATCATCCAGCCATTGTCAAGTTCCATGCAAGCTTTGTGCAGCAAGATAATTTCTGCATTATCACCGAGTACTGTGAGGTGAGACTCTTTTTTCTATTTTGGAAACCTTAATAAAAATCTATTGCATGGTAAAAAGCCTTATGTAAACAGACTTCCCAAAATTTAGATTATCTAACCCAAATTTGAACTCTAAAGACCTGGGATATCATGTCTTATGTTGTTGTTAGGTGCTGTTAAGTCATGTCTGATTCGTAGTGACCCTCACAGGGTTTTCAATGGCTGATTGTTTTTTGGGACTGCTTTGGGAGTGGATTGCCACATCCTGCTCCCATTTTTGTGGTGCTAGGAATTTAGCCTGGGACCTCAGAGACTACAGAGTGGTGCTCTACCAGTTGAGCTAAATCCCAGCGCCCTCATGTCTTATGTTGTTGTTGTTGTTAGGTACCACCGAGTCAGTATCTGACTCATATCAACCTTATATACAACAGGTGAAATATTATTGTCAGTGCTTCTCTGCTATTCATGTGGTTTTCAGTGGCAGATTGTTTTTTGGGAGTGGGTTACTGGGTCCGTCTCCCAAGCCTACAGCACCTGGTGTTCCCAGTTGGTCTCCCATCCAAGTACTAACCAGGCCCGACCCTGCTTAGTTTCTGAGATCTGACAGGATCAGATGCCACAGGGCTATGGCTGCAGGCTTGTGTCTTATAAGTAAAAATAATCATCTCTAAGTAAATGACAAAACTCATTTCTAATGAATGGTTTTCCCCTTTGGCAAATTCAGTCAGAGTAAATATATTTTAAGAAGGAATTTCTGCAGAAGAATGCTTCAACCTTTTTAGGGGGTGCCCATACTTCCTATAATAGTCCAGTGCTTAGGCAGACATTTAAATACCCTAACCAAGGCCAGAGCAGAGCAGAGGTTTATCTGCTGAGTTTTGTCACTTATTTTCTCCAGTAGAAATTTGAAAATGAAAATATGACTCATCTCCCTCACAGAAATCCTTCATGTTTATTGATTTGGATTCATGGCTTCAAGTCCTTGCAATTTTCCCTGCTACTCTCTGTCCTAAATAATAGCTTTGTGTTCTACTGAGCATGGAGCTGCTTGGAGAGGTGTAAGATGAAAACGGATAAAGGGTAGCTGTGCTGCGGATCTGTCTGCTTGTTTACGCCTGAGAGGTTGGGGCTGGGCGGGGGGGGGGGGGGTCATGCAGAGAATGCCTGAAGACAACTTGCTCAAAAAGTCAGTCCCAGCACATTCTGGGAGCTACAGTTAGCCCAACACTCCTTGGGAGAATTTGGAACTATTCAGAATGAATGCAGTCAGCATATCACTTGGGTGTTTCTGGGAACCCAAAGAAATAAGCAAGAAAAATGTTGCTCTTGAGTAGAGAGCAGCCTTGATTGGGTCACAGACTATGGACAACCAAGTACATGTTGAGAAGGCCATGCATTTGAGAGGCTGAAAGGAAGAGGCAGGAGAAGAAAAAGCAGCTCAAGGGTGGAGACAGCAACAAATCCAAGCTCGCCTGCTTTACCCATTAGCTGGTGTAGCATTGAGTGTGAAACCAGTAGCTTCATTTAGCTGAATGAATTTGAAATACTCTAAACACTGACCAATCCTCCTTCAGATCAGCTTCCCCAGCTGAGCCTTGCTGGGTGTTTTCCTGTCCAGATCTTGCCCCTCCTCTGCTTGGAGAAATTGAAAAAACAAAAAACAAAAAACCCAGGTCACTTGGATATCTACTTCTTTATCCAGTGGGCTAGGAAAATTGGTCAGATGATGGTGTGTAGAGTCATTGAAGAGCTAATCTGGCAAATATATCATCCAAAATTATGGATATTTGCATATGTAGCTATGCTATGATCTACGTGCTCTATTTTAATCATTTTCTTCTTTAGCTTCTTCAGTTACTAAACTGTCTTATTTCAGAAATAACTGACTCTTACAGTTTAGGATGATTGCTGCTACCTCTACTGTTGCTTTTGGCACACTGAATTTTTAAAA
The DNA here is from genome assembly GCA_007922755.1 of Pedetes capensis. Lineage (NCBI taxonomy): Eukaryota > Metazoa > Chordata > Mammalia > Rodentia > Pedetidae > Pedetes > Pedetes capensis. The sequence continues at coordinate 375,623 of VMDO01000120.1, forward strand.
GACTCTCTCTAGATCTGAAAATACTTGAAAATGTAGTCAGCATTGTCTACTAGAACTTTCTGAGATGATGGAAATGATCTATACTTGTGTCATCTCGTACAATAGTGACTAGTCACACATGGCTCTTAAGCCCTTGAAGTTTGGCTAGTGTAATTGAGGAGTTGAAGGTTAAATTTTATTTAACTTTAATTAACTTAAATTTAAGTAACCTCGTATAGCTAGTGGCTACCATATTGGACAGGCCTAGGTGATTTGCTTGGGAGAAGGGCCCGGCAACCCACTCCCAAAAATTAATCCACCATTGAAACCCTTACGAATAGCACAAAAGGACCAACAATAATGTTTGCCTGTTGTACATAGGGTCACTATGAGTCAGACACTGACTGGATGGCACCTAACAACAACAATAACAGATGATATGCTATAATGTTCTTTCCTTGCATTAATTTTTAACTTTTAAAATTTTAATGTAATTTTGAACTGCAAGACAAGTTATAAGAACACAATGATTTCCATATACCCTTCCCCCAGATTCTCCAATTTTATTATTTTTCCACATTTACTTTATCATTTCATTTATTGATGTATTTTTCTATCTATCCTTCTATCCATCCATCCACCTGTCTATCTATATTTATTTTTCCTGAACCACTTCAGAGTAACCTTGTTAGAGTTTGGATCTTGAACATCCCCCAAAGGCCCACATGTGAAAGGCTGGGAGGTGGTGGGACCTGTAGGAGGTGGGGCCTGGCAGGAGGAAGTCAGGTCACTGGGTTGTGCCCTGGATGGGATCGTGGACCTCCTGTCTCTCCCCTTCACTCTCTGCTTCCCGCCACCCTGAGGTGAGCAGCCTTGTCTACCCTCTGCTCTCTGCCATGATGTTCTGCCTCTCACAGTCCCCAGAGCAATGGGAGCACCACAATGGACTGAAACCTCTGAAACCCAAGCCAAAGCAAACCTTTCATCCTTCTAGGTTGATTTTCTCAGGTGTTTTTCACAGCAATGGGAAGCTAAAAACACAGAGTTGCAGACATGACGCTCCTTTGTCCCAAATAGTACTCTATTTTCTAAGGCCAAAGACCTCTTCTCTATATAACCACAGTATGAAGTTAAAAGCTCAGGAAATTAACACTGATCCTATGTGAGTATGTAACCCATCAGTTCTCAGAGCAGGATCACAGGCCAGTGTCATCAATATTACTTGAAAAGTTGTTAGAAATACAAATTCTTGGGCTCTATCACAGCCATACTGAATCAGAAACTTTGGAGGTGGGGTTCAGCTGTCTATGTTTTGGTAAGCACAAAAAGTCAAAGTCTGAGAACCACACATCTGATTCACAATCTCAATTCAGCCCAGATGTCCCAGTTCTGCCCTTAGAAGGGACATTTCTATAAACATGGCTTTTTGTTGTACAAAATCTGACCAAGAATCATCTGTGTTAATTTTTAAGTGAAGAGCAACTCGCATGGACTGAGTTGCTGGGGTGAGGGTGGCTCATCACCATGGTGATGGCTGCAGGGCTCCCAGGGTTCTGAGGCCACAAGCTGCCAGGCTGCCACTTCCTGGGCTTGTGAGCAAGCGTGTGCACACAGAGCCGTCCTTGCTCACAGAGATTTTCCTCATCTGCCGGCGCAAGTTGGCTCCTGCCCTGCACAGGCCTGCTGTGGTCCTCTTTTTATGGAGGTAAAGTTAATAATACAGGACACAGTGGGTGGCCAGACCTGCATCTCGTAAAAAGTGTTATCACCATTGAAGTGGCTGCTCTTTTATCTCCAAATTCTCTCTTCACCAATATCATTTGTCACCTTTCAAGACTGAAATACAGAAATGCATCCATGGTGCCTCTACATCTATTACCCCCTTGGAGCTCCTCACCTCAGATACTGTGTGTAAGAAAGCAAACCACGAGGCTGGAGAGGGGCCATGCCTATAATCCCAGCCCCAGAAAGGCTGAGGCAGAAGGTCACCAGTCACGGTCAGCCTGGGCCACAGAGTGAGTGAGATGCTGTCTCAACAAAAATAAAACCAAAATCAAACAACCAAGTTCTCTCAGCTTGTTAAGACTTAACCAAATTCTTGATGGGGATTGTTCTAAAGCTACCAAAGGAGCAGAATATTTCAAATATTTTTGTCTTCTGGTTTCCTCCACACAGGGAGGACATGGAACTGTTAGGCCAGTGGACAGCCAACCACAAGTAACCCATGAGGCTTAAGTGTAAGGCTAAGGAGCTCTTACTTTATGTCACCTGGGTGCAGGTGGGCTGTGACCAACAATGGGGTGTTAATTGCTTGTGGCTGTGAGGGTGGGCTTTTATAGATGATAGCAGAAGCAGGTGGGAGAGCTGTTAGGCAGGACCTGTTACAAAATGGCACCTTCCTAGAGGTGGTGCCTTCTACCCATTATGCCCCAGTCCTCAAAAAGCCTGCCAAAACAGCCTGCCAAAACCTAACTCAAAATCTGCCCCTGCTCCAGCAACTGATGACCACTTTGTTTTCCCTCATCCAGCCTATCAGAACCCTCCACGCACCTGCTTCCTACCTATCCCAATGTGACACATCAATTACCCTTTCCCTCTCTCACCTAGAGCCCATAAAAGCCTCAACCCTTCCTTTCCCAGCTGCTGTTCTCTCCTTTGTTAGAGACAGCCCTGGCATCCTCTCCCCAATAAAGGTCTGCTAGAGTTTATGGGTTTTTGGCCTCTTACCTGCCAAGAATAATCTCTGGAACAGTGATATCTCCGGAAGTCTCTTCACTGTTCTCAAGGTCTCTGGTGTCTCCTGGTCACCTCCACCTTTCTGCTTGTCTTGTCCTGTGTTCTGGGCACATGCGGCACTGCAAGTTCTCAGAAACTCTGGACTTTGGGTACTCTTTGTTGCTTTAGGAGCTGTAGTGCCTTCCTGGGTTATTGGCAGATTAGCCTATAAACATTTCTCTTGGGGGCTCAGTGGAACTCATACAGGAACTACTTGCTGCCCCCCATTTTCATACTTCTTTATCTTTGTTCCCTTCCTCTAAACCCCACATCTCCAAGTCCCAGCCAGCTTCCCAAGCCCAGCTGATATGCTACCTCCTTTCCCACAAACAAAGGCTCCCATCTTCTGGCTGGAAGTCCCCTACCCTGTGTCCCCAGCTCTCATAGCATTTTTATGTTGCATGGTACTCAACACAATGTCCATTGGATAAACCACCTCAGACTCGCAACATGCAGGATTCCCCTTTTTCTTATTTATTTTTCTATCACATCTTAGGCCTACATAGTGAGCCACAGAGAAGTTAGCACTCAAAACCTTTCTTTTTTTCTTTTTTCTTTTCTTTTATTTATTTATTTATTTTTTTGTGGTCCTGGGGTTTGAACCCGGGGCCTTGCGCTTGCATGCTTTGCAAGTGCTGGGACACTGAGCTGCAGCCCCAGCCCATTTTTTTTTTTACTTTTTTGAGACAGGGTCTCGCTAAGTTACACAGACTTCCTCTCTGGTCTTGAACCTGCGATCCTCCTGCCTCTGCCTCCCAAGCCACTGGGATTACAGGTGTGTGCCACCTCGCCTGGCTCAAAACCTTTCTGTTTGAAAAAACATGTTTCATTCAGTTGCAGTGCTGGGGATCAAACCCAGGGCTCGTGCATGCTAGAAAAGTGCTCTACCCCTGAGTTGCACCCCTGTCTTTTAAAACATTTTATTATGGTTTATTCACTGTAAAGAATAATGGGTTTCATTATAACATTTTCATACATGCACAGAACATACTTTGAGCATATTCACACCCCCATTGCCCTTTCTTATTCCCCTTCTACCACCCTCTGATCCTCTTCCATACCCCTAACACTGCCCTTTGTACTTCCAAGGACCTTTCCTTCCTTCCTTCCTTCCTTCCTTTCTTCTTTCTTCCAATCTTCTTTTTTTTTTTTGTGATTCTTTACTATTTGCTTCCAGTTGCCTCTCCTCTCATTTCTGTCAAGCCCTGATGATCAAAGATAAACTATTAGATCCTCCCACCTGTCATACATGTCAAAGGAGTTTTCTCTTTCCTTAGTTTGCTGGCACACCTAACAGTGTACTGCACTGTTGTTGTTGTTGTTAGGTGCCATTGAGTCGGTATCCGACTCATAGCGACCCTCCTAGGGTTTTTCAATGGCTGTTTCGGGATTGTCTTGGGAATGGATTGCCAGGCCCTTCTCCCATTTTTGAGGTGCTGGGAATTGAACCTGGGTTCTCAGAGACTGCAGCGCAGCGCTCTACCAACTGAGCTAAATCCCGGCCTGTGTACTGCACTAGAGACCTGTAAAACACTGTCAGTCTCCGATTTGGGTGAGGAAAAGGCATCTGGAAAAACCTAAGCATTACATTGGTAGAAGCAGCAGAGATAAGGTGAGATCACATATCTTTAGGAGAGAGGAGAGTGCTGGGAGAGAGAACGTGATATCAGGGCAAAAAGCAGTAAAAGTTGGACTTGTGTTTTTCCTGCCTGGTCATAACTAACATTGCTAAACAAATAGCAGTTCTGAACCTTGGTTAGCATTAGAGTCATTTGGAAAGCCTTCAAAATCCTTCAAGCCTGAGGTCCACCTCTAGAAAATCTAACTTAATTGATCTGGGGTGTGGTTCAGGAAACAGGATTTTTGAAAACTCTATGTGCAACCAGAGTATTCCTTGGAAGCAAGGATGGCTGGACATCCTCTTACATATTTTGTACATGTAGTCAGGAGGGACCAATCCCTGAAGAAGGTTATCATGTTTGGGAGAGTGGCAGGTCAACAAATAAAAGCAAAACCCCCAACTAGATGGATTGACATAGTGTCTGCAACAATGGGCTTAAACATAAATAAGATCGTGTGCCTGGTACAGAATCAGGGAGTGTTTCGTTTTCTTGTACATAGGGGTGGTCAGTTGGACTTGACTCAACGGCACCTAATAACAACAACATGCGCAAACAGGGTTGGGACTTGCAAAAAAGGGAGAATGGCTGGTGTGAACACACACAAATAGAGTCATAAATGAAAAACTTCCTAGTGTTTAATGACCACTATACAAGGAATTCTGGCCCTGGCTGTGAATTAGGCCAGGTCAGGGTGACTGGAATCAGAATGTAAACAGGCTGAGATAATGGGACATGGATATATTATTATGATGTAACTCTCTGGAACTGTGATGTCATTGGACAGTGGTCTTGGCAATTCACCACTATTTTGGAAAAAGCCTTAAGAAGCCCCTCTGCCAGCACTGGGGGCAAGTGGAGAGGACTGGGGTCCTGGAGAGCCAGAGGGGCATGCAGAGAGCAATGGCCATGGAGAGAATGAGGAGAAAAATTCCAGAATAAAACATGTCACACATGATTTTGGCTCCTCAAGCATGTTTAGGTTTCAAGGTGGACCTCAAGTGTCCATCTCTGGAAAGGAGCTTAGCTTGGATTCAACAATGGCATAGTTTTCAGGATGATTCAACACTGTGGATGTAGTTTTATGATTACCTCACTTGTTGCTTTTATTCATTCTTTTTGCTCCTTCAGAAAACTTCTGGTTCCGGTTCATCTGTCCATGTCTCTGCCTCTACAAGGAAAAAAAATATGCTCTCTAGACTAACATAAACACCATGGCAATTCCAGTCCTCATTGTTTATGAATAAATTGGTATTCTGGATTATTTTTTGGCTCCCTCTGAGCTTGAAGTTCACAGGGGCAATAGTAATCAAGGGTCTTACCAAAAGCCATTAATTCAGTGTCAGATACAATTCTCAGACACACTTTGGGGTAACAAAGATATACCATTTCTTTAATGAACTTGTCTGGTAGGTGAAATGAATCGTTTATACCAATGACTAAAATACAAAGGGTATCATGGGATGTCATTTGTTGTTGTTAGGTGTTGACTCATAGTGATCTTATGTACAACAGAACAAAATACTCCCCAACACTGTGCCATGCATGGCACTATTGTCAGTGCTTCTCTGCTATTCATAGGGTTTTAATGGCTGATTGTTTTGAGAGTGGGATGCTGGGTCCTTCTCTTTATCATGGGATGGGTGTGGTTAAAGTGCTATTGGTAATAATATCTGAAGGAATGACTTCTCACTGTGGGAACAATAGAGGGTCTGGCATATTATATTTGAACTTGAAATGTGGGAATGAATTGATCAAGTGGAATGGGGCAAGGACATTGTAGTTAAAGGGAATGACAGAGGTAGAAAAGCACGGGATATGAATTAGCAACCTAGTACTTTACCACAAGTTATAGTGTGTTTATAATTAAATGCATTCACTGCTTACATAAGCATCGTACCAGGAAATTAATATTTTGCCAATTTCTCCCCTATGTCTTTGGTCTATTTCAGGGTCCAATCCAGAACACTACATTGCATCATTGAGTTATGTTTCCTTAGTCTCTCTGTGACAATTTCCCTTTCCTGCCTTTTTTTTTTTTTTAAGACCTTCATGATATTTTTGATGAGTACTATCAAGTCATTTTGTAGAATGACTCTCAGTATGGGTTTGCCTGATGTCCTCTCATGACTAGATTGAGGTCCCATGTTCTGGGCATGACTACCACAGGCATGATGTTATGTCCTTCACCATGCACCATATCAGGGGCCACCAGGTGCTCATATATCTTATCCTGGTGATGTTAACTTTGATCCCTTGATAAAGGTTCTGTCTTCTGGGTTTCTCCACTGTAAAATTACTATTTTCCCCTTGTAACTGATAAATATCCTGGGGAAGATGCCTTGAGATTATGCTAACATCCTGTCTGTCCTCCAACCTTCACCCACTGAGTTTAGCATTTCGGTGGAAGTTGCCTGCAGTGACCTTTGCTGTGGTGTTTGACTAATTGTGATTATGGTTTTCCATTATTCTTTTGCTAATTGAGATTTCCATGTAAAGAAGAGCTCCTTCTCCATTTATGTGTGTATTCAGTGCTTTGTTTATGTCAGTATGGACCTGTGGATATTTATTTTGTTGGACTGGGACCCAGTACTGTCATTTATTTTCTTTCTCAGGTTATTCTAACTGGCTGTTGGGGCTCCTTCAGGTTGGCTCATATGGCTTTTTAACTCACCCCATCCTTTTTTGGGAAGTGAGTTTTCATGAACTCCATTTTACTGATGAAGAAACAGGATCCCAGAGAGGTGGAATGATTTTCTGATGTTGGATTTTGCCCAGGGCAGGACCAGGGGCACTGAGGAAGCTGCTCCTTTTTCTAGCTTAATCTCACTCATGTCCTGCATCTTTATATATCTCTATCTCTATATTACATTGTTGTTGTTAGATGCTGACAAGTTGGGTCCAACTCATACATACATACACATATGCACATCAGTTTGTACATGAGTACCTATGTTAATTTAATGAGGATATTTAGATATTTTACTTCCTTTCAATAGAAGACAAGGCAGGGCTTCAAATAGTGCAAGGTGTGTGGCATATGACATCTCATCTTCTGTTCAATGGAGGTCCATTTCCTCGAGCAACCTATTTTACTTCTCTGACCCTTTCCCTTGTCTTGAGATGGGACAGCAACATCTATTCTTTTAGGTTTTTACAAACATTTAAAATTATGAATGTTGAAAACTTGACTGCCAGAGCCTTGCTTCTGGTAGACTCTCAATCGTAGACATTATTATCATAATAGTTCATTCTTTCACTGCTTTTCTCCCCCATCCCTCTAGCTATTTTCTAGAAGGGAAACCAATTTTCATCTCATTAAGAATTTGGCTTGCGGCCCCTAGTATGAGGATTCCTGCCAAAAGGAAGGAACATTCAAATTCTTAAACACTAATGGACCTGATAGCAAAGTTGGAGGCAAGTACGGTCTTTTACAAATTTATTATTTACTTATTTATTTTTTATTTATTCCCTTTTATTGGTAAGTGTTAGTGGGATGCAGAGTAATACAGCATTTGCTTTTTCCATTATTCAACTATTACATCACTTTTGGTTACACTTTTATCAACTTAGAAAGTTTATGGACTCTTTTGACTAATATATAATAAAACTCATGCATATTTGGGTTATGTTTCCCTATTTTCCACATGTACTCATGAAGTTGCATTGTTTACATTGAGATTATCCTCTCCCCTTTATCCCTCTACATTGTTTCTCCTCCCCATCCCACCTTCCGCAATCTTTGCTTCCCTTTGCTAGTGCTCTCCCTCCTTCTTTCTACTCTTTATATTATCCCTTCTTCACTAAATTTTGAGGCAAGTACTTTCCAAGGATCCATTTAAAGTATTAAAAAGAAAAACTAGAATTTTCTCCTATGTTTCTTGTTTGTGCAGAAGTGTAAAAACTACGTAAGTGGGTTGAGTTTTATATTCTTGAAATTCAGGTGGCTGTCAGTACACTATTGTGGGTAAACTTGATAATAACACACAGCCATCAGGGTTACTAGCTCCTGGAAGGTCCTAACAGAACTTCACAACAGGTGCATCAGGTCTAGTGTTTGAGACTACCCCTTTTCTGTCCTTTAAGGCCAATGCTTAGAGACCTAATGCTCTTTTAGGGGGCAATCACTACCCAGAATTTGTAGGTTATGGGTAAAGGGCAGTCTTGGGTTGTTAGTGGTTTTGACATTGATTGGTGACCATCCTTCTTGGTGTGAGCTCACACCAGGGTATCCACACATCAGAGGGGCCTTCAGTGACTTGCATTGTTAGAATTGCTGCTGACTGAGGCAACTATCTCCAGAGAGCTGGGTCCCACAGGGCTCTCTGCTTTTCCTGGGCATCTCCATTCAGAGTAGGTTGTTGTTGTTGTTAGGTGCCGATCGGGTTGGTATCTGACTCATAGTGACCCTATGTACAACAGGTGAAACACTATTGTCAGTGCTTCTTTGCTATTCATAGGGTTTTCAATGGCAGATTGTTTTTTGGGAGTAGGTTGACAGATCTTTCTCCCAAGACTATAGCACTTGGTGTTCCCAGGTGGTCTCCCATCCAAGTAGTAACCCGGCCTGACCCTGGATGCCACAGTGGTACAGCTGCAGATTCAGAGTAGGTAGGCCTCCCTGAATTTTCCCTGTGTCCATTCTATGGGTCTAGGCTTCAGTCAGTTTGGGAAGACTGTAAATAAGGTGTCTCATTTTTCTATACCTAAATTGATCCATTCATGATTTTTATAGTATCAAAATGAAAATCATGCTGCGTGTGGTAGCGCAAACCTATCATCCTAGCACTCACTTGGGAGTTGGAGACAGGAGGATTGCTGCCTCAGGACCAGCCTGGGAGACATAGTGAGACCCTGCCCCCTCACCAAATTAAAATCATATGTTTTTTGTTTCTCCTCGTTTCCTTTCTTTCTTTCTTTTTTTTTAATTGGAAAATTTTAATGTACACCTTAATGTGATTCATTTTGACATGCTTTCCATTGTGACATTTCCATATATGCATTTTGATAAATATTATTCATATAGGTTACCCCTTACCCTCCCCTATGCTTCCCCCCTCTCACCCTTCCCATCTAAGTTTCCCATCTAAGTCTTCTCTCTTTTACTTAGTAGTATTTTTCTATATGTCCTTGGGTTCCAGTTATGTTTAAGATAGAAACTTTTCCTGTAGTGGTCTTTGTTTTTATCTTGTTAGAACAATTACATGCAATTTCTAGTCCATTTATATTGAGATCATTCTTATCTTCCCCCCCTTTTATTATGATCCGACCTTTGAATGGGATTTTTCCTTCTTATAATTTTGAATCAGGTCCCTCATATGAGTGAGAACATGTGTTGTTTCTCTTTCTGAGCTCGTGTTTGTTCACTCAAAATAATTTTCTCTAATTCCATCCATTTTGCTGCGAATGACCTTATTTCATTTTTCTTGATTGCTGAGTAGTATTCCATTGTGTATATATACCATAGTTTTTTTATGCATTCTTCTGTTGAAGGGCACTTTCCAAGGATATGGAATGTTGATTCCATATCCTTGCTATTGTGAAAAGCGCTGCATTGAACATGGAGATGCAGGTGTCTCTGTGGTATGATGACCCATCTCCCTTTGTGTAATTCCCAATAGTGTTATAGCTGGGTCATATGGTAGATCTATTTTTAGTTTTTTAAGATACCTCCATATTGATTTCCACAGTGGTTGCACCAATTTACAGCTCCACCAACAATGTAAGAGTGTTCCCTTTTCCCCACAACCTCGCCAGCATTTGTTGTTTGTTTGTTTTATTGATCTTGGCCATTCTTACTGGTGTAAGGTGAAATCTCAGAGTTGGTTTGATTTGCATTTCCCTAATGGCTAGGGATGTTGAGCATTTTTTCATGTGTTTCATGGCTTTATGGACCTCTTCATTTGAGAACTGTCTACTCAATTCCTTTGCCCATTTGTGTATTGGGTTATTTGTTTTTTTGGGAGTTTTTTTCCTTGAGTTCTTTATAAATTCTAGTAATTAGACCTTTATCTGATGTATAAAATGCGAAGATTTTTTTCCCATTCCATGGGGGTTTCCTTGACTCTGTTAATTGTTTCTTTTGCTGTGCAGAAGCTTTTTAATTTCATGTAATCCCATTTATCTGTTCTTGTTGCAATTTCTTGAGCAATTGGAGTCCTATTAAGGAAATACTTTCCTAAGCCTATATGATGGAGTGTGTTGCCTATGTTGCCTTCTACAAGTTTCAAAATTTCTGGTTTTATGTTGAGCTCTTTTAGCCATTTTGAGTTAACTCTCGTGTATATTGAGAGATGTGGATCCACTTTCATTTTTCTGCATGTGGACGACCATGTTTCCCAGCACCATTTGTTGAAGAGGCTGTCCTTTTTCCAGTTTACTTGCTTTGCTCCTTTGTCAAAAATAAGGTGGCTATAGGTGTGTTGAGGTATGTCTGGGTCTTCTATTCTGTTCCAGATGTCTTCGGACCTATTTTTGTGCCAGTACCAAGCTGTTTTTGCAACCACTGCTCTGTAGTATAGCTTGAAGTCAGGAATTGTGATTCCACCTGCATACGTGTTGCGCTTAAGAGTGTTTTGGCTATGCGTGGTCTTTTGTGGTTCCATATGAATGTTTGGATCATTTTTTCTATTTCTGTAAAGTCAGTCAGTGGGATTTTAATGGGTATTGCATTAAATCTATAGATTGCTTTTGGTAGGATAGCCATTTTTACAATATTAATTCTCCCTGTACAGGGGCAGGGAAGGTCTTTCCATTTTTCAGTGTCCTCTGCTATTTCTTTCTTTAATGTTTTGAAATTTTCCTTGTAGAGATCTGAAGGGTCTTTGATTAGATTGGTTCCAAGGTATTTAATTTTCTGGTGGGCTATCATGAATGGTATTTTTCCTGAAATTTTCTTCTCTTCCGGTTTGGAATTGGTGTAAAGAAAAGCTATTGATTTTTGTGTGTTAATTTTGTAGCCTACAACTTTGCTGAAGGAGTTAATTAGATCCAGAAGTTTTCTGGTTGAGGTTTTGGGGTCTTTCAAGTATAAAATCATATCATCTGCAAATAAGGATAATTTGACCTCTTCCTTGCCAATCTGTATCCCTTTGATTTCTTTCTCTTGTCTGATTGCCCTGGCCTGGACTTCAATTACTATGTTTAATAGAATAGGAGGGAGAGGACATCCTTGTCTTGTTCCAGATCTAAGCGGAAATGGTTTTAGTTTTTCTCCGTTTAATATAGTGTTAGCTGTAGGTTTGTCATAAATGGCTTTTATGAAATTAAGGTATTTGCCTGTTATACCTATTTTCTCTAGTGTTTTTATCATGAAAAGGTGTTGCACTTAATCAAAGGCCTTTTCAGCATCAATTGAGATGATCATGTGGTTTTTGTTTGTCAGTTTCTTGATGTGTTGGATTACATTAATTGATTTCCGTATGTTAAACCAGCCTTGCATCTGTGTTATAAATCCCACTTGGTCATGGTGAATAATCTTTTTCATATGCTGCTGGGTTCTGTTTTCCAGAATTTTATTATTTTTGCATCAAGATTCATAAGGGAGATGGGTCTATAATTCTCTATCTTAGATGAATCTTTTCCTGGTTTAGGTATCAGGGTGATGGTAGCTTCATAGAATGAATTTGGGAGTTTTCCCTCCTTTTCTACTTTTGGAATAATTTGAGGAAGATAGGTATTATATCTTCTTTGAAAGTTTGGTAAAATTCTGCTGTGAACCCATTAGGACCTGGGCTCTTCTTTGTTGGGAGACTTTTTATTACCTTTTCTATTTCCGTATATGTAATGGGCTTGTTTAGGTCAGTTATGTCTTCTGGGGTTAGCTTTGGTAAGTCATATGTGTTAATAAATTTATCCATTTCTTCTGCATTTTCATATTTTTGGGAATAGAGTCTCTCATATTAATCCCTGATGATTTTCTGTATTTTGTTGTAGTCAGTGCTTATGGACCCATTTTCTGTCATAATCTGTACTATGTTAGTTTTTTCCTTTTTCTTTTTGATGAGACTGGTCAGAGGAGTGTCTATTTTATTAATCTTTTCAAAAAACTAGCTCTTAGTCTTATTAATTTTTTGAATTATGTCTTTAGATTCTAATTGAGATATTTCTCCCTTTATTTTTATAATTTCTTTTTGAGTGCTCCTTTAAGATTGATTTGTTGTTGGATTGCTAGTGTCTTAATGTGCATCATTAGGTCATTTATGTGGCTCTTCTTTACCTTATTGATGAAGGCACTTAATGCTATAAACTTCTCCCTTAAAACTGCTTTTGCTGTATCCCATATGTTTTGGTAGGATGTGTTTCATCATCCTTTGATTGCAGGAATTTTTAAAATTCCATTTTGATTTCATCAACAACCCATTGGCCATTCAACAGTGTATTATTTAGTCTCCATAAGTTTGTAAAATTTCTGGAATTATTCTTGCTTGTGAGCTCCAATTTTATCCCATTATGGTCTGATAAGGAACAGCGGATAATTTCTACTTTTTTGTATTTGTTGAGGGAGTTCTTATGGACTAGCATATGATCTATCTTAGAAAACGTTCCATGTCAAACTGAGAAGAATGTGTATTGCTCATCGTGTGGACGAAATATTCTGTATATATCTGTGAGATCCAACTGGTTTAGGGTGGAGATTAGATTTGACATTTCTCTGTTTACTTTTTGTTTTGATGACCTGTCTCTTGACAAAAGTGGGGGTTTGAAGTCTCCCATTATTATTGTTTCTGGTCCAATAAAGTTCTTTATATTCCATAAGGTTTGTCTTATAAAACTAGGTGCCCCAGTGTTTGGGGCATAAATATTTAGGAGCATTATTGGTTCCTGGTTGATTGTTCCTTGTACTAAAATGTAGTGTCCTTCTTTGTCTCTTCTAATTAGTTTTGGATTGAAATTTAATTTATCTGATATTAGAATTGCAACGCCTGCTTTTCTTGTTTCCCCCCCTGCTTGGTGTGCTGTTTTCCAGCCCTTAATTCTCAGTCTATTGCAGTCTTTGTGAGTTGGATGAGTTTCTTGAATACTACATATTGAAGGTTCATGTTTTTTCATCCAGTTAGCCAGTCTCTGTCTCTTAATTGGTGAGTTAAGATCATTTACATTAATAGTGATTATTGAGTGGTATTTATTGTTATGTATCCAATCATTACATGTTACTGGTTTATGAATCATGGTTGCTTTGTTCCTTTCTTGGGTTGCACTCATCTCAGCTAACCAAGTCTTTGGTTTCCTATATAGGGTTTCTTATCTCTCTTGGATGTGGTAATTCATTTACAATCCTCTGTAGGGCTGGTTTGGTGGTTACAAATCATTTAAATGCATCGATATCGTTAAATGTCTTATACTTCTCTTCAATTTTCAAAGATAATTTTGCTGGATATATTAATCTTGGTTGGAGATTTTTTTTTTAGGATGTGAATCACCTGTGACCACACCTTTCTAGCTTTGAATGTTGATATGGAGATGTCTGCAGTATTTTTAATAGGTTTTCCTTTATAAGTAATAACGGTTTCTGCCTTGTTGCATGCAGGATAACCTCTCTGGTTTCTAATGAAAGCATTCAAGGTATAATATGTCTTGGGGATGACCTATTTTGGTCTACTCTGGATGGGTCCTAAATGTTTCAGTTGTGTATGTATCCATATCCTAGATTATCTCTAGGAAGTTTTCCTTGAGGATATCATATACTAGATTTTCTAGACCTCTGGTGGGTCTTTCCTCTTCTTGAGGGACACCCTGAATTCTTAAGTTTCATTTATTCATTCTGTCTGAGGTTTCCTGGAAATCGTTTTTTTAATTCCTTTATTGTTGTTTCCATTTCTGAATGTATGTACTTAAATTCGTGAATGGCGTTTTCAGAATCAGAGATCCTAAGTTCAGATTCATCTTGTCTCAATGAAAAGGATTCTTTAGCTGAATTCAATTCATTTATTTTAGTTTGCATTTCAATGATCATTGCTTGATTTTTCCTAATCATTTCTGGCTGGGAGGATAGAATGGACTCAAGGCAAGATACCTTCTTTTCAAGGATTTCAAGGGTGCTAGTGGTATTCGTTTTGATTTCTCTTAGCATATTTATAACCATAACTCTGAATTCCAACTCAGAGATCTCTAAGAGTTGAAATTCATTAGAGGAATTTGTTGGGGGACTTTGGTCTGTGGGGTTTTCAGATCCATCCTGCCCCTTTGTGTTTCTTGTCAGTTTACTTTGTTTGCCCATAATATGGTCTGGGAAATAGGTTTCATCTCTCCTGAGTGTGCAGAACTTCTCCCTCTGTTATTCCTTTGAGATTGTGTGGTGCTGAATTTATGGTGCTTTATTTGTGCTCCTAAGCACCGTAGTTCCTCGGTTGTTTAATCTGTAGGGCTCTTGCTCTAGTTCACCAGTCCTACTCCAAAGGGGCTGGGGGCTAGGAAGCCAATAGATTCTGTTTCTCTTCTGGGGGGTAAAAAGGGGGAGGATCTGGTGACAGAAGAGGGGGAAAGAGGAGATAGAGAACACTGACTAATAGAAATTAAAGTCAAAATTAAAATTAAGGTTAAAATTTAAGGATGAAATAATTAACTAAAACAAAAACACATATATAGCATAAAAAAGAGGAGAATAGAAAAAAAGGAAGAGAATAAAGGAAGAAAGAGAGAGAGAAAGAAAAAAACAACATGCACATACATGCTCCCCCACACACAGAAAAACACTTTTATGTTCTCACAAGTGGAATCTGAACTGTAGAGACAGTAAGGATGAAGTGAACACTGCAGAACACAGGATGGCAGTGTTTTAACACAATTCATAGAAGGAGACTGTATTAGGGGGTGGGGTTTCTTCACAGCTTCCCTCTGTCGAGTGGATATGGCAGGTAACCCCACAATGCCTCGGGTTTAAGCGGGACACTGAGTGCCCATAGAGTCTGTCCCGTGAAATATTCTGTGTCTGTTGTGTTGTTAGAGAGGCAATGGAACCTGTGGGGTCCTCCCTGGATTTCTCCCTGTCCCACGTAGTTAAGGTGCCAATTCCCCAAATTAGAGATCTCCACCCTAAAGCCTACAGCATGGAGGGAATATGGCTGCTATCGTCGATCTTTATTGCAGGGCTTTCCGTCCACTTGGGAGTCCACTTGGGAGATCCAGATCCCACTGTAGTCTCACCACTCCCCCCGAAGCAGCGGGGATGATATCCTACCACCCCGGGGGGAATCTGTAGCAAGTCTGGCCATGTGTGGCAGTCTCACTTGAAACTGCTCTGGGGTAAAGTGCACAGCTACATGCTGTTTGTGGAATCGGCTGTGCTCTGCCCATGTGGGACTCAGTCACCTCCACAGACCCCAGCCTACTCCACAGTGCAGTGGGATGACATAGAATCACCTCTGGTGTGTCTGGGATCCAGGTGCATGTGTGCCCATATGTCTGTGAAAATCACGTCTGCACAACTGCTCCACCACAACAGGAGGGAGGGAGCCATGCCACGGTTCTGGTTGTGCTCCGCTGGCACCTGTTCCTCAGGCCCCTCTGCATTCAGTCCCTGCACCCTCATGTATCAACTCTTGTGGATCTGATGCCTACACTCCTGCATGTGGGTCCTGCACCAGCCCAGCAACTCCAGCTGCGCAGCATGCACCACTAGGGATGGTGATTCCATGTGCCACCTCAAACTGACTCACTCAGAGCTTGTAGTCTGTGTCCCATGAGCAGGGTGACAGTGCGAGATGCCAAGGTTGCACTCCGTATTGGATCCAGGCCCCCATGAATGTGTGCTTCAAGTCCCCTCCAAGTCTGCAGGATCCTATTTGCCCTCTGCAAAATGGCGAAATTGCAACCCAGCTGCTGTCCTCTGTGTAGGTCCTCTGGAGCCATATCTGTGCTTTCGTTGTTCATCTGGTTCCCTCCACTGTCTCCCAATCTAAACTATCACTGTTTCTATCTAGTCAATGTGAGCTCCAAACCATTAATAAGGCTTCCCTCTACTCCGGGACAGAAGGCATGTGCTATCTGTCCGCCATCTTCTCTCGTCCCTCAAAACTAGATTTTCTTATGTTGCTTCAAAGAGCATGATGCAGCTTGGCACTTCCCCACTTTTTGCATACTCTAATCTAGTGAGCCTCCAAAATTCTAGGGAGATGTTTTTAGGTTCTGAAATACAATGACAAAGGATCCCCTCACCTCCATTTATTGCTGTTCTGCTAAGTAATGTCACAGGCTTTTAAAAACAGGTCAGAATAAAATAATTCTTATTCAACCCTGCATTTCCCAAATACATCTTTTGTCTACAGAATTGTTCAAACTATTGGACAGAATGTTTCCATTGATGAGTTAAATGTTAAGTATGTGATTCATTTATCCTATTGCCCACCATGGTCTCTCCAGTCACTTAGCCTGCTTGTTAAAAACACATACTCCTTGGCTCTGTCCAGAGTCACTGAATCAGAATGTGCTCTTTAAACAAGCAACTTGGATAATTCTGAAACTAAACTTTGAAGTACATCGGAAGGATGTTTATTTAATGGAGATGTGTGAGGAAATAGTTTTTGTTGTTGTTGTTGTTATTTGTGTGTTTGGTTTTGCTGTAGTTGGTGGGATGAACCCAGGACCATGCACATACTTCACAAGCACTCTACTACTGGGATGCACCCCTAATAACCCCCCTTTTTTGAGTCTGGGTCTTGCTAAGTTATGCAGTCTGCCTCCTGCCTCCACCTCCCGTGTCCATGGGATTCCTGGTGTTAGCCACTGCACCTGGCAAGGAGGGGAAGCATTTAATTTTAAAGTAAAGTAGGGCAGAATGATTTTTCATCCTCTGTCCAGCCTTAAATTAACAGAGATGATTTGGCCTTTGTACACCCTTCTAACATTTCAGTTATACTTTGTTTGCTTCTTCTGGGATGTTCTACTTTAGTCTTTTAAGCTGGTTGTAAATACTTCTATTGACAGCTTTAAAAATGAATTGCTTTTTAAAAATCCAGTCCTTTTAGGATTTAAAATGTTTTGATGGTAATTAAAGATGCTTTTCAGAACACTCTAGTTAAGTCGCTCTTCGTTTCTTCAGTGTCTCTGGTATTTCAGAGTCCATCTGATGGAAGTTAAGTGGGATAGGGAGAGAGGAAGACACCATTCATCTGCCCTTGGTCATCTGGGCTAAGATTTTCAAAACCTTAGAAATTCACATCAAGGCTTTTATTGTAACACTTGTGAAGGAAAGCATTTTCTATCAGGAGTACAGAGTGAGGGCAGCATTAATATTGGTTCAAGTCCATACTCTTCATTGAAGTTGTTTCAGCAATAAAAGTCATCATTAAATATTTTTCGAAGTCAAGAAAACAAAAGCAACTTACAAAGACTGTAGTAAGAACTTCAACTGAGATATGGCAGTTCATCCAAACACATTTGATTTTTACTCAGAAGATAGCGCAGAGAAAGAAATGAATAAATGCTTTTCAAATTGCTGGGTTAAAATCAGACTGCTTCACGAAAATTATATTTATTTCTTTGTTACAGTAAAGCAAAATTCATTGTGTCTTAATCTTGAGTGACTTGTCTACCCTAAATCCTCAAGAGAATAATCCACAGTGTGTTTATTAAAGGACAAGTAAATGCAAAACAAATAGTTTTTCTTGGAGATAAACCTACAAAATGAAAATCAGAAGGGGAGTAACAAGTCCACGCCCCACCTTCCTGATTAATTCAGTCTTTTGGTGTTTTGGCCTCCTATTGACTGAACGATCTCTTGCTTAGTACTAAGAACTGGTAACATATCTTCTTGTGGTTCTACCCAGGGGGCAAGGGGCAGTTTGTGCATCTCCTTCTAACATTTCACTTTGAAGCCTATTTTTGAAGGCTTGTCCTTATTTTTTTTTTCCTCAATAGTCTAAATATGCATTTGTGTAGTTACAGGAAATTGTGCTTTAATATCAATGCAGGAAGCATGCATGCAGCTCTGCTCCTTGCAGAGAGGAGAGTGGGGAGCTAGGGAAGCATCTCAGGGGTGGTGTTGCCTGGCTTGTGTGTGGCCCTGGGCTCAGTGGAGGGAGGCCAGTGTAAAAGGCATCTGCTAGAGCAACAGGGTGCTGTCATGGAAAGAGATTCACAAAGAAAAATGCAGAAGCTGATAAAAAGGCTGGAATTTCATATTTCTTCAGATCACACAGTTTTCAAATGACAATGGGAAATGGAAGGTAGCACTGCAGTTGGGGATGCATTTCTAAAAGGAATGCTATTTTAACACACAAATTTCTCCAAATTTCAGTATTATGACAATTGGGGCAGATAATTATATCGTGACAACTGGGCTTTCCAAAGTAAAAAACACGGGCTGATACAAGCAGCTGGTAGGCAGCTTCACTGACACTTTTTTGAGGTGCGTTGTTCTGTTTTCCTTTTTCTCTCTTTTTCCCTTCCTCACTTCCCTTCCCTCCCCTCCTTCCTTTGTTTCTGCTGACTGTCCCTCTGTATCTCTCCCTTTCTGTCTCTCCGTCTCTGTTCCCTCCCGCCCTCTCCACTCTTCTGAGGCCATTCAGGAAGGAGGTGCCGACATACCTTCTTCCTTCCCTGGAGAGGTTTTACCACATTTAGAAAAGTTGAATGAGGTATTGAAAGAAAGACAATCTTGTTTTAAACATTTCCCCCCTTTTTGTGTGAGAGGAAGCTTGGATAGAGTCTGCTTGGATGGAAAAGCAAAACAGAGACTGGGAAATACAAAGAAAAATAACTATATACATCCCCTGTCCTCTGAAGGGCTTTCATGCCCACTGCACAGGGCCTTGTAATGATCTATTATTTTGAAACTGTACAACTTCTCTCTTCCCCTCACCCTGTCTTCTTCCTCTCTTCCTTTTGCCCCTGCTCCTTACCCTCTGTTCTTTTATCTTTCCAGCAACCACTGCAGGCCTCCCCCTGCTCTCCAGCCACCACCTTCTCTGTCCATCCAAGGCCCTTTTCCTTCTAAAAGCCTGCTTAACTCTTCTGTTCTCCAGCTACTTTATCTTCCCTTGGGAAATAGAAACTGCCTTATGCCGATTCATCCAGAGAACTCAGGTTTTTTCCAAGTTTCTTTCCAGGTCTACCTGAATCTCTCCAGGTGTGTCCAGTTTCCCTGAAATTATTCCTTAAAGGGTACTATCTTTTAGTTGTTGTTGTTAGGTGCCGTCAAGTTGGTATCCGAATCACAGCGACCCTCAGGGTTTTCAATGGTTGTTTCAGGATTGCCTTGGGAGTGGATTACTAGGTCCTTCTCCCATTTTTTGCAGTGCTGAGACTTGAACTCGGAACCTCAGAGACTGCAGTGCAGCACTCTACCAACCTTGCCTATACTCTGTTATAAAAAATGTACAACTTATAGAAACATAATGACAGTGTGGCTTACATGATCCAGCAGAATTCTGAGAAACTTAAGAATTGAGGAGATATAAAAGCAGGTTTACAGAATGAGAGGGAAGTGATAGTCTTTTTGCTAAGGAGTCAAATATTTAACTCACTATATTTTTGAATTCCAACAAGCTTTGATTTCCTTGGCCCAGGAAATCCAGCTGGAAACTGTTCTCAACCTAGGCTGCAGGTGAATGTTTATATCCTTTTGACTTATTATGTCCCTTTGTGGAGGAGAGAGAATGCCAAGCAAATATTTGTAATGAAAGGAAATATAAAAATGCATTGTTGTTGTTAGGTGCCAATGAGTCGGTGTCCAATTCATAGCGACCCTATGTACAGCAGATGAAACACTATTGTCAGTGCTTCTCTGCTATTCATAGGGTTTTCAATGGCGGATTGATTTTTGGGAGTGGGTTGCTGGGTCCTTCTCCCAAGCCTACAGCACCTGGTGTTCCCAGGGGTTCTCCCATCCAAGTACTAACCAGGCCTGACCCTGCTTAGCTTCGGAGATCTGATGGGATCGGACACTGTCAGGGTTTGGCTCAGGCCTGGCTTGGATCAGAGCCTTGCCCTGACACCAGATGGGTATTGGGAACCCTCAGGATCAGGATGGGAGCTTGGCCAGAGTTGCCAAAGAAGGACTTTGGGAGACCTTCTATAAGAAAAAGGAGGGGGATGTCTACAGGGTTGCTCCCACAGGGAGGAACAATCAGCAAACAGCCCTATACAAGTGACAGCTTAAGGCCAGTAGCACGAGAGGCTGCTGGCTTAATGATGTTACAACTATCAATGCTACAGCTCTGTTGGTATCTGGAAGACACCGGAAGTCCACTGGTCTTGACTCTTGCAGCTCACCTTCTCTATCCTCCGCCTTCCCAGGATTGGGAGGAATTGGAGGGCACTTTGTGCCTTGCTAGTTGCCTTCGGCGCTTCGGGGCCCCTGGACTTGACACACCGGCTTGATTGTAGTCTGACACAGGATTGGGGAGCACTGGATCATGGTGATGGGGCCTGGACATCAAGTGGAGAAGAGTGAAGGTGTGGGGGGTGTCCAGGGGCCTGTTTATATAGGCTTCTGGAGGGAGGTGTGCACTGGGAGCAGCCAATCAGGGTGCATTCCCTAATAGGTGTGACAGTTTACCTGTCATACCTGCCAGGTTGGACAGTTATGCAAAGACGGTGATTTGGGGGTGCACATCGGATTGGTGGGTAAGGTGTGGAGGGGTGCAATCATGGACATTCCTTTAGGAGCCAGTCAGGAGGCTTGGACTGACCAATCAAGGTAGAGATGGTTAGGACAGGGTCTAGCTGGTCAGGGGCCATCTTTGATCACTTGATAGGAGGGGGAAGAGTGAGTGACTAGAATGGGGACCTGGGGTCGTCCAGAGGTCAGTTCCTCAGGCTGGTCAGAGGGACCGTGGTCAGAGGGTCCTTTTTAAGAATCCCCAACAGGATGCCACAAAGCTATGGCTGCAGCCATAGAAAGGCATTATAAGTGAGTTAATCAGTTGACCTTATGTTGTTTGATTCTAGGTAATTTCTCTTGAATTGTCCCATTGCCCACACATGCTTTTCTTTTGCATGGGACATGGACTCTGCCAGGAAGAGTCTGAGCAGCTTCATGTTTCCCCCTCCGGCTCCTTGTGGACATGTCAGGTGCTCGTCCTGCGCTCCACGGGGCCTATGGTTTACATCCTGGAAAGACCAGTCACATGTAACCCATCTTCTTCTTCAGAGAACACTTCTCAAATTGTCTCTAGGTTTCCAGTGTATTAACATAAGAGAGATCTGATATAAGGGTTCTCAAAGAGAATATAACACTTAGCAATTTCATTTCTATGGTAATTAAAATGCGTTAACACAAGCAAAGTCAGAAAGGGTCTTAATATTCGACACTACCAGGCAGTGTTGGATGTTTGTCATTTGTGATCAAGGTTTAAGTATTATTATTTTAGTTATCACCAATGAGAGATAAGACAGAGACTGACTAAATGCTCAAATGTATTTGGCACCACATAGTAGGTCAACAGCTGCTATATTCTTGAAGGTTTCTCTGTAGTTAAGCCAAGAAAATGAGAATTCAGTCATCCCAAGGCACGTGGTAGTGTGGGCACTGCAAGCTCCAAAGAATCTGTGCTACAGGAGGCAGTGGCCAAGGTACCATGGAAACAACAATTTAGTTTCACCAAAACATCATCAAATCAATTAATATTGATTTGAATTGTATTGGTTTACTTGTTTAATTTGGGGGCTGGGATTTAGCTCAGTTGGTAGAACTCTGCTCTGTGGTCTCTGAGGTCCTGAGTTCAATTCCCAGCACTGCAAAAATGGGAGAAGGATGTGGCAATCCACTCCCAAGGCAATCCTGAAACAGTCAGCCATTGAAAACCCTATAAGGGTTGCTATGAGTCAGACATGACTCCATGGCACCTAACAACAAGAACAACAACCTTTTAATATGTAATGCTAATGTTCTAGATAGAAAACTCTAAGTATAAGGAGAGTTATTCCTACTTTTATGTTGGTACACCCTGGTATTGAGGTAAGGTAATGAAAATAATTTCAGTGGGAGGCATGTGTGGTAACTTCTCTCCTTCATAAGCACTTTTGTCTTTGCGTGATGCCAAGGATGAACACCACTGGGCCTTAATTAAAGGAGAGAAGACAGATATCATTCCGTAGCCACTGAGGGGGCTACACTCCATCCTGCTGTGTGCAGAGGTGGCTGAGTTTTTTGGGAGGATGAGGGGTGAGGGAGCAGGAACAGTGGGGTCCTGTGCAGAGTCAGGGGAAGGAAAAATTACAAAAATTAGCAAGTGGAGGTTGGTCTAAGTTTGCTAACTGGTACTTGTCAAAATTGGGCTTCTGAGCCGAGCCAGGTGCGGTGGCACAAACCTGTAATCTCAGCTACTTGAGAGGCAGAGGCAGGAGGATCACAAAGTTTGAGACCAAAGGCAGTCTGCATAATTTAATGAGACCCTGTCTCAAAAAAACAGACAAAAAAAAAGGAGGGGCTTCTACCCTTCCATGGAGGCAGGGAGGCAGGGAGACAGGCCCCATCTTCCGCAGTGGGCAGCCTTGAGATTTCTCAGGCAGGCACTCTGAGTAGGGCTCAGGCCATCCTGGAGCTGGGGCTGGGGCTGGGAGCAGTTAGAAACTGCTAACGTGTGTTCAAGCCTTTGGAAGCCAAGGCTGAGGCCTAGGTGAGAAGAGGCCTCCGAGGGGTCTGGAGAGAATAGTCAGGGAGAGAGTCTTTGCCGGTGATAGTTCCAGAGCGGGGGTGAGCCTCACTTCTTCATGATAAACAGTATCTGCTGTATAGGAACTGTTAAGGGAGCTCAATTCTAAAATCTTAACTGAAAAAATATGAACGGTTATGCTACTTTGTTTTAGGGCCGTGATCTGGACTATAAAATTCAGGAGTATAAAGAAGCTGGGAGACTCTTTCCTGAAAATCAAATAATAGAATGGTTTGTCCAGCTGTTGCTAGGAGTTGACTACATGCATGAGAGGTAGGTTCATTTGTTTTTGGAGACAAGAGGTATTTTTGACAGTCATGTCTGAACTGGAAAAGTGAATTTTTTTGTGGGTGCTTTGAACACAAACAAGTCTGAAAAATAAATATGTTTTTTTTTTTTTTTTCTTAAAGAAAGTGTGGAATGACTATTTACTTGCAGAGGACTTCCTTGTATAACTATTTTGGGTCTATAAATCAAATTGACCTGGAATATAAGTCAGAAACTTGTATGGCACACATTCTCTTACCTGATCATCTCCTGTGAATTACAAGTGATTCTCAGATACCCTTAGCAGGCCATGAATTTATTATTATCCCTGGAGCCGTAGCACTGTGGTGTCTGATCCTGTCAGATCTTGGAAGAAGGACCCGGCAACCCACTCCCAAAAATCAATCCACCATTGAAAACCCTGTGAATAGCAGAGAAGCACTGACAATAATGTTTCATCTGTTGTACATAGGGTCAATATGAGTCAGACACTGACTCGACGGCAGCACCTAACAACAACAACAACAACAACAACAACAACAACAACATGGCGGGCTTAAGTTATACATGTATCCCATAAATGAATTGTGTGGTTGCCTTGGAATGTGTCAGGGTGTGTTTAGCCGGGGTAACATCATGCGCTGAACTGAGTAGTTAAGGTGGAACATATTCTTTGGCCTTACAAAAATAAGTTGTTGTTGTTAGGTGCCGTCAAGTCGGTATCCGACTCATAGTGACCCTCATAGGGTTTTCAATGGCTGACTGTTTCAGGATTGCCTTGGGAGTGGATTGCCAGGTCCTTCTCCCATTTTTGCAGTGCTGGGAATTGAACTCGGGACCTCAGAGACTGCAGTGCAGCGCTCTACCCACTGAGCTAAATCCCAGCCCCACAAAAATAAGTAGTCAGACAAAATAATGTTTTGCTGTGAAAGATCTGATAAAGACGGTCAAAATGTTCTACCAACTTCAGCTGTCTATAACCTTATTTACAATCTTTGCTTCAACAATGTATTTTAAAACTTTTTGTAATTTTTCTATAGGTCAAAAGTGAGATGTTTGGGATGTAAAATGTATCATAGATGTAAAATGGTCTGATGCATTTGGAAAGGTGAACATGTCCAAAGGGTACCACGGGGCACTGGCAGCAGCTGTCGCCTTGGAAGTGGGCAGTGCCCCGGGGAACCTTCTTCCTGAACCAAAGTGGTAATTCCAGAGCACACCAAGGGCTGGCTGGCTGTGGGGTCAGATTGCTTAAATATGTCGTCTGTGGTTTCTGACAGTGTAAGAAATAAGCTGATTATCCTGCGATCCGCCATGAATCTTCTGAAACACATGTTCGATGATGCAGATAGCTACTGATTCTCTGACAACTCATAGCAGTCTTTGGAGTGATGTCGAGCTATCCTAAGAAACAACTCTGAAAGAGTATCAAATGATAATAATAATAAACTGCCCAAAGCTACTGACTAAATACTCACATGTGTACTTAGTTACATTGCCATTTTTTTTTTAACAACCTCCTGGCATCTAACTTACTACATAAGGAAAACAACTGTAAAAACAGACACCTGAGATGCCAACTCTGCTGTTCTGTGAGCAAAATATAAAACTGAAATCTGGTTGATTTAACCCCAAATTTTTCATGCACTTGGGACTTCTTAGTTATAGTTAAAATAAATGAGTTTAAAAATAACCTTTAAATAGAAGATTTGCTGTTGTTGTTAGGTGCCATTGAGTTGGGTCCAACTCAATAGCAACCATCATAGGGTTTTCAATGGCTGATTATTTCGAGATAGCTGCGGGAGTGGATTGCCATGTCCTTCTCCAATAAGGGAGGATTATGCTTTTTTTAATCCTTCAATATTCAAAGAAAGTCTTTAAGTGGGGCTAAGTATTTGGGTATTTCTGGATGGAGGGAGCTGAAATACCATTTTCTTTGTGATTCAGATAACAAATGATGATATTTCTTATTCATGATATCATTTTAACCAATAATCATAAGATTCTTATTTATAGAGTAGTGTCAATTTTATATTTTAGTTCACTTATTTATTCACCAAATAATGATAAGTTAAAAATAAGCCCTAACCTCAGAGGACTATTAGTAAACTGTCAGTGGTTAAACTTATACTCAGAGGTCTGCAAGAAAAGTGGATGTTCAGGATTGAGTGTAGCCACTCCATGATATTCATGACCTTGGGCAGGCTGTATAACTCTTTGAACCTTTGTTTCCTCACCTATAAAGCAGGGATAATTATGGGATTGTCCCTGCTTACTTTAGATGACTATAGGGAAGGATATGCATTGAGATATTATATATTTAAAAAATTTACAAACTGTTAAGTGCTATGTAATGTCTTTGGTTGTGATTGTAATTCAGTATAGTTGTGAAGGCAAAGCCACCAGATAAACTTAAAAATAAACTCTGACAATAACAAGTGTTGGCAAGGATGCAGAACAGCTGGAATTTTATTACCTTGTTTTGTGTATACTAATAGAAACAGTTTGGAGAAATGTTTGATGGTACTTCCTAAGCTAAATATACCAATACCTTGTGAATAAGTAATTCTATTCCTAGAGGTAGAAATGAGTGCTGAAGCCAGGTGCTGTAGCACAGGCCTGAAATCCCAGCAATTCGGTGGAGGCAGGAGGATAGTGAGTTCAAGGCCAGAGGCAGCCTGCGTAACTTAGTGAGACCTTGTCTTAAAATAAATAAAAAGAAAAAAATGGTCTGGGATTACTGCTCAGTGGTAGAACACTTGCAAAGCATGTGTGAGGTCCTGAGCTCAACTCCACAGTACTAAAATAAGAAAAGGAAAGAAAAAAAAAAAAAAGAGTGCTAATGTCTAACAACAGATACACAAACATGTCTCTACAAGCCTTATTTGTAATGGCAATAAATTATAAAGTCTTTATCTACAGTGGAATAGTTAAGTAAATTGTGGAATAGTTATAGAAATAGTAACCTGTAATTAAAGAAATAACAAGGAGCTGGAATGCATGATTTGAATGAATTTGATAGGTACAATCTAGGGAGAAAGAAACAAGATATAAAAGAGTGCATTCTGTTGTATGACTCTGTCTAGATCAAGTTCAAAAACAGGCAAAACCAATCTAAGGTGAGTCACACAGATTATACTTGGAAGAGAGTTTTGGCTGAGAGTGGCATAAAGAAACCTTCTGGGTTTCTGGAAATGTTCTGTATTTAGATCTGTGTGGAGTAGGTACAAAGTCATCAAGTTCAGGATTTAAGGACTTTAATTGAGTTATACTCTAAAACAACTCATAAGAATACCAAGGAAAGTACAACATAAGTTCTACCTAAGAGGGTTAATTCCTTGGGATCATCAAAGAAGTGGCAGTTGACCCAAGGTAGGTTTTAAATATGGTGGAAGATGGGTCAAGAACTCTTTAGGTTTAGGGAACAGAGTGAGCAGACACCAGGCAGGCGAAACAGCAATCTGAGAGAGAATGGTAAAGTCAGATGTGGCCATGCAGGCCTGTAATCTTCACACTGGGAGGCTGAGGCAGGAGGATCTTGAGTTTGAGGCCAGCCTGGACCTCGCCATAGAGTGAATAGAGTGTCGTTCAGTGTAGAAGGCTCCTGGGAAATGTGAAGGAGTGGAGGTTTGGGTCCAGCTAGGATGAGGTCAGGAGGGCTTTGTTTTGTAGCATAGATGTTGGCTGACACAGGAGCCCTTAGTGAAGCTGTGTGATCAGAGCTGGCTTCAGAAAGATTAGGTGACAAATTACAGAAAGGAGAGAGGGGAACTGGGTTATTAATCAGAAACCTTTTATAAATCAATACATGAGGTTAAGAGACCTGAGTCACGGTGGCAGTGATGGGAAAGCTGTTGAAAGGATTAGTGTGAACTTGGTAAGTTGGAATGACTAGAATTGAAGTTGAGTAGACCTACAAGATGTAATGCCTACAGCTATATCACAGTGGGGTCTGATCCCGTCAGATCTCGGAAGCTAAGCAGGGTTGGGCCTGGTTAGTACTTGGATGGGAGACCACCTGGGAACACCAGGTGCTGTAGGCTTGGGAGATGGACCCAGCAACCCACTCCCAAAACACAATCCACCATTGAAAACCCAATGAATAACAGAGAAGCACTGACAATAGTGTTTTACCTGTTGTACGTAGGGTCGCTATGAGTTGGACACCTAAAAACAATATGTGGTAGAAGGTCAAAGGTGAGGGCTGGAGTGTGACTCAATGGTGGAGTGCTCACATACCATTCATGAGGATCTGGGTTCAAGTCCCAGCACTGCTAAAAAGAAAAAGTTAAAGGTGAACCAGAGGTTTTGTCCCCTGGTGGGAAACAATGGTGCTGCACTGAATTGTGGATCCTGTGGGTGAGATTTGGAGACAGAACAAGGGAGAGGAAGAGTGGGAACTAGAGAGGGGTGATGAGGCTGGCAGAGGGGAGGACACTTCCTTCTTGTCTTTGGGTTCTTCCTATGTTTGAGCCACGAAATAAAGGCTAGGGTGTAAGCAGTTTCTTCAGAAAGTGATCTCAGGAAGCAGAAGCCAGGGCGTGGGAGACAGGAGTGAGGGGAGCCACCCAGGGCTGTGGTGGAGCTGGTGGCTGCCATGGCGGAGGGTGCGGAGGCAGACTTCTCCTGTGTATTTATTTTAGGTTTTGGATTCCTCTTTCTGCATTGTTTCAGGGATTTTCCAAAAATTCTTGACCATATGCAATGGTTCTTTTTTAGCACTGTTTATGAGTTTCCTCTTGAAATTTTTATAAATATGTCTTTGGGAATTTAGGATGGAGTGGGGAAGACAGGTGTCTCCATTTTGACCCCAGAATATTTTTAAAAAATGGTTTTTGTGGTGCTGGGTTTTGAAACCAGGGCTTTGAGCCTACCGGGCAGGTGGTCTACACTGAGCCACATGCCCGGAATAGCTTGTTCTTGTCACTGTTGGTTTACTTTGTTTTGGGACAGAGTCTTGCTGAGTAGCCCAGGCTGGCCTTGAACTCACCATCTTCCTGCCTACTCCTCCCAGGTCCTGGGGTTACGGGTGTGTACCACTGTGCCTGGTCTCACATAATTTTTAAATGGAGCCATACTCTATTTTTTTTCTGGTCATAAACATGTAATGTACTTTTCACGTCTGTTAGTTTTCAATATTTGATTAATTAAATTTATTGTTATTATTATTATTTTTTTGCTGTACTTAGGGGTTGAACCCAGGGCTTCACACATACTTTGCAAGTGCTCTACCACTGGGCTTCATCCCAAGGTCATTTTTTATATTTTTATTTTGAGTCAGAAACTTTCTAAGTTAGGGAAGCTGCCTCTGGCCTTGAGCTCATGACCTTCCTCCACTACCCAAGTCACTGGCATTATAGGAGTCTGCAACTGGCTCAGTAGTTAATTGAGTACAGGTCTGACTCATATTTCCTTCAGAAAATGACTATATACTTGACTATCTCTTGTAAAAACAGGTTAAGCCCCTAAGGATGACTTTTTAGCAGATGGCATAAACACCTATAAACAATGATGTTAGAAGCCCAGCATGTCCACAGCCCACTGCAAGCTTCCATGAGAAGGCAGTGAGGGAGTGCTGAAGCCCACTCCTCCTGGAGGCCTCCTGCCCTGCTGATAAAACCCCAGGGCCCCTTGCTCACATTGCATGGTGGCAGCTGCAGTCATCGATCAGTCTGCTGCGCATGTCTTCCTGTGGTACCCAGAAGGAGCAGCTCCCATCTGAGACTTTATCTTCTCACGGCAGAGGGAAAAACAG
The DNA here is from genome assembly GCA_007922755.1 of Pedetes capensis. Taxonomy (NCBI): domain Eukaryota; kingdom Metazoa; phylum Chordata; class Mammalia; order Rodentia; family Pedetidae; genus Pedetes; species Pedetes capensis. Next base: position 404,614 of record VMDO01000120.1, read on the forward strand.
GAGAGAGTCAGGGCAGCATTCCGTGGCTCGTGAGGCCTCTGCTCAGACACAATGGTCATCCTGTCTGCTCACGTGCCATTAATGGGAGCAAATCACATGGCCAAGCCCAGTGGCACAGGGGTGAGGCTGCAAGGCACAAGAGGAACGAGAATACAGCCTGCCTAATGTTCCATTCAGCTTTGAACTTAGATCTTCCACTGTGACCATAAAAATAGGTCTGTCAAGTCAGGTGTGGTGGTGCATGCCTGTAATCCTAGCACTTGGGAGGCTGAGGCAGGAGGATCAATAGTTTGAGGCCAGCCTGGGCTATATAGTGAGACCCTGTCTCAAAAAAACAAACAAAGCCCATCTGCAAATAAGTATTATTCATATTCCCAGCTTTTTTCTTGTGCGTTCTATGTTGTTGTTAGGTGCCCTTGAGTTGGATCTGACTCATAGCAACTGTCATAGGGGTTTTCAGTGGTTGATTGTTTCAGGATTGCTTTGGGAGTGGGCCGCCAGGTCCTTCTCCTATTTTTGCGGTACTGGGGATCAAATTTGTGTCCTCAGAGAGTGTGGAGCAGCGCTCTACCCACTGAGCTAAACCCCAGCCCCTGCCTGTACTATAGTATATATTAAAGTATACTTTGAAAATGACAGATTGCCTGCATATGAGTTCAGATGGTCTCCTTGGAAACAGTGTATCTGTGAGAAGGGGTTAGGTTAGCTCCTCTGTTGCCTATGCCTTGTGAAATAGTTTAGTGCATGTGGTTAATTTTACATGTCAACCTGAGTGGGCAGTGGAGCACCCAGATTAAGCAGCTGTAGGGTGAGTCTGGAAGGTGCTCCTGGGTGAGATTAGCATTTGAATCAGCAGGTTGAACTCAGTCAAGCAGGTTGCCCACCCCACTGCAATTGGGCAGCATCCAATCCACCGATGGCCTGAACAGGAGCGAAGGTGGAGGGAGGAGGAATTCACCAGCTTTTCCTGCCTCATTGCTCAAGCTGGAAGAACTCATCTGACCTTCTGACCCTGGGCGGGGATGTACATATTGGTTGCCAAGGCTCTTCTGCCAGCAGACTCCAACTGAAGCCCTCCTTTGGCTTTCCTGGGCCTCCACCTTGCAGATGGCAGGTTGAATGATCTGATTTTAGGTAATAAATCATATAGTGGTTTTGTTTCTCTGGAGAACCCTGACTGATACCGCATAGTGGCAGAGAAGATAAAGAAAAACAAAGAGGAGTGAGGTTATAAAAGAAATGAAAAATTTGCTCATCCCTTGGAAGCTTTCCTATACCTAACTTAATTTGGTTTTACTTTCGCACTTGGGATAATCTACATCTATGGCACATGGCATAATCACATAAGTAATGCTGTTAAAAGCTGAGGATATTCACCGTTCACAAAAAGCCATCTTGAGAATGTTGCTGCCTAGGTGGGGAGGTCATGAGCCTCAATTTCCTCAGATAAAGGACAGAGCAGCCTCTGCTGTGAGCTCACCCACGGTGGCCTTGACGCCACGCTGATCTGGGCACTTCCTCGGTGGAGGAGGTACAGGCCAGGGCGCCTTCACTAAGGCCACGCCTCATCCTCTGTCCCAGTCCCCAATTTCCCAGCTTGTTGAAGTATCGTGGCAGAGTGGGGAGAACAGCCCCTGAAAATTGGAGCGAGGACCTCCTTTCCAGTGCCGTGAGGCTCCCAGGAGGGCACCTGCGGGAGAAGGCCCAGCCTGGGACTGGAGATGGAGGCGCCCGGGGACTGGATGGAGAAGCCTGCTTTGCTGAGGGTGTTCTGCAGTTTAGTGCACGTGGTTAATTTTATGTGTCAACGTGAGTGTTTTCCATGCACCCCCCATCCCCATGCCAGGTGGGGCAGAGCCCAGAGTTTTTGGAGGACCCGCTCCAGCTCTTGATTACAGAGCAGGACATGGGGTGGCGGGGGACATGGGGTGGGGAGAAAGGCAGGCAGGTGCGTGGGGACCACCTCGGGCACACGGGCTCCCCAGGGCCAAGCGGCGCCAAGGGGTCGATGGCCGCCTGAGCACCTCTGGCAGGACGTTTGTGATTCAGCCTGTGGCCCTGCCAGCGATGGTGGTCTGCAGAGAAGGGAGGGGAGGTCTCAGAAACTCCCAAGACTGCAGCCCTGCCTCTGGCTGGGGCTGGACCTCCACCGACCTCCACGGACTGTGTTCCAACCTAGCGAAGCCCTGGAGGCTGGTGGGAAAGGGCCCGAGGGAGGGCAGGAGACCAGAGCCCCGGCAGGAAATGACCACACTCTGTCCTGAACCCCCCACTCCACTGCCTGTCAGGAACCCTAGAAAAGAGAGGGATTTGCCTCTTGTGTAGACACAGTGTGCGGCACACAACAGGGCAAGTGAACTAGTTTGAGCTTTTTATTTTTCTAATTTTTATTTTTATTTATCTTTTTGCGGTACTCGGGGGTTGACCCCAAGGTACCACACTTCCATGCTTTGCAAGCACTGTACCACTATGTTGCTCCCCCAGCCTGTTTTTAAACTTTTCAAAAAATTTTTTTGAGTCAGAGTCTCGCTAAGTTACACAGGCTGCCTCTGGCCTTGAGCTTGTGATCCTCCTGCCTCTGCCTCCCAAGTTACTGGGATGACAGGTGTGAGCCACCACGTGCAGCCTACTTTGAGCTTTTTAGAAGAAGGATTTTATATAAATCACCTTTTGCTTGTTATCTTATTTCTTGGACTTGTTTTTCACATACTTCACAGGAATTGGTATTAAACCCTTATGTGACCAGCCTTTTTTACTTCAGCCACTTTTACTTCCAATAATCACAAAGTCAGTAAGTTATCATTTTAAAAATTTACCAAAGAGCTTGGTATTCAGTTTGTTGCCTAGAATTTATTGTTCCATCACCATAGTGCCAGCCACTTACTTCTCCTAACTTCTTTCAAACATATTGCCTGCCTCAGTCTTTAAATTGTTGTTGTCAGTGGCTATCAAGTCGGATCCAACTCGTAGCGACCCTCATAGGATTTTCAATGGTTGGTTGTTTCAGGATCTGGATTGTTTTGGGAGTGGATTGCCATGTCCTTCTCCCATTAGTCTTTAAATACATAGTGCTCATTTACTTATTTCTATATGTGGGAGCCAACGATTTATTGTTATTTGTAAATCACCTTCTACCTGTCTAGTCTAATTGTCAGTAGGCAGATTTCTTGTTTCATCTGTCATTCCTGGCATAGTAGACCATATGATTATCTTACTCAAAAAGGCCCAGGCCAATCCATTTTAGCTCACTGATGCCTAGAATGTCAAAGTTTATGTGCTCTGTTTCTCTTTTAATGATTTCTAATTTTCCTAGATTCATACTACATACATTCCATGTTCTAATTATTAATGGATGTTCACTGTTGTTTCTCCTCATTTTGAGTCATGCCACATCAACAGATGGAGGTCCCTGGGGCTTTACTCCATTTCCATCATAGTAGACTCTACTTTGGGGAGACAACTCTTCCCCAGTAGTCTTTTGAGTGCCTTCCAACCTGGGGGGCTCATTTTCTGGCCCTATATCTGACAGTGTTTCTTTGCTATTCATAGGGGTTTCGATGGCTAGTTGTTTCAGGAGTGGCTCTCCAGGTCCTTCTCCCTTGTCTGTCTTAGTCTGGAAGCTCAACTGAAACCTGTCCATCATGGGTGACATAGCTCTCAGCCTCATAGCAACACGCAAGTGCCCACAGTGTGGTAATTCCATATCTTGGCTTTGGGGAATAATGGTGCAGTAAACGTGGGGATGTGGATTTCTCTTTGGTATGCTGATTTCAGTTCCTTTGGACACATACCCAGACGTGTGGTGACTGAATCATATGGTAGTTCTATTTTTAATTTTTCCACAGCAGCAGTAGGTGAAGATCACTTAAATTAAAGGAAATCCTTTGCCATCCCTAATTCTTCCATAATCCTGGTAAGTGTAGGCCCACTTTGTCTCCTATGAAGTAAATTCTTTCAGTATGGCCTTTGTTTGAATCTGTGCCTTAGTCAGAATTCACAGTTTTGTTCTAGATGATTGAGGTCTTATCACTGTACAAAGATAACATCACTAACACCTATATTATCAATGATGTTGTTGTTAGATGCTGTTGAGTCAGTGTCCCACTCATAGTGACCTTATGTATAACAGGCGAAAGAAACAGTATTGTCAGTGCTTCTCTGCTAGTCATAGGGTTTTCAATGGCTGATTGTTTTTTGGGAGTGGGTTGCCGGGTCTTTCTTCCAAGATCTGACAGGATTGGACACCACAGTGCTTATCAATAATAAGGATGAAACAATTTATATTTATATTATATATAACAAGCAAAAGGTTATAAATATATTTATATTTATAACCAGTATTTCTGGTTTCAAGCCATACTAGTATTATTAATTTTGCAGGAATGTACTTTAGAGTAATAATTTGTTGAAAGAGACGTTTCCATATACCAAGTGAATATCTGTATTAGTGACCATTCATAATTATAAATAATTCTGTAATAAAGTGATGATGACTAGGTCCTCCTTCTGCCATTTCTTATAGTTAGTTATCTACCTTTTAAAATATCTCCAATCTTAATATAAGCATTTAGAGATACCTGATCCTAACTTATGAGTCTTTAACTCTCTTGGATTATGTATGCAATACATAGCATGTAGTTGGTACTCAATAACTGTTTTTGGGATTAATGAATGAAACTCATAAAATGATAAACATCTTTGTGCCAACGATGTTGTTGGGTGTGAGTTGGATTCAAATCATAGCAACCCTATGTACAACAGAACAAAACACTACCCAACACTATGCCACACACATGATCTTTTTATGTTTGAGCCCAGTGTTGCAGCCACTATGTTTCTTCTCATTTTGAGTTGTGCCCCATCAACAAAAAGGGGTCCCAGGAGGTTTAATCCACTGGCATCATTAAGATCAACTTTACTTTGAGGCGGTAACTCTTCCCCAGTCTTCCTGAATGCCTTCCAGCCTTGGGGGCTCATTTTTTGACACAATATTTAACAGTGTTTATCTGCTATTAATAGGGTTTTCAATGGCTAATTGTTTTGGGGGGGCTGCTCAGTCCTTTCTCCTAGTCTATCTTAATTTGGAAGCGTAGCTGAAACCTGTATACCATGGGTACCAAGCAAAGTGTTGTAAAAACCAACATACATCAATTGACCATCCACTGTGAGTAAAGAACTGTGAAGATGAAAAGATTTTACAGACCAGATGTTGCCAGTACATACATGTTAGACCTTCCAGATGCCTCTTGTATTCTTTTCAACGTTTCTTACCATTTTTTCTTTTTTGTACATCAGTTAAAATATTTTTTAATCATTACTATAGTTTCTAAATCTTCTCTTCTGCTATTTCTCATCTACTTTCAAATATACCTACTGAATTCCTTATTTTAGTAAAATCATATTTATTTCAATTCTAAAATTTCCATTTGGTTCTTTTAAAAATGCATATAAAATTCTTTGGTGAAATTCTTCACCATGGCAACTGTTTTTGTGAACATATTAACCATTAGTTATAGTTATTTTTAACTCTTCATCTAATAATCCAATAATTTAACAGATTGATCACTTGTGAATTCCTCTTTCTCTCTCTCCCCCTCTCTCGTCTTCTCTCATGCTCTCTCCCTCCCCCCTCCTCAATTTTTAGTCATTTGGTCTTGCCATGTGGCATGCCTGGTAGTTTTGGAGTGAATACTGAATAATTTTTGTGAAATATTTGGAGATATTGGATAATACTATCTTTTCTATGGCTGGTAGTTCCAGTAAAGGCAGAGCATCTTGATCTAGTCAGGAACTGAGATAGTTTAAAGCTAATTGCATGTTTTAGAAGATTGTTGTGGTTAGGTGCTATCAAGTCGGGTCCAACTCATAGCAACCCTTTTGTGACTCCCTTTTGCTGATGTGGCATGACTCAAAATGAGAAGAAACAGTATCTGCCACATTGGGCTCAAACATAAAAAGATCATGTGTGTGGCACAGTGTTGGAGAGTATTTTGTTCTGTTGTGCATAGGGTTGCTAGGAATTGGACTCAACTTGATGGCATCTGCCAACAACAAAAGCTGGTTCCTTTGTTCATTCTTTCTTCCTCTCTCTCTCTCTCCTTTCTCTCTTTCTCTCTCTCTCTCTCTCTCTCTCTCTCTCCCTCTCCTTTTGTGTATGTTTGTGTTTCTGTGTGTGTTTGTGTGTCCGCATGCACCTGCTTCAGATCAAACCCCATAGTTTGCCTTTATTACTAAGAGTAGTGCTTTAGGGCATTCAGCTGAAGGCTTTAAATTTTTTTTTTTTAATATTTTACCCAAACTCCTCCTCCTTGGTCAGCCCTGAAATCCATGTTTACTCTTTCAAGCTTTGTGACTCTATTAAAAATTCTGCTTAATTTTTTAAAACAATTTTTGTTTTTTTTTTCTTAGAGAACTTTTTGGTTCACAGCAAAATGGAGTAGATGGGACAAAGAACAAAGATTTCCCATCTAATTCCTCCACAGCACGTACACTGCCTCCCGCATTGTCGACCTGCCTAACTAGAGTTTAGTTAGTGCTTGGGTGGGAGCCCCAGAGCCCATGGTTAACATTTGGGCTCACTTGCTGTGGATTCTTTGGGCCTGGAAAAATGTAAAATGACATCTTTCCACCATTGTGGTGTCATGCAGAGCAGTTTCTGGGCTCTCAAATTCCTCCTCTGTGTTCCATGTTGTTTATTCTCCCCCCTCCCCCATTCTCCTTCCTATCTCCATCGTTTTGCCTTTTCCTGAATGTCATATTATTGGAATTGTATAATGTGTAGGCCTCTCAGCCTGGCCGCTTTTATTTAATAGTACGCATTTAAGTTTCCTCCTTTATTTACATAACTTCATAGCCCATTTCATTTTAGCAACTAAGTAATATTTCATTTTCTGGATATACCGTAGTTTATTTAACCATTCAGTCATTGAAGGGCATCTTGTTTTTTTTCTAAGTTTTGGCAATTATGAATAAAGCTGCTATCAATATCATTGGGCAGATTTTTGTATGGATTTAAGTATTTAATGCCAGTGAGAAAGTATGATTCAACCTTGAGTTCCTAATTTCAATAATTACATTCCCCCCATTACTAGTTCAGTCTGATAGTGTCTTAAATTAGCATCATCTTTTGGTGGTTTCTCATGTTTTCTATTATTTCCCTTATGATTTTACTCATTTAAAATATACTTACTTGATAACTTATATCCTGTTTAGTTGTCTGAAGTACTCTGAGTCTAATGTTATTGTATATTATCTGCCTGTTCTTAGTTTACACTTGCTTCTGGCCAGATGCCCCAACAGGCTATTAGCAACTGAGCACCAATTTTTAATTCATTGGCTTGAGATTTCTGAGACCATACAGCTATTGCATATTTGAATCTCAAATGTGAGTAGGGAATGGTTAAAATAAAAGGGAGCTATTGCCATTTACTCAAACAAGTGAGCTTCCTTGTCATTTTGTTCTTTGTGAGGGAGTGTCACCTAGGTCATCCTTCCGCTCAGAGTCTGGACCATATGTGGGATTCTGACCTTACGTATGTGTCTTAGCTCCACCTCTCCACATTCCATGGGGTTGTGGTCCAGGCTCTTGCTTCTGTGTGGACATCACAGCTGGCCCATAGGTCACTGAGGCCAGCACCATCCGCTAGGCTGGCTGAGCACAGCACCTATTGCCAGCTCTCACTTTCGGTTTCTTTTCCTGTAATCCCCCAGGGCTTTGCCTCATTACATCAGGAGCTCAGTGTGTATATGTAAAGATATGTGTACTCTTCATGCAGCACTTTTAGGTATATTTTTAGGCAAAAGTTTTCACATTGTCTAGTTCTCCATAATTCAGAAGTAAAAGTCTTAATTGATATAATTTCCATTTCTGGCTTATAGTTGGTTGTTGTTGTTAGGTGCCCTCGAGTCCGACTCATAGCGACCCTCATGGGGTTTTCATTGGGTGATTATTTCAGGATTGCTTTGGGAGTGGATTGCCATGGCCTTCTCCTGTTTTTGTGGTGCTGGGGATCAAACTTCGGTCGTCAGGTACAATAAATGTATTTGTTAAACATCATCAATAGCCTATAAAGCTTTTTGACAACTAGTCTAACAAGTGAGGGCATGGTTAGTGGATACAGAACCGTGTAAATCATCCTACAAAAGTACAATATAATCTGCCTATTGAAGTAGATACAGCATATCCTTTTCTCCCACCTACCTGGTCACCTCTCTAATGTTTATGTCTTTGGAGCTTTTGAACATTGAAAGATCTGTCTGTGGGAGCATGTATTTACTTGTGAATCATATCACATATAGCTGTATATCTTGTTTAAATTTGGATTTAAACTTTCTGTATTTTGCATGAAATTATATATCCTTTTTTGCTTTTTGTAGGAAGATACTTCATCGAGACTTGAAATCAAAGAACATATTTCTGAAAAATAATCTACTTAAAATTGGTAAGTTTTTTTAATTGTACATATTATAAAACCATGGGAGAGTATATATTCTAGATGTTGTCATACCAAATTGAAGTGTATGGTACATTAGAAGGTCAGAGTAACAATTAATTTCTTTAAGCTTCTCAAAAATCTTTCTTACCTGGATGGTCCCAACAAAACCCAATTATTTTGTTTTTGATTACCTGATATAAATTGAGGTATAAAACACTTACTATATACTTGGTTGACTTAACAAATGTGCTTGGAGTTTCTGCTCTGTGTAGGCACCTGGCAAGCAATCAGGCTTGTTTTACTAGTTTGATGAATTGCTATAAACTTCTCACTTATTCTTCAGACCTATACCTCCACTCAAATAGTTATAGATTGTCTAAGCATCATGTAGGATGTTCTTTGGGAAGCAAGGAAAGCATGTGACTCATTAGGCAAGAATAGGAAGGAGGATTCAAATTTTATACTTATGTTCTTGATTAGCTTCAGGTCTTTTTATTTTTTTTATTGTAAGTTAAAATGAAATTTGCCAGGAGCCATGGCACACACCTATAATCCCAATAATTTAGGAAGCTGAGGCAGGAGAATCTCAAGTTTGAGATCAGAGGCACTCTGTGTAATTTATCGAGATCCTGTCTTAAAATAAAAAATAATAAAAAAGGGGGCTGGAGTGCAGCTCACTGGAGTGCTTGCCTACCGAGCATGGGGCCCTGAGTTCAACCTCCAATATTGCAATAAGTGGATAAATAACACCTCCGATAAGATTTTATATGATCATGTTCGAGCCTTTCAGAATCACTGTTCTCTACCATCCAGACGTGAAATAGTTCAATATCAAGTTGTTTAGTCCTCCATCCTTCCAGAAATAACGAATTTTATATTATACAATGCACTTTCTTGGCCCAAAGTCTTCTTTTTCCTACACTTTAAAACCTATTTGCCAGCACTGTGTGATTTTAAGTATCACTTTTCTTTCCCTTTAAAATGGTAGGAAGTATTATATAACAAAACCACCAAATTAGACGCTCATTCAGTCGCTCGAGCAGTGGTTAATTTCCAGGGCTGACTTTTGTTGTTTGAAGGTACTCATAAGGATTAATTACTATTTCAAGGGGATTTTGGAGTGTCTCGTCTCCTCCTGGGATCCTATGACCTGGCCAGCACTCTAACTGGAACTCCCCATTACATGAGTCCTGAGGCTCTGAGACACCAAGGCTATAACACGAAGTCAGATATCTGGTGAGTGGGCAGTGGGGGGCCAGGGGCACCATCATCTGCCGCCCGGAGACAATGATGGGTTTAGTTGCAAGCTCATCTACTCACTACATCTGCTGACTTCATCCTTTTGACATTTGAGTCATTCTGTTGCCAGAGTAAAAAAAGGTCTTTTGGATTTGGGATTTGCTATGTTCCATTAAGGCTGCAGCAGTAGCCCTGTGGCATCTGATCCCGTCAGATCTTGGAAGCTAAGCAGGGTCAGGCCTGGTTAGTACTTGTATGGGAGACCCTGGGAACACCAGGTGCTGTAGGCTTGGGAGAAGGACCCGACAACCCACTTCCAAAAATCAATCCACCATTGAAAACCCTACGAACAGCAGAGAAGCACTGACAATATCATTTCGCCTGTTGTACACAGGGTCACTGAGTTGCATACCGACTCAACAGCACCTAACAACGACAACAACGTGATCCATTAAGGCTGGGAGTTAGCTCAGCTGGTAGAGTGCCACTCTGCAGTCTCTGAGGTCCCCAGTTCGATCCCCAGCATTGCAAAAATGGGAGAAGGTTGTGGCAATCCACTCCCAAGGCAATCCTGAAACAGTCAGCCATTGAAAACCCTATGAGGGTCGCTATGAGTTAGACACGACTCAAGGGCACCTAACAACAACAACAGTGTATTCCATTAAATCCATTAAAAAAATTCTCTTTATTCATGGATTGATTGGTTGGTTTGGATGTTTGGTTCCTAAACCACAAAGGAAAGTTCTTAGTGTATGAGAAATAGATTTTGATATGTTTCTGCTAACCTACTAAACCAAGCATTTATTACCCTAAATTCTATGCTTTATTTTATTTTCAGGGTAATTTCCAGCCCTGTGGGGGGTGCACAGCTATTCTGCATATTTTTCTTCTTCTTCCTTTTCAGAATTTTACTACTGACATTGACTTTATGGATAACCTACGTTTAAGGTTTTCTGGCTTTCGGTGACACATACATCTGTGATTTCTCAGTTTCTCTGAGCTCTTGTATCAGAGGAAGTTTTCTGTCCTTGTCTGGACCTGGTTTAAATCTCACTGTGGAAGCCATGTGGAAAATTATATCCAGTCTTCTGACCTTACGTATGTGTCTTAGCTCCACCTCTCCACATTCCATGGGGTTGTGGTCCAGGCAACCATTGTAGGCAATAGATACTGTTTGGGAAATATTTCTTTTCTTCAAAGAGGAATCTTCTATAATTTTCAGCTTGCCAAGGGTTGAAAGGACAATCTAGCAGACAGCTTGTTAATTAAGTAAATAATTATTATATGCAAATCCATATTAAGTAGTTTGGAGCTTTCAAAGATGAACAGTGTGAAAGATGGACCCACCTCATTTTTCTAAAGATGATAAAGTAGAAAATCATCCAGTGAGGGAAGAGTGAACCCCAACAGGGAATATGGCTTGGGATTTTTGTAAATGTCCTTACCCCATTCTTATTTTGGTGCCTCCCAAGGTGGGGAGAAACGGTCAAAATTCGGCCTGTCTCTGGCACCTCCCCATAAGTCTGTCCCTTCAATTCCTTGTGGTGACTCTTTATTTCTAGGTTCCCCACTGAATTTTTTCTTGTTTGCTTACCTCTGCCCTCAAGGTCTTTTCTAATGTACCTATAATTTTCCCCAATCCTTTCCCCTAACCACCCCCAACTCCAAAAAATAAATATATAAAACTAATAAATAAAACAAAAAAGGAAAACTTAAACCAAACAAAAGGTAGAAAACGAAAACCACCAGGGAATGCTTGAAGGATCTAGTTTCTTTAAATTTTGCTTTATTGAGCATGGCTTATTTGCTACTAGAGTATAAAAGCAAAAGTGATAGATTCTAGCTCCTGGGAGAAATTGTGCTTACCTTGTAGTTCCCGTCTTCAGCTTGAGATCAGTGCTGGGCTTCGGATCACATCTTACTTATATACCTCCCTCTCTGTTCACAAGTAAAAAATCATTGTTGTTGTTGTTGTTAGGTGCTGTAGAGTCAGTATCTGACTCATAGCGACCCTCATAGGATTTTCAATGGCTGACTGTTTTGGGATTGCCTTGGGAGTGGATTGCTAGGTCCTTCTCCCATTTTTGCAGTACTGGGAATTGAACTCGGGGACCTCAGAGACTGCAGCACAACGCTCTACCAACTGAGCTAAATCCCAGCCCTGCTGGCAGTGTTAGCTTTCTTTATTCCAAAGATGAATTCAATGAGTGGTTTAAATAGGTAGGTTTTGCCAAGAAAGCAGTCTGGCGCTCTACTCATTAGTCCATTGAATAGACAGGACCTGGACTGAGGCGAGGACTCTGGACCATGTGCCTCACAGCCCTCCCTCGACTCCTCCACACCCTGGCCTTCCTTTCTCCTGGCCTTGCACAGCCTCAGCCCCAGCCCTGAACCATCAGTGCATCCAGTGTCATCTTTCCATCACTCATGTGACTCAGTGGTGTGCAGAGCTGACCCAGACCATCTCCCAATATCCACCTATCTGTTTCTGTTCCCAACTCAGTTTTCAGCACATCACTTTGGTCACTTGAAATCAGACATGGTGTTTGTATCATGGAAGTCAATGCATGCTACAAATTCAGGTCTCCCCTTCAGCCCCTGAAAGACCATTGACCTTCAGTCTTACTCCTTCCTGCCCCTGGGGTGTGTTCTTAGAAAGAAGAACATGAAGACATATGAGCGCTGATCTGTGTCCTCACAGGATTTTCAGGCACACGAAAATGATCTGAATGTTATCACAGTGTGATCATCTATGAAGTATAAATTCTGTGGACTGCTGGATAAAGGAGGGAGGGATTGGCCACAGGTCAGGTGTGCAGAACATCAGCCACATGCTTAGATTGGGTGGGTGATTCCTGATCAAGATGGTTAAGCACACAGAAGTGTCGGGCCTCTACCAGAGAGGGGGAAGCCGCGAACAGCCGAAGAGGGTGCTGCATGGAGGCTGTCAAGGACACACTCTGGGGACAGCTTCAGAGAGTCCAATCCATTTATTTTAAGGAGAGGCTCAGCTTATATATGGGAGAAGGACCTGGCAACCCACTCCCAAGGCAATCCCGAAACAGTCAGCCATTGAAAACCCCATGAGGTTCGCTCTGAGTCGGACTCGACTTGACAGCATCTAACAACAACAACAACAGCTTATATAGCAATCAGCGTAAAGGGAAAGTAAGAAGGTATTGCATCAGAATCGCACTATGTAGCAAGTGCCAATCAGTGTGCTTGTTGAATTAGATCACCCAATAAAGCTTGGGCGTGCCTCAGGAAAGTCTTGAGGCGTACCCTAGGCAAGCCCGAGAAAGGAGGAAACAGGCAGGGGATTATGTGCAGATAAACAAGGTTGGCAATGGTGATCGTCCCATCACATGGGCCTGTGTAACTGGTTGTGCCTCAGGTTATAGACAAGTAGGCTTAGTGTGCTAAACCAGAGAGGCCTGTACATGGGCAAGGTCCACCTCAGCCCAGCCCTTGTCCTTCCCCACACAGAAGAGCTGGACAAAATGCATCTCAGGTAGAAAGACCCAGGGCCAATCAGCAAAGGTGTCTGTTGGGAGAAGAGGGAAGAGACTGGCCAGGAAGAGAAAGTGATGGCCATCTGGCTTGAGTCTCCTCACTCACAAAGGGTTTCAACCATACGTATTTGCAGTACCGCCAAAGAAACAGGTATATATTAAAGGCATTAATTTATTTAATATAAAGATCTCAAATCTGTCACTCATTTTGAAAGTTGAAACTCCTTTGTTATCTCTTTATTTAAAAAAATATACTGGGGCTTTAAAAATTGTTGCAAATGACCTGGACCTTCTTTGACTCCAGAAGAGCATGGGAATGCTGAGGAAGGATGTAGAAGCTTGAGAAAGCTCAGTGTCTTCTGATTAGCTGGAGGACAAAGTGTGTGCATGTGGCAGGGAGGGGAGTAGTGAGAGGTTTAACTGAAGGGGGAGGTGGAGGTCAGATGAAAAACTCAGGGAAACCATGCCACGCAGCATGGATTTTATCTTCTGGGAGGTGAGAAACTACTGAAGTCAGCTACACAAGAGGAATATGTATTAATCAGCTTTGCTGAATAACAAAGAACCCAAAAATATCTCAGCAACTTAAAACATTCATTTCTTCTTCACCTTATGTGAGGACTACAGGTTAAATGAATCTCTGCTCTAAGTTGCGATCCTGCTCTATATGAAGGCTTTCTCAATTTGGGTATACAGACCATGCTCTGAGCAAAAAGGGGCCAATGTACTGCCAAGCAGAAAGAGCAAGGGCTGGCAGAACTCTGTACCTATGTATTATGTACCTGTTTGTAAAGCTCCCACTCAGCTATCATAGTCTTCATATCTGCCCAGATTACATTGGCTGAAGCAAGTCATGCAACTATTGTATCAACAAGGAAGGAAGTGTCTTCCCCTCCCCCCCAGAGTGAAGCAGGGAGGGAGTAGGTACAAAGTAAGTGTGAAGAGTAATCAGTCTTCTGGGGGAGTTAGTCTTGCCATGATGCCAGGCTGGGTATCTGAGGGGCAAGATTGGAACAAACTCAAGAAGAGACACAGGCGGATCTGTTAACCTGGGATATTCTAATACTCCTGATGGTTTTCCATCTTCAAAGAGCCTCTGGAGACTTTCTATGATGATTAAAGCAGCTGGAGCAGAGCCTTTGCTCAGTGTGGGAAGCGGTCTGTGCCACAGTACAGCAGAGGCTTTGCTGCCCCCGCCTTAACAGAGCTGCGGAGTAGCAGCTGGGGATGGAAGATGTGTGGGCTCGCGTACCCATTACCAACCACTTTCCTCTCCAGCTCAGAGCACTGGCCACGGTCCTTTCCCAAACTTCCTGCTCTGTCAAGAGTTCTTGACAGTGACCCCCGGACAAGCTGAGGAGGCAGAAGCAGCTTTGCCTGCCAGCCGGCTTTTCTCCTCCACCACCCTGGGATCTCCTCCCTGTTTCTTTCTTCCTGGCATCAGCCTTGGACTTCCCTTGGCCACATTCCTAGGGCATAGAGGACATGAGAAGACCATGAGGGGCGGGGAGGCACGAGATCAGCTTCCTTCAAACACTGGGAGGCTCCACTGTGGAAGAAAATATTAGAAAAGGCAGAAGAAAATTCTTTCTATAATTCTTTCTATATTTTATTCTATATTCTACATTCTATATTCAATTCTTTATTCTATATTCAATTCTTTCTATAATTTTATCGACCTTCCCTAAAACATTAAAGCATATTGGCAAGACAGAGTGGAAGGAATGAGTTTACTTTTCCTTTTAACATTTTCTTCGTTTAAAACTTTAGTTCTTCAGCCAGGTGCGGTGGTGCATGCCTGGAATCCTAGCAACTCAGGAGGCAGAGGCAGGAGGATCACAAGTTTGAGACCAGAGGCAGTCTGTGTAATTTGGCAAGACCCTGTCTCAAAAAAGTAAATAAAAACTGGGCTGGGGGTGCAGCTCAGTGGTCCAGCACTTGCAAAGCATGCAAGAGTGAGGCCCTGGGTTCAACCCCCAGTACTACCAAAAAAAAAAAAAAAAAAAAAATTCAGTTCTTCAGTCAGAGTAGCCATATTTTGAGTGCTTGACAGTTTCTAGGTTCCTGTGTGCAGAAATACAGGACCTTTTCCTTAGCGCAGGAAATTCTGCTGGACAGCCCTGAGCAGCCCCACCAGCTGCGAGAGGCCTGATCTCTATTCTTCCCCTCACCCTGCTTGGAGATCGGGCTTGGCTGGATTTAGTCAATAGGCTTCCAGTGAGCACTTCTTGGTCATCTTGAGCTTCTTCTCTTCTCAGGTCCTTCAGTCACTTTGCTGCTTCCCTGTGTTCCTCACATGGTGCCAGCACCATCCCATGCGGGGCAGGTCGTCATGAGGTTTGTCTTCACCCACTCATACTTTGAAGTGCAAGGGGGCACCTTATCCCTGCACTTTTTCACCAGTATCAGGTGCTGTAGTTTGGTACCACGGAGTCACGGAGCGACCCTATGAACAACAGAATGAAACATTGCCCAGTGCTATGACCTGCCGGGCACTATTGTCAGTGCTTCTCTGCTATTCACAGGGTTTTCAATGGCGGATTGTTTTTTGGGAGTGGGTTGCCAGGTCCTTCTCCCAAGCCTGCAGCACCTGGTGTTCCCAGGCGGTCTCCCATCAAAGTACTAACCAGGCCCGGCCCTCCTTAGCTTCCAAGATCTGACAGGATTGGATGCCACAGGGCTACGGCTGCAGGCAAATATTGGGCATAGGATTTGGTTTTGCTCTGTACCTTCTCTGTTTTACACGGGTATTCAAGGAGGACACAGAAACTATGCTTCAGATGTAGCTGCCATTTCCCTCCCATGCTCAGAGTCAGAGTTTAACAAAATTGGGGGCGGGGGCATTGTATGTACATGAAGGTTTGGGAGGCATTGATAGAAATTACTAACAGGGGAGCGGAGGTTGTGGAAGGTGGGGAGGAGAGGGGAAACGTAAAGGGATAAGAGGGGAGAGGATAATCTCAATGTAAATCATGCAACTTCAGGAGCACAAGGGAAAAATAGGGGAGTATGACCCATAAATGCATACGAGTTTTACCACATATTAACTAAAAGTTTCCATAAGCTTTGTAAATTGAGAAAAGTGTAACCAAAAGTGATGTAATAGTTGCACAATGGAAAAAGCAAGTGCTGTATTACTCTGTGCCTGCAGCCGTAGCCCTGTGGCATCTGATCCTGTCAGATCTTGGAAGCTAAGCAGGGTAGGGCCTGGTTAGTACTTGGATGGGAGACCGCCTGGGAATACCAGGTGCTGTAGGCTTGGGAGAAGGGCCTGGCAACCCACTCCCAAAAATCAATCCACCATTGAAAATCCTATGAACAGCAGAGAAGCACTGATAAAGTATTTCGCCTGTTGTGTGTAGGGTCGCTGTGAGTCGGATACCGACTCGACAGCACCTAACAACAACAACAACATATTACTCTGTACACCACCAACATTTATCAATAAAAAGGAAAAAAGAAATTCTGGCTCTTAAACAATTGCTGTATGTTACTTAAGTATTTTAAGCAGCCAATGTCTTTTGTTATATTTATTTCTGTTTTTGACTATATTTAGACAGGAGTTTACATTAATATTTGATTCTAAGTAAACACGTGAGAACTGCATTGTGCATAAAGTCTGTGGTTTATATTGCTTTCTTGTTCTAAAATACTGCCACTGTGAAAAGGTAAGCAAATAAATTCCTGAAGGAATTTAGGATCATATATGCCTGAAAGCCAAACCTATTCCTCTTGTATTAAATTTACATTACTCCCTTTAGAAATACTTCCCAGTTTCAATTACATGTACTTGTTAGATGAAGATATCAGAATGCTTCTCCATTATCTCAAACAAAAATCTTTATCTAGAATATAATAAAACTTCCCAAAAAACTCGAGTCACGCCCTGCTGTGGGGCAAGCTCCTGTTTGTAGGGTCCAGGCTGATTTCAAAAGCTGTATTTAGTTACATTGAAACAGGGTGAAGTCCAATCTGCATTTGCAATTCATGATCAACCTGTGTTTCGGAAATCCTCTGGGTGCTTCCGGTTGACGCAGACAGATGGCAGGTTTATGGAGTTTGAGCATAATTTGCTTCAAGTGCACCTGGTCCCACTTTCCCTTTCATTCCATACAGTCATTCCCTGGGGAGTTTATTTGCTTAACTCTTCACAGATGGCAGCACTTTGGAAAAAGAAAGGCATGCAGACCACAGAGTTCAAGTAAAATGTACTTCTCACTTGGCTTCATTGGTTCATTTTCCTCTCCCCACCCCATGCTTTTGTACCATCTGATTTAAGACCTGCGGGTCAAATAAGAGAAAATTCTTCAAAAGGGCGGAACTTCAATGTTTGAGATGATATAATAATTCCCAGATAGAGATGTCAGGTTAGAAATTGGAGAAAAGAAAAGCATCGATACATATAAATATAGTTATCAGAATAAAAAAGAACACATCTAGTAGATAAATCTTAAAATATATAATTTGCTGTTGTTAGGTGCCGGCGAGTCAGTGTCCGACTCAAAGCGACCCTATGTACAACAGGTGAAACACTATTGTCAGTGCTTCTCTGCGATTCATAGAGTTTTCAATGGCAGATTGTTTTTTGTGGGGGAGTGGGTTGCCAGGCCCTTCTCCCAAGCCTACAGCACCTGGTGTTCCCCAGCAGTCTCCCATCCAAGTACTAACCATGCCCAACCCTGCTTAGCTTCTGGGATTTGACAGGATTGGACGCCACAGTGATATAGTTGCAGGGAAAAATATTACTAGGTAATCAAAAAATCTTTCACCCCAAATGCCATGGTTGTTTCTGAAATCAAATTGTCTCGTGTTTCATTTACCTGCACCCTTTCCAGGCAGGTGTGCTGGGGCCATAACAGGTGCCTTTCTGCAAGTTGTTGTTGTTGTTGTTAGGTGCCATCGAGTCAGTATCCGACTCATAGTGACCCTCATAGGGTTTTCAGTGGCTGACTGTTTTGGGATTGCCTTGGGAGTGGATTGCCAGGCCCTTCTCCCATTTTTGCGGTGCTGGGAATTGAATTTTGGACCTCAGAGACTGCAGTGCAGTGCTCTACTGAGCTAAATCCCAGCCCCTTCTGCAAGTTACTGGCTGGTAAAGTCTCTCTGTGCTGAAGTGCAAGCCCATTGTCAGTAGATCAAAGTGAAAATGTGTAGCTAAGAGCGTCTCTAGAAAGAGCCATCACATCAAAGTTATTTGGTCACAGATCTAATATTTCCTCTAGATCTAATATTTCCATACTCTGTTTAGCCAGATAATTGTACATATTTTTATAACCTTAATAAATTTTATACATTCATCAAATGCACCTCAGAGTTATGTGTCCATAAAACCGAGTTTTGATTTTGCAATCAATTTCACAGTTAATAGACCTCTAATCCCCATTTCCTTCCAAGCAATGGAAAAACAGAAGCCAGCCTTGTCTGCCTTCCTTTCCTTTTCCCACAGAGGCTCTCATTGTGTGCGCTGTATTTGCTTTGATCTGCCACCCTAATGCCTAAGGCCCTCATGAGCAGTAAAGGTGGACTATGGCCCCATGCATCTGCAGCCATAGCACCCTGGCATCTGATCCCCCCAATCTTGGCAACTAAGCAGGGTTGGCCTGGTTAGTCTTGGATGGGAGACCACCTGGGAACACCAGGTGCTGCAGGTTAGGGAGAAGGACCCGGCAACCCACTCCCAAAACAATCCTCCATTGAAAACCCTATGAATCACAGAGAAGCACTGACATAGTGCTGGGCATGGCACAATGGTTGATTCAATTGTGCACAGAGTCGCTATGAGACCCCTCCAACTCGACAGCACCTATCGACATTGCTCCAGGCAGGACCTGAAGTAAGTTGGAGAAGTCAGCCCCTGCCTGAGAGGCTCTGTCAGGGTTGGCTATGATTTTCAACTCAAATGCTCTGAGTGGCACAACACTGATTGGCGAGGTGGCACAGAGGCTGTCTCCACAGCCAGCCAGCCTGCGTTGCAACCCTAGCTCCACCACCTGCTCAATTCGCAACATTGAACAGTTTACCTCATCTTACAATTTCCCCCTCTGAAACCTGGAATGACAATGATACCTCCTGTAATGGTTGTTGTGAGGATGATCCAATGAGTTAAAATGTGTAAGGAGTGTAAACAGGACCTAGCTGATAAGAAGCACTGTTGAAGTTTCAGCCATCATTTTCACTATTACCATCATTAGTCGTGTCATTGGTAGAGACAGTTTAGCAGTCTGCTTCCACGACAGCTCACAGTGCCCTAGATCAGGGATTGTTGCACTCACCCAACCCTTCAGGCCTGGTAGAGCCAGGAGAAGTTGTGTGGCTTTGTTCTACTCCTACTCCAAACATGGAAGGACACGGAGCCTATGGCAGCTGAGTATAGGTCCTAAGAGGAGAGCGGGTGGGTGCAGAGTGAGCGACAGCCTCTACCACTTGGATGTGTACATTTGATTTCTTGTTCTTTTTTTGGTATCCAGAGTACTACAAGTACATTGTTGTTGTTAGGTACCGTCGAGTTGAGTCCAACTCATAGTGGCCTTATGCACAGTAGAACGAAACACTCCCCAATTCTGTCCCAGGTACATGATCTTATTTATGTTTAAGCCCATTGTTGCAGACACTGTGTCAATCCATCTGGTGGAGGGTTTTCCTGTTTTTCTCTATTGATGGATATCTGAGTTAATTTCATACTCTCGCATTTGTGAAGAGTGCTGCATTAAATGTGGGAATGCAGGTGTCCCTGTGGTATGGTGACTTATCTTCCTTTGGGTATATTCTGGATTGTATGGTAGTTCTATTTTTAGTTTTCTAAGGTACTTCCATATGGATTTCCATAGTGACTGAACTAATTTACAGTCCTACCAGCAGTGTAAAAGGATTCCTTTTACCCCAGCATCCTCACCAGCACTTATTGTTGTTTATTTGTTAATCTTGGTCATTCTTACTGATGTGAGATGGAATCTCAGTATAGTTTGGATTTGTATTTCCCTGATGGCTGGAGAAATTGAGCATTTTTTCATGTGTTTAGTGGCCATTTGTATTTCTTCTTTTGAGAACTGTCTGTTCAGTTCCTTTGCCCACTTATTTATTGGATTTTTTTTGCTTTGGTGTTTAATTTCCTAGAAATTAATCCTCTGTCAAATGTGTAGGGTGCAAAGATTTTCTCCCATTCTGTGGGCTCTCCCTTTACTCTGTTGTTTCCTTAGCTGTACAAAAGCTTTTCATTTTTATGTAATCCCATTTGTCAATTCTTAGTAAAGTTTCCTGGGCAATTGGAGTCTTATTAAGGAAGAACTTGCCTATGCCTATGTGTTGGAGTGTGTTCCCTATTTTTCTTCTAGTACTTTTAAGGTTTCCAGTTTTTTGTTTAGGTCTCTGATCCATTTGGAGTTGATTCTCATACAGGTTGAGAGGTATAGCTCTACTTTCATTCTCCTACATATGGATATCCAATTTCCCAGCACCATTTGTTGAAAAAGCTATTGTTTCTCCAATATACACCTTTGTCCCCTTTATCAAAAATCAGGTAGCTGTAGTTGTGTGGGCATATATCTAGGTCTTCTATTCTTTCCATTGATCTTCATGCCTGTTTTTGTACTAGTAACAAGCTGTTTTTGCCATTATGGCATTATAGTTTGAAGTCAGGTATTGTGATGCCTCTTGCACTGTTTTTGCTGCTTCATGCATGAGCCCTTCAGGGCCTGTCCACAGGGTGTTGGACCCCAGTATGTACTGCCTTGCCTCACAAGCTGTTGTCTGGAACTTTGGTGGCAGCCCCTGTACCTCTTACATTATTCATGCCTGCAAAACCAGCACCATGTGGACATTGCCATGGATTGCTGCTCGTCTGAGCTGTAGCTGGGCCCTTGTGCATCATGGCTGCAGCAGTGGTCTTTGTGTTCCCCAGCTGGGAAATCACTTTCTTGAGTGGCCTCTTTGCAGCAAGGTGTCCTGGAGACATTCATCTTTCAGCCATTATCTTTTTTAAAATGAAAATCTTTTAAATGGGTTTGCTATTCCATACTTGGGAGCCTTAGATGGGAGGGGTTTGGGTGACTCCTGATTTACTCCTAGGCTTTCCTATTGTCTTTAGCTATTACTGCCTCTTTGCCCAAGCTGGCTCTGTTGGCAACAAGCTTAGATTTGTGGTGCTGACTTCTCTTCCTTTTTACAATGCACATTTTTCAGATCTTTCTGCTGTGCCTTTTGCTTCATTTTCTTCCACTATAAATCTGGCTAAAAACATCCAATAATAACCAAGCCATATCATCAGCACTGTTTTTCCTTAATATTTCTACCACAAAGTTAATTAGTTCGTTACTCTTAAATTCAGCTTCATTCAAATCTCCAGGACCAGGGCAGACTTTAGATAAGCTCTTCACCAGAATGTAACATGAATCCTCTCTATTCCAGGTCCCAATAAAGTCCTCATTTCCTCTGAAACCCTGTGAGCCCTGTCTTGACTATCCACATCACCACCTTCCAAATGCTCTCCAGAACTGCCCTTCAAACTCTGCTTACAGTATTCCATGTCTTCTCTTGCCCACATCTCCAAACTCTCCCAAATTTCTCCTGCAAACAAGTACCAGGGGCCTAAGAACCACATAGTGAGGTGGCTGCATTTTCCAGTGCCAATTTTCTGTGTTAGATCGTACATCGCTGTGACAGAGAAACCACCCTAAACAAACTTATGGGAGGAATGGCTTATTGGCGCTCACAGTTAGAGGATTTCAGTCCATAATGGTGATGGGGCAGTGAAGCCTCTGACAGAGAACCTCATGTTATTGTGGATCAGGAGCAGAGTGTGACCAGAACTAGGAGTCTGGGGTAAACTCCAAAGGCCCGCCCCCACATGTCTCACTCACAAAGCTAGATCTTCCCTCCCAAAATTCCGTAACCTTCCAGCAGCACCAGCTGGGGACCCAGTGTTCAAATACATGAACTTTGGAGGACATTTTAGATTTATATCATAACAATTAGCAGTTAAAAAATAGTTTCTAATTTCTATTGTGATTTCTTGTTTAGCCTTAGGATTTAGATGTGTATCCCTTAATTTCCAAGGAGTTGAGGCTTTTATAGTGTTCACTCCTCTCTTTTTCTTTCCTTTTGTTATTCACGTCTAGCTTACTTTCACTGTGGTGAGAGAATATCCTCTTAAGATTTTGATCCTTGAAATCTATTGAAACTTATTTTATGACTCCATGTAAAGTCAATTTTGGTAAATGTTCTGTGTGTCCTTAAAAAGAATTTGAATTTTGTCATTGTTGGCTGAATTTATGCCAATTTGTCTACTCAGGTAATTGTGTTGTATCTAGTTTCTCTATCCTTATTGATTTTTATGTCTGGTTATTCTGTCATCTATTGAAAGAGGTGTGATTATGAATCGTTGTAATTGACAATTTAATTTTCTGATTCTGTCAGTTTTTGCTTCTCTCTCTCTCTCTCTCTCTCTCTCTCTCTCTCTCACACACACACACACACACACACACACACACACTCACACAGATAATGTTTTGGATGTACACAAATTTAGAATTGTTATATGTTCCTGATGGTTTGATTTTTTTGTCAGTTCATTATCCTAATCTTAGCAGTGATTCTTGCCTTAAAGTCTACTTTGTCTGATATAGTATAGCTATACCAGCAATACTCTGGTAAGCATTTGCATGGTATTTTTTTCTTGTCAACCTTCTCTTGTTCTCATATTTCAAGTTTGTTTTGTAAGCAGAATATACTTTTTATCATCAGATCATCTTAGTGTTTTGAATTGGAGTATTATACCTTTAGTTAATTTAATTATATTTATATTTTTATTTATCATCTTATCATTTACATTAATTAAAAAATATATGTAAAAATGCCCTTTTGTGTTCATTTTTATCTCCTTTCTTCTGATTCAAATTTTATAATTTGACTTTTCCCTCTAATAACTTGTTATAGACAGTTATACATTATTTTCCTATCCTTTTATTCATTATCTTACTATTTTTTCCTACGTCTAAGAAATATAGCATGTATCTTTGACTCATTACTGTCCAGTAAAAAATTTGGGCTGGAGTCTAGCTCAGTTGGTAGAAGGCTGCTCTGCAGTCTCTGAAGTTCCAGATTCGATCCCCAGCACCACAAAAACAGGAGAAGGACATGGCAATCCACTTCTGAGGCAATCCTGAAACAATCAGCCATTGAAAACCCTATGAGGGTCACTATAAGTCATACATGACACGATGGCACCTAACAACGACAATAAAAACTTATTATTGTAATCCCTTTCCCAGTAATGCAAGCAACTTAAAATATTTTAACCCTCTTATCTTGTTGTCATTGTTGTTAGGTGCTGTCTAGTGGGGTCTGACTCATAGTGACTCTCATAGAGTTTTCAATGGCTGATTGTTTCTGGATTGCTTCAGGAGTGGGCTGCCAGGTCCTTCTCCTGTTTTTGCAGTGCTGGGGATCAATCCCAGGTCCTCAAATAGCATAGAGCAGGACTCAACCAACTTTTCTCATGAGTTTTTATCCTACCCAATTTTTAAACCTCTCAAGATAGTCGTAATATTATTTTGTAGAGTTATTATCCATTTATACCTATCTCCAAAATACTCTTTTTGGCGCTCTTTATTTTTTCCTTGCATTGCTTGTTTCCCTCTGGGATACTTTTTTTTTTTTATTACAAGAACTTCCTTTCAGGGTATTTTTAGTCCTTTCCTACAGGCAATGAACTTTCTGTTTCTGTTTGTCTAAAAATATTATCTCTTGTTTATTTGAAGTAAGTTTTTTTCTGGGTATAAAAATCTGAGTATATGTTACTATGTTAGATACTATTTAATAGTCTTACAGGTGGATGGAAAATACATTAAGCTTCGCATAATCTTCATAATTTATAATGTTTACATGAATCTTGGTGTTCAGTCTATGTCATGTGATCTCCCCTAATGCTTCCCTTTCTAATTAAAATAATATAAGACTTAGAAAGAAAAACATTTTTGTTCAAGAGTGAGTTCCACCATTTACTACCTGTGTGGCCAATATCCTTATTCCACCATTTACTACCTGTGAGCCAATATCTGTATCTATAAAATGGGAAAAATGTGATGTTCTATTTCACTGGGAAATTTTGAGTTCTGTTGAGTTAGATATCAGAGTGCTTTGTAAAGTACCAATGAGCTGAAAAGTTTTAGTGTTACTATTTATTGGAACAGAAACCCTCTCAATGTATATATCCAGAATTTTCTTCCATATGCACATTCTCAAGAGCAACCACAAAATAAATAAATTATAGTAATCATGTATGTATTTATATATACCTTTCCTTATAATAAATACAATGTTAAAAGTTACATAAAATATAACTTATACAAGGTGAACCATGAATTTATTTCTAGTCTTAAGCAACTATCATGAGAAAACCTGGCCAGTTACATAATTCATAATGCCCATAAGATAAAATAACCCATTATTTAAGAGAAGTACAATTACTTATTAATATTAAACTCAGCGAGGAATTTACTCTTTAGTTTTCCTTATGATGCAGAGCTATTAAAAAGGTTTTTCTGCTGGTATAGAGGCTACTGATTTGCATGGTTAATCCAAATCAGTGTTGGATTGATCTAGAATTTTAATCTTCTGTTTCATACCCTCTAAGGGAGAATTATACATTCTAATGCGAGCCCTAAGTAGCTACTTTCCCATCCTGCTTGCAAATGAATTATATTGAGGAAACTAATAAATAATGCCAGATTCTCCTTCAAAATATGTGGACACCCAGTGGAGGGAACATAAGGCTGATAAATTAAAATTTTATTTTGCATCTATAACATTAACCAAACTGCCTTGGGGAGACAATACTTAGACACATTCATTTTTCCTTCATAGAGGCTAATTTAAAATTTTCCTACTACATTGATCAAATATTTAGGATGCTTTCCGTGCCCGGGCATCTTGCCAATTGTTGATTTATTTATCTGCCTTTGGAAGAAGCAGTCATGGACCTACCTTTATGCTTCGTTCATTCGTTGGTTTTTCTGTTTCATTTTGTTTTGTTATTGTCTGTTTGGAGAGGACATTTTAGTTTTTGGTTTTGAAAAATATATATTTAAGTGGAAAAGGACAGTACAGAACTGGACTTCTTAAGCAAACAACTGAAATGTATATTCGGGTCTTGTAGCCAATGCCTCAATACCTTAGAGATTTTGTATGATGAACAAAATAGGTCATTTGTTCCTTATTTAAATTCTTTGATTTCGTCTTCAGGTCCTTGGCATGTATTTTGTATGAGATGTGTTGCATGAATCATGCATTCACTGGCTCCAATTTCTTGTCCATTGTTTTAAAAATTGTTGAAGGCGACACCCCTTCGCTCCCTGAGAGATATCCATGGGAACTAAACATCATCATGGAGAGGTACGGAAATCAATCTGTGCTCACAGAAACAGTTTTAAATTATGTGATTGTGTTTAAATGAACCTTTGTTTTAGTTCATGTGAGAAATAATTTTCTTTTTGAACATCACAGCATGTTGAACAAGAGTCCTTCATTGAGACCATCGGCTATAGAAATTTTAAAAATCCCTTACATCGATGAGCAGCTCCAGGTATTTATAATGAACGAGGTGTTGGAAAACAGATGTTGGCATTCATATGTATGTTTTGTGACTTGAAAATATGTTTTGTGACTTGAAAAATTAGGGCACACGCCTGTCATCCCAGTGACTCGGGAGGTGGAGGCAGGAGGATTGCAAGGTTGAGACCACAGGCAGTTGGAGTAATTTAGCGAGACCCTTTCTCAAACACTAAAAAATAAATAAAAAAATAAAAATGGGCTGGGGGTGCAGCTCAGTGGTACAACACTTGTAAAGCACGCAAGTGCGAGGCCCTGGGTTCAACTCCCAGTACCACAAAAAAGAAAAAAAGAAGTAAGATGTATTAAGAATCAATCAGAGAACCATGTGCGGTGGCACACCCAGTAATCTCAGCCACTCAGGAGGTGGAGGCAGGAGGACTGAAAGCTCGAGGGCAGAGGCAGCCAGCGTCACATAGTGAGACCCTGACTCAAGGTGGAAAGTAATAAAGGGTTTGGGGGTGCAGCTCTGTGGTAGAGCGCTTGCAAAGTATGCATAAGGGCATAGGGTCAACCTCCAGCCCCCTAGTACTCCAAAATAAACAAACAAGCAGGAATGAGGGAGAAAGGAAGAACAAAATTGGAAAGAAGCTGTGAGAAACAGAACGATTTCTTTTCCAAAGAGGATACCAAGCACCTCGTCTCCGCTGCCCCTGAAAATGGGAGGTGAGGGGTCTAGTTTTCTGCCTCACCTTGGTGTACCTCCCTGTGGCTCTTGATGTTGCTGGGAGGGGCCTTCGAGTTGGGTCTGACTCATAGCGACCCTCATAGGGTTTTCAGTGACTGTTTTGGGAGTGGGCTCCCCCATCCTTCTCTCATTTTTGCTATGCTGGGGATTGAACCCTGGGCCTCAGAGAGTGCAGAGCAGTGCTCCGTCAACTGAGCTCCACCCCAGCCCTCCCTTTGAGTTAGCAAATGTGATATAGAAGGTCGGCCCCAGGTGGTGAGAAGAGGCCAGCTGGTGCCCTTCCTGGGGAGCTTTTTCCTCTTTGTTACTCCTCAGGCTTTGGCTATCCTCTCCCTCAGGAAGGTTTCCTCTGATTTTATGAAAACCTTTAACAGGCACCACAAGGCAGTCACCCATCTTCCAAAACGTGTCGCCTTCTCACCGTGGGTCAGTGCCAAATCCACAGGAAGCAAAGATGCTGCTGCTCTGTCCTTGCTCACGAGGGTCGCGCACTGGGCTCATTCTGTGGAGGCCAGAAGGACCAGGACAGGCGGGGTTCCTGCTGTTTGGAAGCTTGACTGCTAGTGAAGGACCTCAATAACCAAGAAAAGGTCAGCAAATAAGTGATCCTAGGCACTAGGAGCCTGCAGCCGTAGCCCTGTGGCATCCGATCCCATCAGATCTTAGAAGCTAAGCAGGGTTGGGCCTGGTTAGTACTTGGATGGGAGACCACCTGGGAACACCAGGTGCTGTAGCCTTGGGAGAAGGACCTGGCAACCCACTCCCAAAATGCAATCAGCCATTGAAAACCATATGAATAGCAGAGAAGCACTGACAATGGTGTTTTGCCTGTTGTATGTAGGGTGGCTATGAGTTGGTTACAGACTCAACAGCACCTAACAACAACAACACAAGAACAAGCACTAGGAAGAAAGAAAGAAAGTGGGATAGTGTAAGAATAAGGGAAGAGGCTGGGCTTTGGTTGTCAGAGGAGAAGCTGTGAGTTCAGTACCATGAGAAACGGCAGCCATCCACCAAGACTAGGATGAGGGCACCTGCCTAGGGGAAAACTGAAGGTGACACCAAAAGCTCATAATTAAGATAAATCATACTTTAATGCAATAACAAAATATCAAAAATTTAAAGACAGGATTCAATAGGACCAGGGTCAGGATGAAGTAAGTAAGGTGGCATTGTGGAAGCTGGGGGTGGAGCCTATTTTTATTCAAACTTTTGCTATTGTGTTCTGTTTTGCTTTGGTGCATTTTTATTTATATTTTATTTTATTTTATTTTATTTTATATTGAGACAGGGCCTTGCTAAGTGGCCTCCAACTAACAACCCTCTTGCCTCAGCCTCCCAAGTCGCTAGGATTACAAGTGTGTACCATAGTACCTAGCTTAATTTTGATTTTTAAAATAATAGCATGCTAAAATTCTATTCATCTTGGTTCCTGAGGCTTTTGGCGCCCCCTTAGATTTTGTACCTGGGGTGAGAGCCTCATTTGCCTAATATACTCCTGGCCCAGGGGGTGTCACATTGTCCATTATAACCTGGGAGGTGGGAAAGAACGTGTGTATTCTTGGCGCTGGAAGGCCGGACCACCATGAGTCACAGGGAACGAGAGTAGAATGGGCGCAAGGTGAAGTTCGAGATGCAGTCAGGAGCCTGACCCCACAGGATCTTCTGTAAGCTGCCATGTGATTTTATGTAACCCTTTAGAGAGGGAAAAGTAGCTACCTGGAGCCTTGTTTTCAAGCTCGCTGCCATGGCCAGTGACACTTCGAATCAGAAAAGGCGCCTGGTGGTTTTACACACTTTCCTCGCTAAACAAGAATCCTTAAGGTTTGCCAGGGTCCTTTTTTTTCTCAGCACCTGAGGGGTCGATGTTCGGAAATAGAAGGCAAGACTCTGGATCGTCAGAAAGAAACTGCTCACATAATTAATGCCATGTAAGTAATTGCTTTGTTTT